>CM035154.1:28020003-28537090 GCA_020205615.1 Panax quinquefolius
CAAATATAAAAATCAAAACAGCATCAACATTAAACAGTATACTATACAGATTATAAGTTTATTTGGATCTCTTTTTACTCCTTTTCGTTTTTAGTTTTTTTTTTTAATTTATGTTTCCCCTTTTAATTTATTATGTTCTTGTTTCTCAATTAAACCACTAACAAGTAACATTACAAAAATTTAAAGAAAGTAAATATAGAATAGAACACATACTTGAAGAACTTTTATTTGATAGAGTTCTCTTCATTGTTGTGTTGCAGTGTTGCTTTAAGAAATAAAAAGTCCTAATTTTATAAAAATACCGTCAATATCTCTTGTTTTAACCGGGATAATGGGATTGTTGGTCTTGTTTTGGGATAGTGGGATTATTTTTAAAATTATTTTGTGAAGTAGTGGAGTACTAGGAAGAACTGGGAGTAGTTTGTTTAAATTTTCTAATAATTTTTACTTTTTCAATTAAACATAACAATTTTATTTAACACCCCTCAAATAATTTTTTTAAAATTGACCCCATTGAAATTTCAGTGGAGGCAGATGTCCCCTGCTTGGGTCCGCCACTGGCTTAAATATTACTCCATCCATCATGTAAAAACTAGCTTAGTTTGGCTTTTTGCTCAAATTGACTAATCTGGTAATCAAAATTTATAGATGGAGAAATATAAATAAATATGTTTATTTCTTAATTTCAAAATTGATTGAGTTAACCAAAAAAAATCAAACTAAGTCAGTTTTTAAGAGACGAAAGGAGTACCAAACAACCTTGATTAAACAAGCAATATAACAAAATTTTGGAAAAATTAATAAGTTAAATCTAAGTACTAGTAAAACTTCGAGTGCTCAAAATCATCTTTCCCATGCGTTTGTGGAATTGAAACGACATGCATCACATATAGCCGAATTAAGTCCATGAATTTTGTAGATGATCTCGTCGAGAGTTATATTTTGTAGATGTCGTCAAGGGTTCTAGAAACCGACTCAAATCACCTTTTAGGTAACTTTACAATCACATTTGAATCAAAGCTAGTTAATTACAATCGCCAATCAAGGGCGGAGTCAGGAATTAATTTTCTACTGGGCTACCAAGTATCAATTATATTCACAAAAAATTGTCCCACCAAGATAAATCACAAATTCAAAATCATACATAGTAGTAAGGTTCAAAGGTACATAGTAGAATAGAATTGGTCTATTATGGAATCTGAATCGATATCTTCAAGAAGCTCTCGTTCAATATAAATCATCATAGAATCTGCTAAAAACTCTTCTTCCATTTTATTGCGAAGAGCAGTTTTAACATGTTTCATAGCTGAAAATGCTTAGTTACGCTCGTGGCTGTGGAAACAGGTAGAGTCAAAACAAGACGAATCAATCTATCAATCAAATTATAAGTCTGCAACTTATTTGTTTCAACTAATCCGCGACATAATTCAATGATGGTAGACATATTTTGAAAGCTCTGATGATGGAGCACATCAATTTTATAATGATTTAGTTGCATCTCAAATAATGCATTTCTTGCTCACTGGAATCTTCTGGATAAAATTTCTCAGCAAGTTTACAAATATCATCAACTTTGAATGATTTAAAGTTGTCCTTCGGTTCTAAAGCTGAGCTAAGTATAAGGAGTTCCACTACTTCATCACTAAATCTGGAATTCAACTCTTCCTGCTGAAAATCTATTGCTGAATTAAACACATCAAAATGATAGTGTTGTATTTGTATCATCGATTCTTTTTGTTGGCATGAACAATAGGTAGCCTTTTTGAATGAAGCATTCATATCTGGTATGTCAATGTCATTTTGTGTGCAAACTGATTGCACATGCTCAAGGAGATGATCAAATCCCTCTTCTCTCAAAGTGTGAAGTAGTGCTTTATAGTAGTTGAGACTAGATCCATGGCATTTACAATGTCAAGAGATTTGTGCTGCAAAGCTCTACAAAGCAAATCAGTAATCCCCATAATTTTATGCATCATATATAGAGTGAAAATAAAATCAAAAGACCTCATTATAATCAAACAACCACCAGCTTCTCCACGCATAAAGTTAGAGGATCCTTCTTCAATAATACTTTCAAGCACTGAAATAGTTGCACCATACATATCAATTAAGCTGCAAATAGAATCAAAATGAGAGCTCCACCGAGTAGATCCACTCCGATGTAGATTACCAATTTGATTAATGCCTCTACCAGTATCACGTTCACCAGAAGCTACCATACGTGCAATTTCAATAGCTTGAGCAGAATGTAACTCAGTATGTCGTTTGGGAGAAGAACCAATGAGATTGATAATGGTTGTTAGTTTTGAAAAAAATTGCCAAACAGAAATCTCTTTTGCGACGGAGTTTATAACTAATGCTAATTGTAATGCGTGAGAAAAGCAATGTACATAATATGCGTATGGACAATCTTTTAAGAAATAGAGCTTCAAGTCCATTCCAAGCCTAATCGCATATATTATTACTAGCACCATCATACCCTTGACCTCGCATATTAAGGATATTCAAATTAGCTCGAGCAAGGACATTACATATTTCTTTCTTCAATGTTGAAGCAGTAGTGTCTAAAACATGCACAATCTCAAAATAACACTCTCGTAAGAAACCATGGTTGTCAACAAATCTCAAAACAATAGCCATCTGCTCTTTATTTGATGCATCTTTGGCTTCATCAACCAAAATATAGAACTTTGCATCTCCAACTTCTTCACGAATTTTTCTTCTAACTTTGTTTGCAAAAATATGCAAAATTTCTTTCTGAATAGTCGATGAAGTATATTTAGCATTTTTCGGAGCTTTCTCTAAGACTACATCACCAATGTTAACGTTCAATCGGCTCATAAGTCTTATCATCTCTATAAAATTACCATAATTTTTAGAAGTTGGAGATTCATCATGACCTCTAAATGCACAAGCTTGCAAGCTAAGCCACTTTATACTCTCAATTGTTGCTGTAAGTCGCAACCGATTCTTCTGAACTTCTTCTAGAGTATTTGCATTCAAGACTTTGTCAATATGTCCAGTTACTTTCATCGAGTCTTCAACACATTTCACTGTATTCCTATGTGGTGAAGTAGGACCTCCCATATGCATCAAAAGTGCACATCTAACTCCATCATTAACCCTCTTCCAACTATTAAACCCTTCAGTAATGAATGCAGGATGAAGAGGCACCTTATTTTGAAAAATAAAGCATGAAAAACAAAATGTTGCATCCTTTGATGGAGAGTACTCTAACCAAGGAAAGGATTCAAACCGCGAATATTGAAATTTTCAATTTTGTGAGCCTGATTTAGTCCTTCGGTACTCTACCAACTTAGGTTGATACAGACCCATTTTGATATAAGCTCTCCTAATTTCATCTCGTTGATTAACAGGATGTTGCCATATAGGGATCCGAATCCCAGGATCCCGTTCAAGAGTACTAAGATCAATTTCAACTCTTCGAGATTTGGAAAGGGGTGGTTGGTGATCTGAGATATCAACATTAGATGGAGAATGCCCTTCACTAGTTGTCGTTGATGCACTTTCTCTTGGTTTAAAGAAAGAAATTAAAGTTTTTTCTCTCTTGCTTCCTTGGCTTTCCATTGTGGCTTATAAGATTGCTTAACAGCTGGATTTTTAACAAAAAAAAATGGTTCAATTGAAAGGTTGAATGAAAGATGAAGGAAGGCGCACATTAAGGCTATTGATTGACAAACATATCCACCATACACACACACGGTACACGGAAATCATAACAGGAACTATCAATCAACTGAATCAAGGATACAAACGGAAAACAATTATATGATTCTACAAAACTAATGATAAACATATCTTATTCAACAACCAATACTTCCTTTAATTGTCTCACTAACGGATTGGAATATCTTAAAACATTATTGAAGTCACTAAGTCAGGCTGTCAGATAGACCCTCACCAATATCTATCTGAACATTAGAAAGTTAAAATGATCACAGAATATAAAAATTAAATAACCCAGACGAAAAAATTGAAGTTTGAACTCAAGGGAAAATCAAAGTGATAGGCGTACAAAACCAAAAAGAAATTTTAATCACTGTCTTACTAATTAAAGCCTATACAAAAGAATCCGCCTATCTCGGTACCCATCCCCTGATAGCTTCACCGGCCAAAAATGCTATGGCAAAAATCATAGAATTTGAGGAAGAAAAAGCAAAATCAAGTAACCCAAGGTCATTAGATGTTAATTGCTACATGAAAATTAATTAGACCTTCAATTCGAAGTTCCAGCAGTTCCTTAGTCCTTGGCTCCTTGCTCAGTTGCTCCTCTTTCTTAGCCCTAGATGTGCTCCTCTAGTCCTCTGGCTCCTTGCTCGGTTGTTTCAGAATTCAAAGTACTGAGTATCCCGTTCCTTTTTTTTTTAGATTACTTAGGCTTTTGTTTGTTGGCTAAAATATGAAATTTGGACTAAGATATATAAGTAAAAAAAAAAATTAAGTTGATTCTGCCACACCTCAACCCACCCTGGATGTGCTCCTCTAGTCCTCTTCCTCCTTGCTCGGTTGTTTGAATTTAGAAATCTTGAGTATCCCGTTCCCTTTTTTTAGATTACTTGGGCTTTTTTGTTTGTTGGCTAAAATATTCAATTTGGGCTAAGATATATAAGTTAAAAAATTAAGTTGATTCGACTCATTGTTGACCCAAATTTCTACATGGCTCATACCACGCCAATAACAACATTATATCACATAAATCTATCCTCAAATTAAAATTATTCAATATAGCCCCTATACCAACTCTTTCACATACATGCATGCATGACATACAGGGGCGGAGCCATGTAGGGGCTGGGTTGGGCTATAGCCCTAGTCAACTTAATTTTTTTTTTTACTTATATATCTTAGCCCAGCCCAATATTTTAGCCAACAAACAAAAGCCCAAGTAATCTCAAAAAAAGGGAACGGGATACTCAGTACTCTAAATTCTGAAACAACCGAGCAAGGAGCAAAAGGACTAGAGGAGCACATCTAGGGGCGGAGCCATGTAGGGGCTAGGTTGGGCTGTAGCCCGGGTCAACTTAAATTTTTTTTTTACTTATATATCTTAGCCCAGCCCAATTTAATATTTTAGCCAACAAACAAAATCCCAAGTAATCTCAAAAAAATGGAACGGGATACTCAATACTCTGAATTCTGAAACAACCGAGCAAGGAGCAAGAGGACTAGAGGAGCACATCTAGGGCTAATAAAGAGGAGCAACCGAGCAAGGAGCCAAGGACTAAAGAACTACTAGAACTTCGAATTGAAGGTCTAATTAATTTTCATGTAGCAATTAGCATTTAATGACCTTGGGTTACTTGATTTTGTTTTTTCTTCCTCAAATTCTATGATTTTTGCCATAGCATTTTTGGCCGGTGAAGCTATCAGGGGATGGGTACCGAGAAAGGTGGATTCTTTTGTATGGGCTTCAATTAGTAAGGCAGTGATTAAAATTTCCTTTTGGTTTTGTACGCCTATCACTTTGATTTTCCCTTGAGTTCAAACTTTAATTTTTTCGTCTGGGTTATTTGATTTTTATATTCCGTGATCATTTTAACTTTCTAATGTTCAGATAGATATTAGTGAGGGTCTGTCTGACAGTC
Organism: Panax quinquefolius; assembly: GCA_020205615.1. Lineage (NCBI taxonomy): Eukaryota > Viridiplantae > Streptophyta > Magnoliopsida > Apiales > Araliaceae > Panax > Panax quinquefolius. The sequence goes on from CM035154.1 coordinate 28,025,610, forward strand.
TAACTTAGTGACTTCAATAAAGTTTTAAGATACTCCAATTCGTTAGTGAGACAATTAAAGGAAGTATTGGTTGTTAAATAAGATATGTTTATCATTAGTTTTGTAGAATCATATAATTGTTTTCCGTTTGTATCCTTGATTCAATTGATTGATAGTTCTCATTATGATTTATGTCCGCGGTAGTGTGTGTATGGTGGATATGTGTTAGGTTTGTAATATTCATGAACGCAATCAAATTGCATAAATTAGCGGAAGCGAGATAAATCAGAGTTTAAAAATTTTACAAACCATATACCCGAATCACCCTTTATGCACAATTATTAATTAAACGAAGAATAAGAAATTATGAAATCATACCCTTGTAGAAACGAAGCTTCCTCAGTGCACGAGTTCACCTCCTACTTCTCGCGATCTCCTTGAATCCATGGGGTTTGGTTCCTTCCTTTGATCAACGTTAGCCACCCATGTGTTTGGCCTCAGAGGTGATCCACCAAGGAAAAAGAATTTTCAAGAAGAAGGGTATTGGCTCAAACCCTAGTTTTTCCTATCTGTATAGAAAAAGGGCGTACTCTCCAACAAATTAGAATTATTACGTAGTTGTAAAAGTCAACAACCCCCCACCCATAATAAGACTCCTCTTATTTATAGATGTGGGCAACCCACCTTAACAACTAAGGAATTGGGATTTATTTAATTAATTAAATTCTTTTAATTAATTAAGCTCCCTAATCTTATTAGGGATAATTAATTAAACTCCTTTAACTAATTTTCCTTCGTAATCCAATTAGGAATAAATGAGAGTACTTATATTAAATTAATTCCTAAACTATTTTAGAAATTAAAATAATAATAATTGTAATAATATTAATAAGACTCCTCTTATTAATTTATATTTAATATTTCTAAAATATTAAATAATAATATTAAGCTATTTAATTTATTCTATCACCATAGATTAAATTAAATATACATAACATATTATTACGATTATGCCATTAACTTCTTAAATAATTATTCTTCCTTTTTATGGTGTGACCCTTTAGGTTCTCCATATTAAACCGGTTGTGAATAAATCAATTAGAATAATTCTAATCTTATTTAAATAAATAAATTAAATAATTAATTTATTTAAATAAATAATATTTATTCTACAATAGGATAAGCCTCCCTAGCGATCAACGACTTTCCAGATAATATAGATTTCAACATTAATCATTAAAGAACCTTTGAGTAAATAGTTACCGCATAATTCAATCCTTCCACCATACAATGTCCCAATTAAATATAAGACATGGAATTATCGTCAAGTCTTATTTTATTTATTTATATGTATTTCGATCCTTAAATGCATTAACTCAAATAATGCAAATTAGAAACTCCTTTCTAATTTCATTACGCCTTATGCCAAGGACTCTTGGGTTGTCATTTATCGAATCACATAGACATTTCTTCTTTTATTAGAAGTGGTAGATTCTTTATTGATCATACATTATCTCCATGTACAACTTATTATACCCAAGCATACCCTTTGATATACCCTAAGGGTCTTAAGGAATAAGTCAAAGTATAACTCATCATACACAAGATACTATGATGATCTCAAGTCCAAGGATCACTTCAGACTACTATCACTACAGAATTCCTATTGACAGCAAGTAAAACTCCATTAGGTATTCCTTAGCGAGCCAACGCTCAAATGAACTTATTCTCTAATAAGCACCTACATACTTGCTTTAGTGTCTCCACACAAATGATCATGAGATCAATCACCCTCATCTAATGAAGCAAAAGCAACGTATGTACCAATCTATCCGGATTTACTAATCCCCAATTTAGTAATCCAACGATTGGGAACTATTTTAGTTTTAAGCTTTCTAAGAATTTAGATCTCATTAGAATGATCATCATCATTATTCTAAAAGTATTGCTTAAAACTATGGGTTTATCACATATTATAAAACAAAGATCATGTAGATAATTAAAAGTCTTTAATAAATTAATACTTTTTATTAATAAATAGAATAAGATTGTTACAAAATATATGCTTTATCATCAAACATGATTGGCTTGTGTGCATATTACTTTCAATCTCCCACTTGCACTAAAGCCAATCGCCATGGTATCTTATACTCTTCTTCTCTAAGTGACGATTATCCATCGTTGGATAAGCTTTAGTTAATGGATATGTAATATTGTTCATGAGAGTCCACTATCTCTATAGTGATTTCCCATCTTTCAATGATTCTAATAATCAAATGAAAGTGCCACAACACATGTTTAGATCCAAGATGAGACTTAGGAACTATTCCTAGTTCAGAATGAACTTTTAATCCAAACAATCAACTCATAAACTTCATTTATAGCTATATACTTTGTCTTTATCACTAAACCAAAGAACTCTTTCATTGTTTGGAACCTTTCAATTCATCGCACCAATTGCTCAAGATAACGCTTTTACCTTAAAGTGGATTTTTCATCATCTTAGTGCGTCTCGAAAAACTTGAGTCCATTAAGCCCTCTAGTTTTAATTTAGACCCACCATGAATATGATCACATCCTTAATGCCTTGGGTTAAGCACTTTAAGATGTTTTTCAACGACTCATAGTGAACTTCTCCATAATATGACCGATCAACATCAGTCTCAGACATTTCATTGCATGCATGATTGTCACTCATGCGACCTCTCTTTTCGTGAGTCTGTGGGGACTATTAAGAGATACACTCCATAGCTCATCGACATGAGACATCTCTTGAGTTTGCCATGCTAAAACGACTTTAGCATCAAATGAATATACGTTCCTCGGGTTAAGTCGAGCATCCTCTTAAATCTATCTATATAGATTTATATCCCCAATTAAGATACTCTTCCCAAATCATTCATGGAGGAATGTTTAGACAACTTTATCTTTTCATCGATTGTAGCATTGGTATGTCATTCCTTATCCGTAGTATATCAAGATATATAGTACTAGGAATGTCACGATGCTCCAATCGACCTTTCTTTTGTACACGCTTAGGTTCATTCTTATATTTTGATAAAATCAAACTCTTTTGATTGCCTCATCAAAACGAATGTTCCATATTTGAGAAACTTGCTTCAATCCATTTCTTTGAGTGTCTACAACACTTACCTCATCAGATGTAATCGGATCATCATCTTCTATGATGCATACCTCATCATCATCATCCATGATGAATCCATACCTCCTAGGTATCTTCTTGTGACTATTCCGCATTTATGATTCGGTTGTGGTACAATAACAGTCTATCTACTGTGTTCCTCCTTTTTGATTTATAGTGTTTTGTGGTTCTTGAACTCTTCAAGATCTATTATCCTCCCACTAGCCCCTTCAATGATAAACACCTTTATCTTGAAGGCGACATGTTTCGCAACAAACACCTTTTGCTAAGTAGGATTATAGAACATATACCCTAAACTTACTTTAGGATGTCCCACAACTCAGACTTGTCAAATTTTGTCTCAAGCTTATCCTTTGAAACCTTTTCACATAAGTTGGACAACCCCTTATCTTAACATACTTAAGATTAGTAATCCTCCCCGTCCATAACTTTTATGGAGTCTTGAAATTTGAATTTTGAGGTTACCTTTTTCGTGAGATATGACGTACCATTTCTAGGACATGATCCTAGAGGGATACTGGAATGTCGGTAAAATCATTATGGATCGCACCATGTTCAAATAGGTACGATTTTTTCCTTTCAGATACATCAATCAATTATTATGTATCGAGAGGCGTCCATTATGAGAAAACCATTTGAGATGATCTAGAAACTTATTTCACAAGTATTTATTCCTTGATCTAATCAAAGAATCTTAATACTTTGCCAATTTGTTTCACTTCTGAATTCTTTGAACCTTTCAAATAATTCACACTTATATTTCAACAAATACATACATTCAACTCTTTGAATGATCATCTCCTTTTCTTATACTAGTTTGTTCAATTTACAAAATAATTTTTCACGTAAGTCAAGTATACAAAATCCATTAAGTAATATTCAGTTCTTCTATACAAAACATTATTATTATAAATAGAACAACAATTGTTCTTAATTATAATACCAAAAATTTTATTGTCCAACAATAAAATAGAAATAATGTTTCTAACAAGAATTGGAATACAATAACAACTTATCGACTTAATAGATTTGCCGTAGCGAGGCTAAACTATAAGTTTCTATAGCTAATGCAAAGAACCTTTGCTTCATTTTCCACACATAGGATTACTTATCTTTGTTTAACTTTCTACTTCGCTTGGTCCTTCATAAATCTATATTTATGATAACCAAAGTCGGTATCCAATACCCAAGTAGAACCTTGACTTAAAGGAAAAATTATTTTAAATCATGAACAAATTTGTATTGAATCAGAAACTTCACTAAGCTTCTTCTGGTTAGCCTCTGCAAGATGCTTCTCAGCTTTTTTCCAAAGTGTCCGTGCTTATAGCGGTGGAAGCAAACTCCTTTGCTATCCGTATCAGTTTTATTCTTATTATCCTTTGTTTTTGCCTTTCTTTATACCTTCTTTGAATCGTTCTTCTTTTCAGAAGATCCTTTGGCCCCTACCAGTAAGACATGGTCTTTCTTGGTTGGTAAGTGACTCTCAACATTTTTCAACATGTTAAGCAAATCAGCAAAGCTGATATCTAGCTTGTTCATATAAAAAAATTCACAACAATTGTGAAAGGAGTCCGGGAGTGAGTGCAAGATCAAATCTTGGCTCAACTCTCCATCCATGACAAAACCAGTTGTCCTAATTGACCAATCAAATTGATTATGTTAAGAACTTTTTGTCCGTACTATAGTGCCATTGGCCATTCTAGATCGGAAGAGCTCCTTAGATATCTGATATCTATCAGTCCTACTTTCCTCACCATCAACTACTTGATGTGCAGAAATATAGTAGGAGCATTCATAGTTTCATGCTGACGCTGAAGTTCGTTACTCATGGATGCGAGCATGATGCATTGAGCCAACTATGCATCATCTTGCCACTTTCTAAAAGTAGCAATCTCTTCCTCAGAGGCGTTGTCTGCAACCATTGCAGGGATAGGCGTATTAAGGACATAAGATAGCTTTTCAGCCATGAGAACTATTCTCAAATTCCTTAACCAATCCGTTTAATTTGGTCGGTTAATTTAGCCACCAAATAGCCTCCCCAGTGATAGTAATTTTAGACATTGTAAAATTCTGTAAATGAATTTGTAATTAACAACATTTTAACATACATTCTTTTATTAATTACCAAAATAATTTAGGTCTTGTTTTAAATTGGTATCTCCCACTATTTTCTTCAAACTATATTACCCTCACTTATATAGTTCGCAAAATCTAATTAAAGATTTGCTAGTGAGAATAAGGATCCCATTTCAAAAATGTATATAGCCTTGTGGTGACACAACAAACTATATATAAATAAATAGGTAGACAACTTTTGTCAATTACATCAACTATGCAACTCCTTGTTTTTTGCCTCTTAGATTATTTTTTGATCAAGTGGTGGCACATCCGAATCAAAATTATCCAAGTTAAGTCCGACCTAGCACTCCATATATTCAAAAAAGAAAAATATCATCCTTGTGGTGTGACACAACAAAACAATATTGTTCAATTTTCTTTATAAGCATCAAATGTGATAAATTAACATCTTAAATACTTAATACTTGCCTTGTGGTGACACAACAAACTCATATTAAATATTTAATACTCTATTAATTTTATCATGCTAGAAAGCGACGTTCGATATTCCAAATATCTTTGAACGCTAGGACTTAATATAAAAAATTGAGGGGTTTGTTATTAAATTTGTCTCTCATCTTGTTTAGCAGCATTTGCACATATATATATAAAATACGCGTCATATTAATGAACATGCCAAGCATGTTTGCATATATATATATATATATATAGTATAAGCATGCACATATAGAATATTATATTCTACCGGATTGATTATGGACTTTTATTCTAGTTTGGTTCACTAAAGCCACCAAGTGAACCAAAAGGTCAAACCCTAGGGATGCAAGAAATAATATTTAAATATAACTATTACATTTAAACAGGACTCCATTACAAACGGGTCTTCAAGCGCCTTGCTCCTTTTGCTTCCTTGATCTCTAATTCTTCAAAATTAATTCTAACTATTCCTATTACAAAACTATTTAAAATAAATAGAAACCTTGATCGTGATCGAGGGAAGTACATAGGAGGGAGATAGAATTTATATTAAGAAAAATTAGAGAAGGCGAGGTATGCTGCAGACCCCATTTAATAAAAACACATACATTCATGCATCCAACTAAAATAAAATCCAATCATATTGGTCAATAGTCCATAATCAATCCCATTTATTATCATACACATCATCATATGCATCAATAAATAACATTCATCTTATGAATAATAAACATTTAATATATATATTGATATCATTTAATGGGCAAAATTTAGTTAGTATAAAATCTATTTTTGAATCAAAATAAACTCCTTTATTTTAATCCAAATTTAAATCAAAATAAATATATTTTATTTTAATTTATCCAATTTTGAATAAAATAAACTATTTTATTTTAATCAAAATTTTAATCAAAATAAACTCCTTTATTTTAATTAATTATGGAATCCAATTCCATATATATAAAAAAAACTTTTATTAAAGGAAACACTTAATTCTTTTTCCTATTCACAAATAAACTCCTTTATTTTGAATAATATGAAATCTTATTTCATATCTAAATAAACTCCTTTATTTAAGGAAATTAGGATTCTCTTTCCTATTCACAAATAAACTCCTTTATTTTAGGAAAAATAAAATTCAATTTCAACTCCAATTAGTTATCATGGAATCCAATTCCAACTCTAATTAGTTAGCATGAAATTTAATTTTAAAATTAAAATAAACATTTTATTTTAAGATTAAAATAAACCTTTTATTTTAAAATTAAAATAAACTTTTATTTTAATTATAAAATTATTAATATATATATTAGTACCAAAATCCGTTAATATCATATAAAGTTGATAACAAATTAACGTGAATCATGCACTTAGTTCTTACGCAAGTAGGAATCATGTGATATATATATATATATATATATATATATATATATATATATATATATATATATATTAATGCGTGGGATGTCCCAATCCTTGGAAGAGTATCTTGACTCAAAGAATATATGTATAATATATGTATATTAACTCGTAAGCAATAAAAATAGCATACTATAATAATTCAGTGATTCACCAAAAAAAAATGTCCACACGAATTCTGAAGTAATATAAACAAAACGAATTCGCGAAAAACGTTTTTTTTTTTTTTAAATAAATTTTATACAATAAAATTATGCCCAATTAAATTGTTCTAAATATATATCAATACACATATCAAATTAAAACAATTAATAATTCGCATAAAGGTTTGGCTCTGATGCCACTGTAAGGTGTGTAATATTCATGAACGCAATCAAATTGCATAAATTAGCGGAAGCGAGATAAATCAGAGTTTAAAAATTTTACAAACCATATACCCGGATCACCCTTTATGCACAATTATTAATTAAACGAATAATAAGAAATTATGAAATCATACCCTTAGAAAACGAGAAGCTTCCTCAGTAATGAAGTTCACCTCCTACTTCTCATGATCTCCTTGAATCCACCGGGTTTGGTTCCTTCCTTTGATCAACGTTAGCCACCCATGTGTGTTGGGCCTCAGAGGTGATCCACCAAAAAAAAGAATTTTCAAGAAGAAGGGGTATTGGCTCAAACCCTAGTTTTTCCTATCTATATAAAAAAAGGGCGTACTCTCCAACAAATTGGAATTATTACGTAGTTGTAAAAGTCAACAACCCCCCACCCATAATAAGACTCCTCTTATTTATAGATGTGGGCAACCCATCTTAACAATTAAGGAATTGGGATTTATTTAATTAATTAAATTCTTTTAATTAATTAAGCTCCCTAATCTTATTAGGGATAATTAATTAAACTCCTTTAACTAATTTTCCTTCCTAATCCAATTAGGAATAAATGAGAGTACTTATATTAAATTAATTCATAAACTCTTTTAGAAATTAAAATAATAATAATTGTAATAATATTAATAAGATTCCTCTTATTAATTTATATTTAATATTTCTAAAATATTAAATAATAATATTAAGCTATTTAATTTATTCTATCACCATAGATTAAATTAAATATACATAACATATTATTACGATTATGCCATTAACTTCTTAAATAATTATTCTTCCTTTTATGGTGTGACTCTTTAGGTTCTCCATATTAAACCAGGTTGTGAATAAATCAATTAGAACAATTTAATCTTATTTAAATAAATAAATTAAACAATTAATTTATTTAAATAAATAATATTTATTCTACAATAGGGATAAGCCTCTCCTAATGATCAACGACTTTCCAGATAATATAGATTTCAACATTAATCATTAAAGAACCTTTGAGTAAATAGTTACTGTGACAATTCAATCCTTCCACCATACAATGTCCCAATTAAATATAAGACATGGAATTACTTTGTCACAAGTCTTATTTTATTTAATTATATGTATTTCGATCCTTAAATGCACAACTCCAAATAATGCAAATTAGAAACTCCTTTCTAATTTCATTCGCTTGCCAAGGACTATTGGGTTGTCATTTATCGAATCACATAGGACATTTCTCTTCTTTATTGAAGTGATAGATTCTTTATTGATCATACATTATCTCCATGTACAACTTATTATACCCAAGCATACCCTTTGATATACCCTAAGGGTCTTAAGGAATAAGTCAAAGTATAACTCATCATACACAAGATACTATGATGATCTCAAGTCCAAGGATCACTCAGACTACTATCACTACAGAGAATTCCTATTCGACAGCAAGTAAAACTCCATTAGGTATTCCTTAATAGCGAGCCAATGCTTCGATGAACTTATTCTCTAATAAGCACCTACATAATTGCTTTAGTGTCTCCACATAAATGATCATGAGATCAATCACCCTCATCTAATGAAAGCAAGAACGATGTACCAATCTATCCGGATTCACTAATCCCCAATTTAGTAATCCAACGATTGGGAACTATTTTAGTTTTAAGCTTTCTAAGAATTTAGATCTCATTAGAATGATCATCATCATTATTCTAAAAGCATTGCTTAAAACTATGGGTATATCACATATTATAAAACAACATCATGTAGATAATTAAAAGCCTTTAATAAATTAATACTTTTTATTAATAAATAGAATAAGATTGTTACAAAATATATGCTTTATCATCAAACATGATTGGCTTGTGTGCATATTACTTTCAATATGTTTGTCAATCAATAGCCTTAATGTGCGCCTTCCTTCATCTTTCATTCAGCCTTTCAATTGAACCATTTTTTTTGTTAAAAATCCAGCTGTTAAGCAATCTTATAAGCCACAATGGAAAGTTAAGGAAGCAAGAGAGAAAAAACTTTGTTTTCTTTCTTTAAACCAAGAGAAAGTGCATCAACGACAACTAGTGAAGGGCATTCTCCATCTAATGTTGATATCTCAGATCACCAACCACTCTTTTCCAAATCTCGAGGAGTTGAAATTGATCTTAGTACTCTTGAACGAGATCCTGGGATTCGGATCCCTATATGGCAACATCCTGTTAATCAACGAGATGATATTAGGAGAGCTTATATTAAAATGGGTCCGTATCAACCTAAGTTGGCAGAGTACCGAAGGACTAAATCAGGCTCACAAAATCGAAAATTTTAATATTTGTGGTTTGAATCCTTTCCTTGGTTAGAGTACTCTCCATTAAAGGATGCAGCATTTTGTTTTCCATGCTTTGTTTTTCAAAATAAGGTGCCTCTTCATCCTGCATTCATTACTGAAGGGTTTAATAGTTGGAAGAGGGTTAATGATGGAGTTAGATGTGCACTTTTGATGCATGTGGGAGGTCCTACTTCACCACATAGGAATACAGTGAAATGTGTTGAAGACTTGATGAAAGTAATTGGACATATTGACAAAGTCTTGAATGCAAAAACTCTAGAAGAAGTTCAGAAGAATCGGTTGTGACTTACAGCCACAATTGAGAGTATAAAGTGGCTTAGCTTGCAAGCTTGTGCATTTAGAGGTCATGATGAATCTCCAACTTCTAAAAATTATAGTAATTTTATAGAGATAATAAGACTTATGGGCCGATTGAACGTTAACATTGGTGATGTAGTCTTAGAGAAAGCTCCGAAAAATGCTAAATATACTTCACCGACTATTCAGAAAGAAATTTTGCATATTTTTGCAAACAAAGTTAGAAGAAAAATTCGTGAAGAAATTGGAGATGCAAAGTTCTGTATTTTGGTTGATGAAGCCAAAGATGCATCAAATAAAAAGCAGATGGCTATTGTTTTGAGATTTGTTGACAACCATGGTTTCTTACGAGAGCGTTATTTTGAGATTGTGCATGTTTCAGACACTACTGCTTCAACATTGAAGAAAGAAATATGTAATGTCCTTGCACGAGCTAATTTGCATATCCTTAATATGCGAGGTCAAGGGTATGATGGTGCTAGTAATATGTGCGGTGCTTGGAATGGACTTCAAGCTCTATTTCTTAAAGATTGTCCATACGCATATTATGTACATTGCTTTGCTCATAGACTACAATTAGCATTAGTTGCAGCTTCTGCAAAAGAGATTTCTTTTTGGCAATTTTTTTTGAAGCTAACAACCATTAACAATCTCATTGGTGCTTCTCCCAAACGGCATACTGAGTTACATTCTGCTCAAGCTATTGAAATTGCGTGTATGGTAGCTTCTGGTGAATGTGATACTGGTAGAGGCATTAATCAAATTGGTAATCTACATCGGAGTGGAGCTACTCGGTGGAGCTCTCATTTTGATTCTATTTGCAGCATAATTGATATGTATGGTGCAACTCTTTCAGTGCTTGAAAGTATTGTTGAAGAAGGATCCTCTAACTCTATGCGTGGAGAAGCTGGTGGTTTTTTTATTATAATGAGGTCTTTTGATTTTATTTTCACTCTATATATGATGCATAAAATTATGGGGATTATTGATTTGCTTTGTAGAGATTTGCTGTAAGACCCCAACTTTTATGAATAAAGATGAATTTTCTATAAATATCATTTTTAAATATTAAGGTATGAATTTGAAATAATGTTATAGTTGTGGGTGGTATTTATAAATTCTGCAAAGTATGCAAGTTGTTATATTATATTCGATTGGTCGGGGAATATTCGATTTAGCAGGGAATATTCGTACAACGGCTCAATCATTAGTGGACCCCACAACAGAATTATTGTCGAATTAAGAAAACGACAAAAATATTTTTATGAAAATAACTGCGGAAGTTTTACCGTTAATACTGTTGAACTACTCGGTAGTAAAAGTATAGTAATACGCGTAGTTGCATAGTAGCACACGGTATTGATTATTGATGCTTACGTGAGAAGTCACTTAGTTTTGTTCAATTATTGCTATAGTAATTGTTGTATAGTATCTCACGTTATTTGATTCAATTATTGTCGATATTTTATATATTATTAAAATCAATAATTGAGACGACAAGGTTATTAATATTATTATTTGCAATATTAACGATGCCTAGAAGTTCTGTCAATGAGAGGTTAGATAATCTAATTGCGCGCCAATATGGAGAAATCCTTATTGGAAAGCCCTCTCTTTCCTGGGAACGACCTAGTCGATTAATATTGTGAATTATAATAAAGGTGATAAATGTTGTTAAAATTATTAAGGTAATTTTTATGAAGTTTTACTTATTTTATGGATCCCCATTTATCCATTTTTTTAAAATAATCGGTAGAAAATTATTTAAAAGTGGGGCCCACATGTGGGGGCCATATGTGGGGCCCATATGTGTTGAAAAACTAATTTTTGAAATGGGGTGGGAGAGAGATACGTATAAGGGAGGGAATTTTTGTATATAAGGTTGTGGTGTGTGTGTATATATATAATATAATATTATGTGAGTGGGAAATGGTGGGGAAATGATGTTGTTTTATAAAAGGTAGTTAGTATTATATGTATATAAATGTTTATAACATGTGTTATATATATATATATATATATATATATATATATATATATATATATTATAATTTTGCTTTATTCTTATTGGTTGGTTGATTGACAAATTGTGTGGGTTATATGTATTATTATTTTTGCTTTATTCTTATTTGTTGGTTGATTGACAAATTGTGTGGGTTATATGTATTATTATTGTTGCTTTATTCTTATTGGTTGGAGGTTTGACAAAATTGCATCTTGAGTTATCAAAATTGTCATCCAATAATTTGCATAATTATTGATTCCTAAACACAGTGCCTTTTCATTCTCCTATAAATAGAAGTTCATTCCTTCATTATTTCTTACGAATTCACTGAAACTCCAGAGAAATAAATTATAGAGAAACTATAGAAAAGTATTCTGCTACTTCCCTACTCTTATATCCAGTTTCTTTTACGGTAAGGGTGTTATTCTTTCTTATTCATGAAGAGAACTGTTGTTATTTCATTTCTTATTGTTCTGTTAAAATAACCTGTATAGCGGGCTACCCTATACTTGGTGACATTCTTTTATTATTTTGTCTTTATTATTCTGTTGGAATATCTTGTCATGTGTTTTACAGGACTAGGACCTGGTTAAAATCTTTATTATTATACATTGGAATATCATGTATGTGTGTTTTACACCGGACCTGATTCCGTCTTTATTATTTTGTTGGAATATCCTGTCTGTGTGTTTTACACCGGACCTGATTCCATTATTTATTATTCCGTATTTATTATTCTGTTGGAACATCCTGTCGGTGTGAATTTCACGACCGGTTTAATTATTATTATTATTCATTGGAATAACTGCGCTCATGCTAAGTACCACATGTATGGTGATTTCTTTTGTTATTTCATTCGTTATTATACTCAGTTGGTTAAAATTTTGACTTCTATTCTCCATGAAATTAGTGGAATATCCTTGATATTTGCGCTTCATCCAGTATCTTTTCATGGAAATATTCTTCTGAGCATTCTTGAATTTTAATTTACAAAGAAGTATCATGTTGACAATTTGGACGATGTTAGTTCCTAAATAAATTAATTCTTGAACTTGTTTTATTGAATTCTTATATCATTGTCAGCATCCTCATGTTTATATTTTTTTGAAAGTCATCTCGTATTCTGTAGTACATAGATGGACTTGGTATGATTATAACCGAGGATTATTCGGTGTAATCATGACCGTAATGTTACAAATGATATGGTAAAAGTCCTCATCGTTGGCCGTGTAGTGCATTAATGGACAATTATTGGCATGATCATGACCATTGATGAATACACGAATATCATTGGCCGTAGAAGTACATGGATAATTTGTGGTCGTGACACGATGAATATCCTCGTCAGAAAGTGCGTGGATGATGTGGATTATTTAATAAGTGCGTCTCAAATGATAAAAGTGATGAAAAACCTTTTAAATCATAAAAGATAGTAGATTTTATTCTCTACTTGACTCTTTTAATGGATTGCTTGTTTATTGCAGATTAAACTTGATGTCTATTGTATTTTATCGGTTTAACATTGTTGAAGACTAATGATATTTTATCTGCATTATCTTAGTCATAATATTTCTTCATCGGGCTAGTTGAGCTCACCCTTTCTTTCACCGTTCTCTTCAGAAATGAGAACGTAGAATTTGGGACTTAGCTGGGGAACCGAGTAATGGTCCAGGATGATAGTATTAGCTAGTAGTCCTCACTATTCTCATTAAATAGTATGACAATAAATGTAATGAGGACTTATTCTGAGAGTGGATATTGTCTAGAAGACAGTATTTGTATTTAAACTCACAGCTCTCTTGTTGTATAATTAAGATTGTATTTATATTCTGTACCATGTATTTGGCGACTCAGAATAGGTGATGTATACCTATTTTGGGGGCGTTACATTTGCAACACAAATCTCTTGACATTGTAAATGGCATGGATCTAGTCTCAACTACTAAAGCACTACTTCACACTTTGAGAGAAGAGGGATTTTATCATCTCCTTGAGCATGTGCAATCAGTTTGCACACAAAATGACATTGACATACCAGATATGAATGCTTCATTCAAAAAGGCTACCAGTCGTTCATGCCAACAAAAAGAATAGATGACAGTTTGCCAACACTATCATTTTGATGTGTTTAATTCAGCAATAAATTTTCGGCAGGAAGAATTGAATTCCAGATTTAGTGATGAAGCAGTGGAACTCCTTATACTTAACTCAGCTTTAGAACCGAAGGTCAACTTTAAATCATTCAAAGTTAATAATATTTGCAAGCTTGCTGAGAAATTTTATCCAGAAGATTTCAGTGAGCAAGAAATGCATTATTTGAGATGTCAACTAAATCATTATAAAATTGATGTGCTCCGTCATCAGAGCTTTCAAAATATGTCTACCATCACTGAATTGTGTCGCGGATTAGTTGAAACAAATAAGTTGCAGACTTATAATTTGATTGATAGATTGATTCGTCTTGTTTCGACTCTACCTGTTTTCATAGCCACGACAGAACGAGCATTTTCAGCTATGAAACATGTTAAAACTGCTCTTCGCGATAAAATGGAAGAGGAGTTTTTAGCAGATTCTATGATGATTTACATTGAACGAGAGCTTCTTGAAGATATCGATTCAGATTCCATAATAGACGAATTCTATTCTACTATGTACCTTTGAACCTTATTACTATGTATGATTTTGAATTTGTGATTGATCTTGGTGGGACAATTTTTTGTGGATATAATTGATACTTGGTAGCCCAGTAAAAAATTAATTCCTGACTCCGCCCTTGAACACATAAATTAACCTGATTTCCATCTCTTCTTTCCATATCCCTGATTATTTGGAGAGGGGAGTTGGTTGATGTGTAATATGTACTGTTAATCCTTTGTACTTCGATTGTGTTAGGTCCGTTTGGTATATAATTATTTTATTGTACCATGGAAAGATTATATGCTTAAGTTCAGCACAAGCAACAAAAATATGTCCCAGTTGGTGCAATAAATGGCATGCAGTACAAGAATTAACCCTGTTTGGGTTGCCAACTCATAGAAAAAATTAACCTGGCCCAAGTCCTCCTAACCATGCATCTTTTTAACTTTGCAAGAATTTACGTGCCTGCAAATCCATGCATGTCCAGTGACTATCACGAGATGTTTATATAATTAACAAGGCAATGGTTTGTTGCTAACAAGTAACATTGTCTCCATTCCTCACAGACAAATCAAGGTTCCCACCCTATTCACATGTGTGCCCATTAATCATTACAAAAAAACAATTCACTCCATTTACATGTACATACCCTGCTCCAACCTTGTCTCTTGCCTTCCATATAATGTTCATTCCTGCTATATAGTTTAGACAGCCCCTCCTAGCCGGTATTTAAGGTTCTAGCGTCATAAATTAAGTTTCTCATATTGGAGGAATATTGAGGGTGTGAATGGAATGACCCGTTCCTATGAAATGAAAAAAAATTGTATTTGGTTATTCCATTGAAATGGAATGAACCATTCTCATTTCTCTCAAATTCATAAATTTTAATTATTCCTTAAGAAGGGTATAAAATGACTCATTCCAATCGGAATAGAATGAATCATTAATCCACTCTCCATTCCATTTTCTCCTCTATTCCATTCCAAATTACATCCATTCAATGCAAACCTAGCATCAATCACCGAGTAATTTTAGCTCAAGTCGTGTCAGATCCTCCTTAGAAATAAAAAATGTACTTTGCTATTGCAATAATGTGTTCTCATAGAAGACTTGATTATTTCGTGATAACTTACTATATCATCGCAACACTGTATTGCATATGACTTCGTGTATTTTAAAAAACTGTGGTCACCAGATTTCAATATGAATGATGCAAGATCTGGTTGCTATATAAGCTATCATATTCACCATCTATTATAGATTAGATCCCAATAAGATATGACCACGCAATCGAATAGTTATGCATAACATCCGTTTATTGATATCAAGTAGAATTGAATTCCTAACCATGCCGAATGATATTTACCCTAGGACTTATTCCTATAAAATGAAAAAAAAAAATTATCCATTTTCTGCCAAATTTGTTAATTTTATTCCTTGGAAAAAGGTATGGAATGACTCATTCCAGTTAAAACGAAATGAATCATTACATTCTCTGTTCCATTCATTCACCAATTCCATTCTCCTTCAATCCAAACCTAGCATAAATCTTTAAAATTTCCTTGAAAAAGAAACTTAATTTGCACCATTCAAAAATGGTGGCAGTTTTCCCAAATTCCGGGTATATGTACCTCCTTCTGCCCCACTTTTTGAATTGTGACAAGTTGATTGCAACATTTAGTTCACGGGATCGGTTTGTAGCTAGTCAACATGTACGGTGTAGATTTGGATGAGTTAGATCAGCAGAAAATATAGACGGAGTAAATATGTACATGACAATGAGTAGTACTGCTCTTTGTCCCTTCTATCTTACATATCACATGTCACAAAATTAAAATTAAGACCAGCAAAATTCACAACTAAAAACAACGTATATATACATGCCAAGACCAACACTACAACATATTCACTCCAATCCAATATAGTATGAATTGTATTAAAAGAGTAATAATAAGTTAGAAATATCACGTCACATTATAATTCTAAAATAAAAATATAAAAAGACATGCATCTCTAATTTTAATTTTGGAATGGATGGAGGAACACCTCTTTCAAGTAAGAAGGGGGAAAAAAAGTGCAGAACCTTGTTTTTTCTCTTTTCTTTTCTTTTTGTAGGGACTTTACTAAGGGAACTTCAATCACCAAAGTACTTGAGAGACTTGGGATACATGCTAGTGGCATAAATGAGTCGAATCAAATCAAACAGAACTTTGGGTTTCTCAAACTCATTCAACAAAATAAACAAGTCTTAAAGTTCAAACTTTACTTCTTTTTTAATAGAGTGCATCTCAAATGATCCTCTAATCCAGCCAAGCTCTAAATTTAGGCCCTGTTTGGACAGTGTTTACTAGTCTTTAAAGTTTAATATGAACAATAAGCTTTTCTGGAGGAGCAACAGCAGACAATGTTCCAATGTGGAGGATCCTAGTGAAGTAGTCATAGGGTTGATCTCCAAGTCAGTTGGTTCCGATGTGCAAGACATGTACCTAATACGCAAAATCCCTTTAATATCTTACTAGCATGTTTCGTACTAAATATCATAAAGCTAAAAATTGCATTCGTTGCATCAACACTATTTAGTCAAATCATAATGCACAACAAGCCATTTAATATTAAGCTCAAAAACAGACGTAATCATTAGTAGAACTGGAGGCAGGTTTGATAGTTTAGGGAAGTAATGGTTGATTGTGGGAAATGAGCAAGTGAAGAGTGTGGATTTGTGGTTATCTTTGGGGTGAATACATGCTGAGTTATACTGATCTTGGTTTATGTTACAACTTCGGGAGAATATCAGAATCTCAAGGCGTATGAGGCTTCATCTCTACTTATGTTTCCCTCTTAACTTTGGCTTCTTTGGGAGAGTTTTTTTACTAAATTTTTATTGGTACACAAGGTTAGAAAGTTTTTCCTTCAAATGATGAAATTGTTAGAAAATATTCTAGTGTTTAAGGATAGCCATTGAGAATTCCAAATTGGGCTTTGACTACCTAAGGGACCTGCATAATGTTTTCAAGGAATAGTTCAGTTGACACCAATAAATAAGCCAAGCCAGTCCCTGATAGCAACATAAAAGACATACATACTGAATAGGCAAACCTGAATTGATTGGGAGTTCCAGAAAAGGCATGTAGACGTCAAACACAAAATTGCCCAATTGAGAACCTTTTGTTTAGTCATCAAGAAACAAAATAAAGTTTAAACCTTCATTAAACAAACTTGCATAAGCTAATGTACAGAAGAGTCGAGATAATATAGTTCCAATCAATCATATCTTTGTGTTTGGAAATTTTTTCTAATCTCTGCGCCTTATTTTGCAAACAGTCATTTCCACACATTTGACTCTGTCCTTATTTTTCTTGTCATCCATAAGAAATATATCAACTCTAACTGGCGGGAGGGCAGGGAATTTCTTTATCTTATTAGGAGAGCTTAATTCCAAACAAACTTTCATAGCCACAAGCAAATAAAAGAAAAGAAGAAAGTCGCAGAATTTTGTACTAGTATATAGTATATACTTGCTGAAAGATAAATGACATACAATTCATGATAAATTTCCACTTCTTTAGAAAATCATGAATTAGAAAAACCAACACTGATGGTCCTCATAACGATTCTCATACTTCTTGCTCATAATTGAGAGCAATGTATGTTTGTTCATTAGCTATTCTAGGTACCTGTTCCGGAGCCTTAACAGCATAAGTGCATCTGCAACTTCCAAGCTGTCCAGTAGCCACAAGTCATTCGCAACCTATAACGTCGCTCTTGCAAATACTCTGGGCTCCCTGCTTTTAGGTATTTGCCTGCTCTCAATTATGACAGGTGGTGGCTTTGAAACGGGATATGTATGGGGCTCAAATGCCATTGCAGAGCTCCTCATTAGGGGAACAATGAGTTTGTCGGGTCAATTCTAAGTTAATCCTGTATTTGAAGAGATTGAAGTTCTCAATAAACTGTAGCACATAAAGACATAAGATAATGCACATCTCTGTGATATATCGACTTGCAAACTTCTGACCAACTAAATTTATATAGAAGATGATCAAATGATCCTTGAAAAGTACAATTTTGATCAACGTATCTGCTTCCACAGATTTTACTTTATAAATCTCTTTCAATCCTCAGCTTGCAATGCATATCTCAAATCCGGAAAATAACCCATGGCCTTTATGTTCTTTCTTAACACTTCTAACTGGACATATATGCCATCCTTTTGTGGATGTTGCTGATCTCTTGCGTAAAATTTATGGACTCTGTCTTTGACAGATATCCAACTATATCCTGGCTCCTTCTTAACACCTCGCTCTTTCATCACATTTCTCAAATTAAGTCCATCTTGGGAACTACCTGTCTCCATATATGTGTTAGATAAAAGGACATAGGTAGATGAACAATCTGATTGAATATAAAGTATCTTCTTTGCTGCTATCTCCCCCAGCTCAACATTGCCATAGATTCTGCATGCTCCCAGCAGACTCTGCCAGACCATTTCATTTGGTTCAACAGGCATTTCCCAGATAAACTCTAATGCATCATTAAGGCGACCCACGCGACCTAAAAGATCAACAATACAAGCGTAATGCTCCATTTCTGGCACCAAACCATATGTTCCCTCCATTGACTTAAAATAGTGAAGGCCTTCCTCTATCATACCTCCATGACTACAAGCAAAGAGAACGCATAATAAGGTTACAGCATTGGCTTCAATACCCATCTGTTCCATCCTTCTGAAGAGTTGAAGGGCATAAGCTCCAGAACCGTGTTGTGCATGACCCCATATCATGGCAGTCCATGAAACAACATCAGGATTAGAGATGCTCTCAAAAACCTTCCCTGCTTCACTTATACTTCCACACTTACTGTACATATCAATCAAAGCACTGTCTATACAACTGTCTGTATACAGGCCAACTTTGTGGAGAAGTCCATGTACATGTTGACCATATTCAAGAAAACAAAGACTAGCACAAGCAACAAGAACAATAGAAAAGGTATACTGATTGGGTGTAAAGCCTTCTTCTCTCATCTGAGAAAAGATGGCTAGTGCTTCCTTCCATTCAGAGCATTGAGAGTAAGCACCCACCAGGGTTGTCCAAGACACTATATCTTTCTCTTCCATTCTGTCGAAGACCTTCCTTACATCTTCGATAGACCCACATTTGGAATATGCATCTGCAATTGCATTGTCAACACTTAAGACCTTCAAGTGAACCCCGGATTTCAATACCCTCCCATGAACCTGTCTCCCAAACCACAAACACCTTGAATCAGAAATTGTGTTAAATACACTACAATAAGTATAGACGTCGGATTTTATATCATTTTGACACATTTTAACATAGAGCTCCAACGCTTCTTGGCTACACCTACACTGTGCATAGCCAGAAATCATTGCATTCCATGGCATGTTCACTCCGGAGTTGATGAAGTTATCAAAAACAGACCTTGCATCACACAGAGCCCCAAATTTTGAATACATATCAATAAGTGCAGTTCCCACACGAACATTAGATACAATATCCAATTCAGATACATACTCATGTACTTGCTTTCCCTTTCCAGCATCGCCTAAGATCCCAATTGCTTTCAAAACACTAATGAGGGTGTATATGTTTGGAGTAAATCCTTCCCTCTTCATAGTAACAAAATGATTGAACGCTTCTAGATAAAGACTATTTGCCGTGAATCCAGATATCAGTGCAGCCCAAGAGACTTCATTGTGTTCTGCCATATTGTTGAATACCTGACATGAATCCTCAATCTCTCCCAATTTTGCATACATATTAAGAAGTGATGTGCTAACAAAAATATGAGTTGCAAAACCTCTTTTCACAATCTGAGCATGCACCGCTCGACCCCAACCAACACATTCTAAACAAATGCACAACTGGATAATTGCAGAATATGTAAATCCATCTGGAAATATTCCATCTTCCTGCATCTCACAGAAGTACTTGATCCCATCACTGAAGTACCCATTCTCTGTCGATCCTACAATCATTATTGTCCAAGAGAAAGCATTTCTCTGAGACATTTTATTAAACACTAGTTGAGCTGCGCTAAAATCTGAGCATTTTGAATAAGCGTAGGCTACATGATTAAGTAATAGTAATAAGTTCTCATCCAGGAGGTTACATTTTAACAGATAACCATGAACTGCTTCTGAATCTCTAACTGACCTATTTTCTGCACAATCGTGTAGGAGATCAACCAGTTCTTGGATTTGACTCGGTTGGCAAGTTTCATAACTAGCTGTAGATTCCGACATTTTCCTTTGGATGCCTCCATTAAACTTTCGAGTGGTCAGAGGTAAAGCTACTGTTCTAGCCTGCAAGAAGAACTACAAGTGAAACCACTGCATCAATTAAGCTAAGAAAATAGTTCCCAGGTGGAAAAAAACCATACATGAGATAGAGAGACTCATACTTTTGTATACAAAATTGGGGTTTGCAATTTCCACTGAGGAGCAGGTTCAAGAAATCTGAGTTTGAAACATAGATTTGTAGCCATTGCCTCTATTAAAAATATGTACCATGGCTTTCAGTCTTACAGGATAATAAGGAGCACAAATTAGAAAGGGCTTTATGTAAAAGTAAAATACCTGAGATACAACATTTGGTAACCTTAAAATTTCATTACTGACCGTTGCTCCCCACATACGCAGATTTCTGGATACGGTCTCAACCTTTAGCATACAAAGTGGTCGCTAGCATACAAAAATCAGTATTATCAGACTTGGTAGGCTGAATCGTTCAGTTACGCTACAAAGTGGACCCATCTGCCATAAATCCTGTTCATTTTTAGGGTAAAGCACCATTTTTTTCCATAATAATAATCTAAAAAAATAATCCAGAATACTAATGAACTCTATACATTAGGCTTATTCCACATATTCCTCACAACCTTTCGAATATTTCCACATGAACTATTCCTAACAGTATTACTAATATCTAAGGCTTGAACAAGTTACTCCCTTCATAATTCCTCGAATAATTGAGTTTGTATGATGCACACCAACAGAAATCATCAAAGTAAATCAAAGCAAGACATATTAAAGCATGCTAAAAAAATTAAAATGAAAAATCAAGTAAAATTAATAATCTCTTACGAATTTCATAAAAAACCTGGTTTGCATATCAAAGTTAAAGAAAGAAGTGCACATTACATCATAAATTCATAACAATGTATTCCATCTATAGATTGAATATAACATGAAATAAAGACACTAAATTTAACAGAACAAAAGTTAAAGAAATTTATGTGTTCTTCACGATTTGACGGCAATGGATTCTCATGAATTGAAAAAGAAATAAAGCACACAGGCAAAAGAAAATCGAGGAATTACCTGCTCTATTTTCTTGTGTTCTTTCTTTCTCCAGCGAATCCCGGGAGAGAAGTGGTTTGGTGCGAGTACCGGAGGAGACTAAGAAGTCAGGAGAAGCAGATAAAAGGATAAAACCAGAAAGGAAGTTGTGAATGTTTTGCAAACTCGGTTTAAATAACTGCGTTTGTGAATGTGTTTAGGAAGAATACAAATTTTAAAAAATAATAATAATAATAACGATTACACCTCAAGAAATAAAGAAGCATAAAGTTTGTTTTTCAAAACATATTGATAAAATTAAATAACATTAACAATTGACGTCATTAAAATAGGTCCACATAATTCATTTTTAGTTGTTAAATATACGTTACTAAATTCAAATACAAATTTTCTTATTTACAACTATTAAACTGTCGTGCAATAGATATATAAATAACAATACTCACACTCCAAACCATTGATACTTTACATAAAAGTACAGTCCATGATTGTTTTAGGAATTAAAAGATTTAAAAAATGCTCAAGAAGCCTTCATATATGGGAAACCATGTATCTAAGTTATAATAGATATTATAGTACTTGAGAATTAACCTTGGTTGACTCAATAGATCTTAAAGAAGAACGAGCAAATTACTATCATGTTCATTCCAATGGTGTGTATCTTCTTGCCATATAATTATCTCTATTGTTTCAAGCTGAGGATTATATTCCAACCATACTTCAAGATTATATAAATAATGTTCATAGATATAGTCAGTAAGTGGATGCGCACAACCATATCTTATGATAACACGAATTTGTATGTGGTTAGACATCATGTATGATAGTGGCAACACACCCTTTAAGCACCTAGTACAATTATGTCCTCCTCATTCTAATAGGGTACATTTTTTACTCTTTCAAAGCCGAATTCTCATCACCCTATTGTTGTTCACCAAAATTAACTATTAAATGACGTATAAAATGCGACACATACATTTTAAGTCCTCAATACAATCATATATTGTCATGCTGTTTTATAATGTATTGAAAAATTTCAACAGTCACATACCATCACTCTATTCCCTTGTTATTCCCGCTCGACCCAGCTACACTTTTATTACCTTAATAGGAGAGTAGTTATGACTCGAATAGTGGAGATTATATTGAGGAAACTTTGCACTACACTCAAAGTATACTCACAAGAACTCTTTATTTCTAACTCTTGATTATAAATTGGTTTTGTAAATTGGTGAAAAACTAATGAACTTAGCTCTCTATTTATAGAAAAATATAGTTTCAATAATTATACGTTAGGGGCTAGGCTTATTACAGTTTAGTACCTAGGTTAATTACACTTTAGTACCTCATTAATTGCATCTTGGTCCCTCAATCATCTTCCACCAAGTGACATCATCTTTGTGTTTTTTAAGGATGATGTCATGCTTACATCATAATTGCATTATCTCTTCTCTGATTGGTTGATTCAAGTTCACATGGATAGGTCGACTTATTACAGTTTGGTACCCCTAAAGTTTTTCAAGTTCGTATTATTCCCCCTTTACTTTTGTAATTCACTTATCTTTAATCAAAAAAATCTTTAATCTTCTCAATAATTATTCATCATTAATATTATAACTCATAATATTGACAACCAAATCGTTCCCAAAAAAGAGGGGGCTTTCCGATAAGGATTTCTCTTTACTGATGCGCAATTAAATAACATAACCCCTTTCCTCGACAGAAATTTATAGACACTGCCAATAATGCTAATAATAATATGAGTAACTGTGTCGTGTCAATTAATAATTTAATAATATAAAGTATTGTGCAGATGATACTATGACAATAATTGAATCAATAATATGAGATACTATGCAGGAATACTGTGGCAATTAGTGAATGAAATACTGAGTGACTTATTATGTAAGCATCAACAATCAGAGATATTTATATCGATATCGTGTAACAACGTCTGACATAGCGTATTTTTTATTTATCTTTGGGTATTTCAATAATTTAACGGTAAAAGTTTTGTCGTTATTTTTATAAAAAGGTTATTTTTGTCATTTTTTATATCCGACAATTATTCTGTTGTGGGGTCCACCAATGATTGCGCCGTTGTACGAATATTCACCGACAAAAAGAATATATTCCCCGACCAATCGAATATTTCCCCGACACAACAAATATTTTGTAACAACTTGTTTATTTTATAAAATTTGCACATATCACCCATAACTATAACATTTATTAAATTATCACCTTACTATTTAGAATAATATTTATAAGAAAAATTAAATACTTTTATTTCATAAAATTTGGGGTCTTACAAAAATCATGTTTCACAACTTAAGTTTATCATTGTGCACGTGATTTGAGGATCTTACCAAAGATTTCAACACAAAGAAGCAGATCGAAAAAATTGACGGCTGACAAGAAAACCACAACGGCGGTGAAAGTCGCGGAAGAACTCGGTGAGTAAGCTTTGAACTTGACAAAGTGTAGAGATAGAAAAATTTTACCAGTGTAGAGAGAGAAATATGAGAGTTTCATAACGTAATTGAGATTTATAATAGTAAGTGCAAAATTGTCATATTATTTAATTTATAAGGTTATTTTTGATAATGTAAAATATATTAATTTTCTATCTCTCTAAATTCTTTCACTTTTGAGGGGAAAATTTGAGCTAAAAATTAAATCAATTTTACCTTCAAATCCCTTTCATTTATTCTTAAAAAAACTCACAAACATGAAATTTGGATAGATTTTAATTATTTTCCCTACACAATATAAAAGTCTATTTCCAAAATTTTAAAATTCAAAACTAATCGATTTTTTTATATTTTAATAAAAAAATAATAAGTAAACTGTATTGTTTAGTTAATTTATAATAATTATTAAAATTATTTAAATTAAACTTTTAAAATATTATATTATATTTTTAAATTTTCATAAATTAATCAAAAATAAATAAAAAGTATGTAACTTATTTTGACATTTTAGAATTAATTTAAAACATTTCAAAATAAAAGTTTATTTTGACTTTATCCTTTCTCTCTCTCTTTTCAACCTTGGCTCATCCACTAACTAATTTCTTGTTTTAAGAGCCCGATCGCCTAATATTTATAAGTCGATCAAATTAATTTATAAGAGCATTAACAACAGTTTCTCTAATCAACTATTTATCCCCAATTTTGAAGATTACATCAACAAATCATTATCCAACAGCTTCCTTATCCTTATTTGACTCTCTATTTTAATTCATATATAAGATTTTACTCCCTAGTATGAGGGAGTCAAAAGATCGTTCTTTATATATACAAAATGACATTTCACACCCTCATTTAACTGGACAACTCATCAATCATACACATCTTGACATTTTTTTACTACTTTATTTTTAAATTATAAACTTAATATTGACTTAGTTTTTAAAAATTAATTTCAAACGTATTCAAATTTAAAATTGATATAAATTTATTTAATTGGTGAAAAAGTTTTGTCGTTATTTTTATAAAAAGGTTATTTTTGTAGTTTTTTATATCCGATAATTATTCTAACGTAGGGGTTTTAATGATTTTTGCCATTGTTATCTGCGAATATTCACAAACTAAAAAGAATATATTCCCCGACCAATCGAATATTTCCCCGACACAACAAATATTTTGTAACAACTTGTTTACTTTATAAAATTTGCACATTTCACCCATAACTATAACATTTATTAAATTATCACCTTACTATTTAGAATAATATTTATAAGAAAAATTAAATACTTTTATTTCATAAAATTTGGGGTCTTACAAAAATCATGTTTCACAACTTAAGTTTATCATTGTGCACGTGATTTGAGGATCTTACCAGAGATTTCAACACAAAGAAGCAGATCGAAAAAATTGACAACTGACAAGAAAACCACAACGGCGGTGAAAGTCGCAGAAGAACTCGGTGAGTAAGCTCTGAACTCGACAAAGTGTAGAGATAGAAAATTTTTACCAGTGTAGAGAGAGAAATATAAGAGTTTCATAACGTAATTGAGATTTATAACAGTAAGTGCAAAATTGTCATATTATTTAATTTATAAGGTTATTTTTGATAATGTAAAATATATTAATTTTTTATCTCTCTAAATTCTTCACTTTTGAGGGGAAAATTTGAGCTAAAAATTAAATCAATTTTACCTTCAAATCCCTTTCATTTATTCTTAAAAAAACTCACAAACATGAAATTTGGATAGATTTTAATTATTTTCCCTACACAATATAAAAGTCTATTTCCAAAATTTAAAATTCAAAACTAATACGATTTTTTTATATTTTAATAAAAATATAATAAGTAAATCAGTATTGTTTAGTTAATTTATAATAATTATTAAAATTATTTAAATTAAACTTTTAAAATATTATATTATATTTTTAAATTTTCATAAATTAATCAAAAATAAATAAAAAGTATGTAACTTATTTTGACATTTTAGAATTAATTTAAAACATTTCAAAATAAAAGTTTATTTTGACTTTATCCTTTCTCTCTCTCTTTTCAACCTTGGCTCATCCACTAACTAATTTCTTGTTTTAAGAGCCCGATCGCCTAATATTTATAAGTCGATCAAATTAATTTATAAAAGCATTAACAACAGTTTCTCTAATCAACTCTTTATCTCCAATTTTGAAGATTACATCAACAAATCATTATCCAACAGTTTCCTTATCCTTATTTGACTCTCTATTTTAATCTATATATAAGATTTTACTCCCCAGTATGAGGGAGTCAAAAGACCGTTCTTTATATATACAAAATGACATTTCACACCCTCATTTAACTGGACAACTCATCAATCATACACATCTTGACATTTTTTTACTACTTTATTTTCAAATTATAAACTTAATATTGACTTAGTTTTTAAAAATTAATTTCAAACGTATTCAAATTTAAAATTGATATAAATTTATTTAATTTATATCAATATAATTATAAACATTATAAAAGTACTATTAATTATAAAATTTATTATTTTCAAAATTTAAATGTATCATAGTAAATTTAAATTTAAAAATATCACAAATTAACTTTTAAAAGTTAATATTGATACATTTCAACTACAATCCATTCAATATTCAATTTATATGTAAGACCCCACCTTATTATAAATAAAATTGAATTTTCTAAATTATTATTGTGAATAATAAGGTGTTAATTTGATATAATGCTTTGGTTATGGGTGAAATGTGCAAATTTTATAAAATAAACAAGTGGTTATAAAATATTCATTTTTGTCGGGGAATATTCGTTTGGTCGTGGAATATTCTTGTTTTGTGGGGGAATATTAAATGCGACCAGTGCGATCATTCATGGGCCTTATAATGTAATAAGCTCGGATGAAGAAAACGACAAAGTATGAGTTTTTATAAATAACGACGTAATTATTACTAATTAACATTGTTGGAATACCCCGGTGGTTAAAATAAGTGATGTCTGGCGTCGCAAAAATAGCAATTGCGATATTGCATAATATTTTTGAATTATTGATTCTTACGTATTAAGACACTACTCAATAATTATTACGAGTAATTCTTTGTTTAATATTTTATTTTATTGGTTCGATAATTGTGCGTTGATAGTTTATATTATTGTTGTTTCAATAATTGTCATTGCACAGTATTTTCCATTATCAAATTAATAATTCATATTATTTGAATAATATTATTAGATAGCATTATTGGCAATGTCTATAAAGTTCTCTCTAAGGAGAGGTTTGATCACCTAATTGTATGCCAGTAAGGAGAAATCCTTATTAGAAAGCCCCCTCTTTCCTTGGAACGACCTGGTTGTCATAATTGTGATTCTGTAATATTATTTGTGAATAATTAATTATTAATTTATATGATAAGAAAATATTTATTTGATGTGGATATAAAATGATGGATTTATTTATGTGGTTATAATTGAAGGAATTAATATTGAGGTATTTTTGTCGGAATGGAGGTATTAAAAATTAAATCACTATTCTTGAGATATATTGCGTGGGTTATAATTTTTAATCCGACCGTTGGATCTAGTAATTTTTGGATATGTTATCCATATATAAGTTGAGTATATGTCCACAAATTTTGAACCGTTAAAAATGAACGTATGATTTGTTATGAATTTAAGAGGTGACTGATTCGTAAATTAGGTTTATAAATAATTTTTGGTGGAAAATTCTAGAATGAGTGGGCCCCACTTGTGGTTGGTGAAGAAATGTGCTGAATTTTATTTCAAATATGGTGGGTGACAATAGTAGCAGTTAAAGCCATCAGGTAGCAGGTTAAGTCTGTTTCGGCGTGCTAACATTTTCCCCTATAAATAGAGGGCTAAGTTAGAATTGAAAATCACATCAGAAACATAAGCTTTCTCTCCTTATCTCTCTATATTATCGAGCGTATTTTGTGAGTATTTAGATACTTTGAGAGTTGCAAATCAGTACAAGTTTCATTTAGCATCACATCCGACCTTTCATTCCGAAGTACTGTTTCTTTGAGGTAAGGGATGTTATTTTCTTCTTAAATGATATTATTTTCTTCAATATCATTATGTTGAGATATTGTTATGAAGTTTATTGTGAAATTTCTACCTTTTTGTGTCGGGTTACTTATTCACGATACGACATTATTCACGAATCGACACTTATTCATAGAAAAAATGAAATTTTTCTTTTTCGTCCCAGATGTCTTTTATGGTTACTATCTTTGATTGTATCCATGTTTTGATCTTTATTTTTGAATTCTACTTCACACACTTGGTTATTATGGAGTATTATTGAATTTGGATAAACCGAAATACAAATCCCTAATATTTGTCCTTACATCTTTGCTAGATTCGTTCTCTAAAATGTTTTTCATCATCCTCGGTCCTTAATGGTGATACTTGATGAATATCTTTGGCTTTGTAGGTAAAGATGTATGATATTACGATGAATATCTTTGGCCGTAGTGCAAAGATGAGCAGTGTTGAGATGAACATGACCAATTGGTGATCTGAATGAATATCTTTGGCCCGTAGTGCAAAGATGAATATTTGATGCAAGATGTATATTGATTGATGTTACAGGGATAAAATATTGATGATGGACATTTAAATTCATATATGATAGTAGATTTCATTCTCTACTTAACTCTTCTAATGAATTGTTGTTTCCGCTGCAGTTGTTGATCTAAAACTTGTTGTCGATTATATTCTATCAGATTTTTTCCTGTTGAAGACTAAGGATAATTTGTTGTATATTATCTTAGTCATAATATTCTTTACTGGGCTAGTTTAGCTCACCCTTTTCCTTTTTGTTCCATTTTTCTTCTCAGGAAGCAAAAATATAGCAGGAACCAGTCGGGGTATAGAGTGATGGTCCTAGACCATTGTTTTAACAGTCCTCACTATTTTTGTAAAATAGTGCATCAATTATTGTAATGAAGACTTTATTTGGGTGTGGATATTGTCTAGAAGACAATATTTGTATTTAAACTCATAGTATGTGTTGTCGTATTTTGCACGAAAATTGTATTAATAAAGTTGTAGTTGTTTCTGTACCATGTATTTGGCGACTCAGAATGGGTTGGATGAAATAGACCTATTTTGGGGGCGTCACACCATAAATTAGTTAAAATTTTAAATAAAATAAAAATTATTTTAAAGTGAAATATAATTGATAAAGTTTACTCTCTCTTTTATAAATTATAAGATTATTATTAATTTGATGTTTTGACTGTTGAAACTTTTAAATTTTAACTTTTAACTTTTAACTTTTATTATTTAAGGAAACAATGTAAGAAAACTGTTGGGTACATAATGAAAAAATTGAATCCCTATTTTGCAGAATGACCCAATAACACTACAGAGTGGGATAAATATAAAGAAACTGTTGTAAATGCTATAAGTACATTTTTACTGTTCAAGTGTCTATTTGTGACTTATTTTTTAACTTATAAAATAATTTATAAGTTATATTTGAAAAGTAATAATTTTTTACTTCTCAAAAAATAATTTACAAGTCATTTTAAAATAAGTAAGTTTGACCAAATGTAAAAATTATTTTGCCCTCATTTTAACTATCTTTAGAACTTATTTTAACTTATAAATTATTTTAGTCAAATATCTTCACAACTTATTTTAATTTAATTTTTAATCTATAAATAAAAATAATGTCAATTTTTTTATATATAAATCATTGCCAGACACTTCTAAGTTATTTTAAAATAAGTCATTGCACCTAAGACTCGTAATGAAAAACTTTTAAAATTTTATTATATAAAAAATATATTCACACGTGATGGGTGTGTGTCGAATACACTAGTTCTATCTAGGGGTGTTAGCCGAGCAGAGTAGCTCGATACTCGACTTGAGATCGGTTCAAAAATATGATCCAAAACTCGAATTCGAAGTTGATTCGAGTCGAATATGATCCATACTTATTTTCTGTTTAATGATACACGAGTCGAATTCGAGTATACCAGTATTCGCTCAGATTAGGGTTTGAGTATTTCATTTTTTTTTTCGAACCATACTCGATATCTGCTCGATGGATCATATTCGAATATGGGCCTGATCCATACTAATAAGCTAAATATGTGATATTTGTATCAATCTTTGTAATTTATAAAGTGTAATATTAAATTGTGTAAACTTGTACTTGAATAAATTAGTGAATTGATTGTCAATTCTTATTACATTCTTTGTAATTTCTTTACATAAATAAAAGTAAAAGACTTTTATATATAAACATTAGTTCAATAATCAATTTAATATGTAGTGGTCAAATTATTAAGAGAAATGGTTCATATTGAAACTTGATTTGAAGACTAAGTGAGTAACTTCGTTTTGTAAGCGAATTGAAGATTTACTGAGTTGAGTAGGTCGAAGTAATGATCCGAGTCGAATCTGGTATAAAATTAGAAATTTCTTATCGAATTCGAAATTTCCGATTTTTTTTTGAGTCGGAATAGAATCTGGCGTTAGAGTGTTTCTTTGAGATTTTCTTGCGTTTCAAATTTCTGATTCTATCTTCTATATCAACGGACTACACCAAAGTGCGGTCCAGCCCAGCCCAGCCCAAGACTAAAATATTAACTATTGGGCTTCTTACTTTTGGTTTTGGTCTAGACTGGAACAGCGCCCAATCCAATCCCTCTAGTCGGCCCGATTATTTTAACTCGTGAGGCACACGTGTGGCTCTCACGTGCTAGGTTAGGGTTATCGTCTCTGAGTTCCCTTTCTCATTTGGGGGACAAACAGTTTTCTTAATATTCTCTTTCTAATATCTCGCCCTGCTTCTGGTGTTCGACAATTTCTTCTTCTCAGTAGAATTAAAAGCGAAGGGAGATAGATGGGGAAGAGAGCAAAAACCTCAAGGAAGGGGAAGAAGGCATGGAGAGCAAACATAAGCACGGAAGACATTGAAGATTACTTTGAGAAATCAACCAAAGATGCTCTCTCCGGCGGTTCACTTACTACTGTTCCTAGTGATTCTCTCTTTTACGTCGATAAATCCCGAGGTACAAAACGGTTATCTTTTCCCTTTTTTTTTGGTCTGTTTGTATTGGAAAATAAAAACCCAGTAAGAATTACTGAATTAAATTATTTCTTATGAAGATTTCTTCAGCGTTGCTATGTGTTAGATATGATATGTGTGCAATTTTATAGTTTACGAATGCATTTCAGTTTACCCCTTTAGCTATTGTAATTGATAGAAGTGTTCATGTTGAGCTTAGTAAAAGTGAAAAAATAAAATAATTAAAGTAAAAAAACAAGGGCTAATGACAAAACCGCCCCCCAAATTTGGACGAAAATCAATTTGATACTCAAAGTTTGAAAAATCTTATTTCGGTGAAATAAATTGGTCAGACCGGCTAAAAGGGAACACAATTGTTGTTTTAAAATACTTAGAGGTCATTTTTAAGTATCAAATTGATTTTCGTCCAAATTTGGGGGATAGTTTTGTCATTAGCCCAAAAAACAAACAACCCAAATTTGGGTTTGTGAACAATTTTGTGGAATTTTTGGTGGTGATTGCTCTCATCATGTTTTGGAAACATTTATATCTTCAGGTTGAGCAAACTTTAGTGTAGAAAGTAAAAATTAAGTAAAAAAAACAACCCAACATCCAGTATTTGAACAATTTTGTGGAAGTGGTGTGTGGTGGAGATTGTGGTTCTCTTCTTGTTTTGGAAAAATTTATATTTACTAGCAGTCTGGCACTCAAATTCAGTATAGATGTTGCTTTTAAAATTTGCCATTTATCTATCATGAAGTAGTCTAAAAATGACTAATGACTATTCAAAACAATTGGTATTATTCTCTTTCTTATGTGATCAGTGATATGCCAAGCATCCCTTCGCTTTCTCTCGGTTTACTTTTATTGTAGTTTCCTTCTTTTAAAACAAATTGAATGGTTGACTTATACTTTAGATTTTTGCCTTCAGATCTTTCTGTTAAGCGGAAGATTGACAAACACAGAGAGAAAGTACTCCGTTGTGATAGCATACTTCAAAGAAACTCCTTTGTTCAACCCGTACCATCTTCAACTCTGAAAAAATCTAAGAAGAAACTTAAAGAGGTTCAGATAGCAAAAGACGCTGCTCAAGATGTTGCCAAGGTGAGTTACATGTTGGCATTATTTTCTACTATATAAATTGGTCAGTTATGGGATATGGATTATGGTGTATAATCCCTTTGCTGATATCTTTCAGGATGGTGGCGGCATGGTTGACTTGTGGGATGACAAAGGTCTTATTCTTTTTTCATTGAAATTTTGATGGTGATTATGGTTTCTATGCTGTGATATTGTTTTAGCTGATACTTTGTTTTACATTCCTGCAGGTGAACAAAAAGTCAAATCCAAAAAGGTAAAGCAACTATTTAAGTATATTGTTACCTCTTCTTTAGCTGCAGTTCTTTTCCCCTGTTGTCAATACATAGATGTTACATGGTTACTCTTGTGCAAAAATGCGATGGCAAAAGCATTGATTTCTTCTTTAATGTAAAAACAGTATCATTGTATTTCAAAGATAATGTGTCTACTTCAGTTGTCCACCATGGATTTTTCACTGACAGTTTCTGGCAGATGTCCAAGCCTTCGATTATTCCTGCTGTAGAAGTTGAGCCTTCTGGATGCTCATTCAATCCCTCCTCTGATAGTCACCAGGTTACTTTTTGAATATTAATATTTGAAGTTGGTTAGATAGCTCTTGCTGCGTGTAAATGGAACTTTTTGTAACTTTTATATGGTGTCAATCGCAGGATTCTCTAGCTCGCGCAGTCGCAGATGAGATGCAGAAAATATATCAAAATGAGCTGGGGCCTCAACCTGTACCGTTAACTGTTCCTGGAGAAGCTGTTAATGCAGAAGATGTGAGTATATTTGTTCCACGAATCTGCTACATGTCAAAAAGTGGTCTTAATTTGATGTCATATGTCTTGAGCAACTTTACTGAACAAACAACTATTCAGATTTATTTCCTTGATGCCGACAATGGTAGTGATGCTGATGATTCAAATGAAAATCTTGATGAAAATGGTGATATGGATGTTGAGAAGAGGTGTGTTAATTTCATTAGTTATTGGCGAGTTTGAAAACACTCTTTTTACCTGGCATACTTTATTGGTTTGAGATCAACCATGATTTTGTAGATGCTCTTTATTGGTACTTCAATTTTTTTAAGATAATTGCCACATGGGATTTATACCTTCTGCATAAACTTTCTGCAGGCCTTCTAAAACGAAAAGGGTGACGCGAGTTCAGTTGAATAGGAGGGCTAGACATAAAGAACAGTTGAAAATGAAAGCAGAAGCAAAAAAAGTGGAGGAGCTCTCAAAAGAAATTGACTGGTATAATTTATGATGGGTTTGCTCCTACCATTTCTACATGGAGAGGCACTTGTTTTCTTTAGGTTCTGTTCTCCTTAATTCTCTGTTTACCTTTTTTACTTCAACTGATTATTCGTTTTCATGTTACTTACAGTTTACCTGATATAATCCAAGAAATTGCGAAAGAGGACGAAGATAAGCATAAAAGACATCTTCGCCGTGTTGTTTCTAAGCAAGAAATATTAAAATCACGTCCTCCTCGTTTTGGGAAACACAAGTATGGTAGTTTCTTAGCAAAAATATAAGAATTTAAATTTCTTTAGCCTAATTTATTCCTTTAATGAGATTTTATTGCTAATTGTTGTGAATGGTTATTAATGGAAAGGCGCTTCTATGATAGTTACAAAATGAATGCAACTCTATTTGCTTATTATTGATTTTAGTTTGAAGTCTACGTGGGATTTGAAATGAGATTTCCTTGGGCATCCCCAATCACTTCCCAAATATCTAGAATATAAATGTCATTTCAAATAGTAGAATTGCTATTTTGATAATTCCGTATTACTTCAAGTAAAAATCGAAGATTCTATTTTTTCCCCTGGGAAGTGAAATTACTTCCAGTTGCATGCAATTTATTCTGTTTGAAGCTGAACTGCTATAATAGCATCAAACATAACATGGATAACTCGTATCCTTCTTTTTCAGATTTGAGCCTGCCCCACTTCAAGTCTTGTTAACGGAAGAAATCACTGGTTCCCTCCGTAAGCTGAAGGTTTGCTTTTTATAGTCTTATGATAGCCAGGTTTCCAAACTAGGTTTTACATTTTTATCTCAGTGAAGATAAGTTGTATCTCCTTCTTTCTTGAAGGGATGTTGCACACTTGCAAGAGATCGTTTTAAGAGCCTAGAGAAAAGAGGATTGATTGTGCCAACAGCTAAGAGTAGCAGGTTTGTTTTATTGCTCTCTCCTTTCTTGTAGCTGTTCCGAATATCCTTGTGTTTGTAATATATATTGTCATATATCAATTATCTCATGATTTGTCACATGAAAGAACCATATTTGTCAAGGTTGATTATTTAGGTGACGTAGGTTCTTAGATGCAAGTGTTTTTGTTTTTGCTCTCCCCTTTCTCGTAGTTGTTCCGAATATCCTTGTGTTTCTAATATATAGTCTCATACATCAGTTATCTCATGATTTGTCACATGATATAAGCATATGTCAGGGTTGATTATTTAGGCGACCTAGGTGCTTAAATGCAAGTGTTTGTGCACGAGTTTTATACTACTATGCAGAATTAATAGTAATTGCATGTGAATTTGTATTTGTGCAGGAGGAAGTAGGGAGTGTTTTCACCTAAAGACCTAAACAATCGAGTAGGGCAAGAGGTTGGACCTGTCTTTTAGAACCCTGAAGATTTGGTGTGCTATCCAGCAGATGTAGTCTACTAGTTTAGTAGAATCTCTGTTGTTAAGCCTTCCAATTTTAGTACTACTATACATTGATGTTGCTTACTTTACATGTATAATGACCGAGACTTGAAATTTGGAAATAACAGTTTTTCAAATTTCAACTAGTGCTCTAGCAAACTCTAAAGCAGTAAAGCTCATCTGCTTCATTTTTGATGCATTATTAATTTATTATTGTTCTTTCATTGGAAAATGAGTTCTTAATTTTTACTCGTATTAAAGTTGGCTTGACATAATTTTTCCCAATAACACAATTTGATTTTAATGTTTAATACTGGAAGAATAATTCATGAAAATTTTATTTCCAAGTGTGTGCCATAGGCACTTCCAAGTTCTTACTCTGTTCTTTCTTTTATCTTTTTTAGAGAAAAATGTGTTTATTTTTATTTATCATTTGTAGATTTAAGAGTAGGAATAATGACTTAACTTCTTAACATTAAATGTCAATTTGTTCATCTTTTAATAAATTTTAGAAGGGTAATATTGAGATTTATGCTAAATTTAACAATTATATAAAATATTAAGGAAAATGTATTTAATGATATTTTTATAATTATTTTAATGATATTTAATATTATTTTATTCTAACAATATTATTTTGGTTATAAAACTATTAACTGAGCATTCACAATAATTTTCTTATCTTTATTCCTACTCTGTAATGTTATTGGATTAAGATAGAGATTTAATTTTTTCAATATGTATCCAATAGTCAAAACATGTTTTGACTGTTGTAACTATTTGACATTTGTATTGCTTTCATGCGATAAAACTTATGATAGATGTAATATACATCATCTTTTTTTATTAATTTATTAATCTTTTTTAAAGTAAGTATGTAATATTTTTAAATTTAAAATTAATATAAATTTAATCAATACATATTGTAACTTATTTAGAAAAACAATATTACTACTTATAAAATTTATTATTTTTATAATTCTTAGCAAAATTATTAAGTTTGAGAATACATCAAATTAACTTATAAAAATTAATAACAATCTTATAATTTATAAAAGAAAGTATAATTTATCAATTATATTCTACTATAAAATAACTTTAATTTTATTTTAAATTTTAAATAATTTATGGAGTGAGTATTGAATGGATTGTAGTTGTAAATGTACATAAGATTAATATTAACTTTTAAAAAGTTAATTTGTTTTAAATTTAAATTTAATATTATTCATTTAAAATTTGAAAATAATAAATTTTATAATTAATAGTACTTTTATAATATTTAAAATTATAATGACATGAATTAAATAAATTTATATTAATTTTAAATTTGAATACGTTTGAAATTAAGTTTAAAAAATAAGTCAATATTAGTTTTATAATTTGAAAATGAAGATCAATTGGATAAAGATTGATGAGTTATCCACTTAAATGAAGGTGTGAAATGTCATTTTGTATATATAGAGAACAGTTTTTTGAATCTCCCATCCCGAGGAATAAAATCATACATATAGATTAAAATAGAGAGTTAAATAAAATCATACATACATTTATTCATCATTATTATTATTCGCAATATTTAACAACCAGATCATTCTTAAGAAAGAAGGGGCTTTCCAATAAGGATATTTCTCTATTGGCACGCAATTAGGTGACCAAACCTCTTCTCGACAGAAATTTCTAGACATCGTCAATATTGTAAATAATAATATGAATAACTGTATCGTCTCAATTATTGATTTAATAATATATAAAATATCGACAATAATTGAATCAAATAACGTGAGATACTATGCAACAATTACTGTAGCAATAATTGAACAAAACTGAGTGACTTCTCACGTAAGAATCAATAATCAATATCGTGTGCTACTATGCAACCACGCGTATTACTGTTATTTTAACACCGGGTATTTCAACAGTTAACGGTAAAACTTCCGCCGTTATTTTTATAAAAGGATATTTCTGTCGTTTTCTCATTCTGACAATAATTTTGTTGTGGGGTCCACCAATAATTGTGTCGTCGTACGAATATTCCCTGCTAAAACGAATATTCCCCGATCAATTGAATATAATATAACAACTTGCGTACTTTACAAAATTTATAAATATTACCCACAACAATAACATTATATCAAATTCACTCCTTAATATTTAAAAATGATATTTATAGAAAATTCATCTTTATTTATAAAAGTTGGGGTCTTACAACCTCCCCCTCTTTATGAAATTTTGCCCTCGAAATTAGGGTACATACCTAGTATGTCGAAGAAGTGAGGATACCTTGATTTCATTTCAGATTTTAACTCCCAGGTCATTTTCTCAACATCGTGGTTTCTCCACAAAACTTTGACTTGATGTATAACCTTGGAGTGCAAGTAGGAGAAATAAAAGAATGGGTAGAACCGGTATCAAATAAGGTATAGACTTCGCTAGAGTTTATGATTAGCTTACCCGTGATAACCTCGTTCGGGTTCCTTGTTTTCTGGGAGGTTACGACAAACGCTTTTCCTTGAACTACTGATTTTGACTTTTCTGGAACGGCCTTTGGTGCCTCCATCCCAGCTGGACTTGGCTTCCCTACACGACAAAATCGAGCTAAGTGACCTTCTCTTCCACAATTGTAACACGTTTTGGACTGTTGGGCATAGTTTGGACTGATGTGTCCCTCCCCTCCGCATTTGAAGCATATGATCGGTGGTCGTTCTTCTTCCTTAACAACGGTTGTTGGTGCTGACGTCTTTCCATCATTATTGAATTTCCTCTTCTTGAAATTTTCACTCTTATTGTCTTGGTCATGATTACCATCGAAGTGGTTACCATTTCTGGCATGTTGATTCCCTCTACGTTTGTTGTCACCGCTTCGATGATTGCTACCACTGGTATTATAATTTTGCCGGCTGCTCTCTCTTGGTTGGGTTATCTCATTATCGCGCTCCAATAACTGAGCCCTATTAACAACATCTGAATACAAGTAAATTTTGTGAGAAATGAGGTATTAACGTATCTCGAGTTTCAAACCTCTTAAAACATCCGCGTCATTCTCTTCTTATTATCAACTAAGTGGGACGCAAACTGGGATAACTCGGCAAACTTAGCTTCGTATTGTGATACGATCATATTGTTTTGCTCCATCTTAATGAACTTTAACTCCTTCATGTGACAAATACTTTTGGGAAAGTACTTGTCGTTGAACAGTTCTTGGAACTTCTCCCAAGACATTTTCAGTGCGGCAGGTTGAGTACGCTTTACAGATTTCCACCAGTAATCTGCCTTTTCTCGCAACATGAAGGTGGCAAAGAGAACCTTTTGCTCTTCAGAGCATCCCAAGACATCAAATATCTTGGTGATCTGCTTTATCCACGTCTCCGCCTTGAGTGACTTTGGCTCTCCCAAAAACTCTGGTGGTCCCAACTCCATGAACTGCTTAGCGGTGACCATCTGAGAGTTGTTAGTGTTTCCACCTGCATTTTGAACAGGAGTCGCTCTCGCCCGATGTTGTATGAATTGCATAAAGCCTCTGAACATCCCATCGTTCATCATTTGATCGGTGTTGTTGTTTACCTGAGAATTATTGTCTTCCTGTTTAGGAGTGAGCAAAAAACAGATATAACCGAATTACCGAACCGAACCGTAATAATTTAACCGAAATTTTCTGATAATTCGGTTATTTGTAACAATTCGGTTATATTCGAATTATATTACGGGTTTTGGTTAGTTTATACGAATTTTATTTTTAATCTATTCAGTTTAACCGAACACCGAAATAATCCTTAAAGGAGAATGACAGGATCCCATCAGCTTCAGCCTACTGCAGTAGCCCAAACATTTGTCATCTTCTCCCATCACCATCTTCATCTTCTCATCTTCTCCCATCACCGAACACCGAAATGGGTGCACCGTGCGTGAATGATGATGTCTCAATCTCTCATCTTCTCCCATCATTTCCCATCTCTATCTCCATCTTCATCTTCTCTCATTCATTTTTTTTCCTTACCCAATTTAAAACCCTAAATTAAAACTCCAAACCCAAATCTACTGTCATCTTCACCCATCACCATCACCATCACCACCAGTCACCACCACCATCACCATCGTCACCCCCTCCATCTCCACCATCATTGTCGCCCCCGCACATGCACTGATGCACAACTCATTCATTTGATATTCTCACCAATAGAAAAACCATTTTGAGGCCAGATCTCAAACCCTCAAGTCTCAATCGACCTTCATCGCAGCGGGATATATATGTGGGTTTGGAATGAAGTTTGTGTCTCTCTTGTAAGGGAGACACGAACAGATACCAAATACATATCCATAACTTGTGTATAAGAAGAGATGAAGAAAGCAGTTGTATATCCCTCTTTGCTGATCCCTTTGAGACTCGCTTATTTTCAAGATTGGAGTAGCTTTTAAATTCGGTTAGTACAAAATTCGATTATTTGTTCGGATAACTAAAACAGGGTGTTTTTCGGGTTTCGGTTATAACAGAAATTCTGGTTCGGTTCGATTATTAACCGAATGCTCACCCCTATTCCTGTTGCACATTATCCTGGGTATTGATCGTTGGTGACTCAACTGTGAAACCCCAAATTTTACGAATAAAGATTTAAGTTTCTCGAAATATTTTTTTTATATTATGGAGTGAATTTGATATAATGTTATAGTTTTGGGTAATATTTATAAATTTTGCAAAGTATGCAAGTTGTTGTATAATATTCGATTGGTCGGGGAATATTCTTTTTTGTCGGAGAATATCCGTACGACGACACAATCATTGGTGGAACCCACAACTGAATTATTGTCGGATTGAGAAAAAGACAAAAATATTTTTATGAAAATAACGGCGGAAGTTTTACCGTTAACTGTTGAAACACCTTTTGATAAAAGTACTGATAATACGCGTGGTTGCATAGTAGCACCTTTGTATTGATTATTGATGCTTACGTGAGAAGTAACTTCGGTTTTGTTCAATTATTGCTCACGATGAATTCTTTGCATATTATCTAACGTTATTTGATTCAATTATTGTCAATATTTTATATATTATTAAATCAATAATTGAGACGACGAAGTTATTAATATTATTATTTGCAATATTAACGATGTCAGAAGTTACGCCGAGGAGAGGTTTGGTCACCTAATTGCTTGGCAATAGGAGAAATCCTTATTGGAAAGCCTCTTCCTGAGGAGCGACACGGTCAATTAATAGTGTGAATTATAATAATGATGATGAAGTTTTGTTTTATTAGTATTATTAATGTAATAAAAAGAAAAACTTTTTTATATAAAAATGAATACTTTTATAAAGTTATTCGTTTTTTATTAAAGCTAATAGTAAAATCTTTTTATATAAAAGCAGAATACTTTTATAAAGTTATCTGTTTTATTAGACAATAATTAGAATATATTATATTTTATTATGCATAGTATTTGCATAGTGCCTGCCTGCATGGTGAATGATCCTTTATATTCATTCCTTATTAAATTGTGGAAATGATCTGTTTACGTTGATTATGATGAGAGTCATAATAAAAGCAGTGGACTGATAAAAATCATGGGTATATGTAGTATTAGTAAGTGTTATGATGATTTATGTTGGTTATTATTTGAAAACATGAAAGTTTCTTAGAAATCATAAAGAGTTGAAAATCAGATTTTGGTGAAAATAGAACATGAAATTTAATTGACCATATTTTCTATTATATTTCAAATTTTTGAGTGTGGTCAAGTCCTAGAGTTAGATCTATGAGTTTTCTAACTTATCCAAGTGGAATAACTTAAAAAGGATTTACAGATTTTCATGTGGACTGATTTTAGGAAAGGAGTCAAAAACTAAAAATTTCTAAAAAGCTACTGCCCAGAAGTTTAAAAGGGCTGTTTCGGCCACTTAATTTGTGAGAAAAATTCCGGCCTTTTGGGACATGAAAATATATGGTATAAAATACCTCCTGTCCAAAAATGAGCTCATTCCGACTTAAAATGAGCAAGTTATGACTATTTCAATATTTAGATTTTTCCGACAAAAAATGCTATAACCAGAGTTCTATAACTCCGATGACCATGAAATTTAAACTGGAAGATCACGTTAACATGTATAAGATCCTGCCAGGATTTGGGAATTTCTGGAGTTAAACTTGAGGTAGCTAATTTCTTAAGGAATTAATTAGAAATTAATTTTTGAAAAATAGTAAATGAATTTTAAAAATTCCGAGAAAAATATATGTTCAATATGGGACTATATTCTGTTAAATCCCAGAAAAAAAATATTTTTAGGACTGATTTGATATTTTTCATGAAAATGAACTAGTTATGAGTAAATGAATTAAATATGTTATGAGAAGTAACAAAATTGGTAAATAGGATTTTATGGCTTAGGAATCCTATATAGGGTATATACAGATTTTTGATAAGGGATTTGATCATTGGTGATGAAATCTTATGAGTATGACATTTTTGAATGATTAAATGCATTATTTGGTAAATTATAAACAATTGAAATAAATTGTTTATAAGTCAGAAAGTGATTAAAATATTGTTATAATATTAATAATATTAGATTGTGAGTTTATTAAATGATTGATAATATTTGGATAAATTTAAAGTCTTTAATATTTATCCTTATTTTTGTTTGATTAATGCTTATATCATTGTCATCATTCTCATGTTTATATTGTGATAAAAGTCATCTTTGGCTTACGTGTATAGATGGACTTGGTGTGATTATGACCAGGGATTATTCGGTATAGTCATGACCGTAATGTGACGAATGATGTGGTAAAAATCCTCGATTGGCTGTGTAGTGCGTTGATGGGACGCTTTTGGTATGATTATGACCATAGATTATTTGGTATAGTCATGACCATTGATGATTTAATGAATATCCTTGGCCCGTAGTGCAGGGATAATTCGATGATGTGGTTTATTTATTAAGCTGAGTCTCAGCGATAAAAATGATGAAAAACCTTTTTAAATCATAAAAGATAGTAGATTTTATTCTCTACTTAACTCTTTTAATGGATTGCTTGTTCATTGCAGATTAAACTTGATGTACATTGTATTTTATCAGTTTAACATTATTGAAGACTAATGATAATTTATTCTGCATTATCTTAGTCATAATATTTCTTACTGGGCTAGTTGAGCTCACCCTTTTCTTCATTGTTCTCTTCAGGAAATGAGAATATAGCTGAGACGAGTCGGGGAACGGATTGACAGTCCAGATGATAACATTAGTAGTCCTCATTATTCTGTTAAATAGTATGATAATAAATATAATAAGGACTGAATTTGAGTTTGTATATTGTCTTTGAGGACTCCATTGAGAGTGGATATTGTCTAGAAGAAAATATTCTTGTTTAAACTCTCAGTTTATGTTTTGTCTTATTTTACACGACAGTTGTATAATTAAGTTGTATTTGATTTATGTACCATGTATTTGGCGACTCAAGATGGGTGATGTATACCTATTTTGGGGGCGTCATACAACGGTCTCATGTGCTTCATTGCTAATCTCAACATTTTCAGATGCCATTTTCAAATACTGCCACAAAACAATGGTTAATTGACATACCACATTTTATCTCTATATTCTGACCGACTAATTAAATAAAAAATAAGCTTAGGTAGGTCTTACTAGTGAAGGATTTCCCCGTCTCTCCCCCTAGTTCTTATTTCATATCTTAGTCAGAGATCATATCCCTAAGCTCTGATACCAACTGTGACGCCCCCAAAATAGGTATACATCACCCATTCTGAGTCGTCAAATACATAGTACAAAATTCAAATACAACTTAATTATACAACTGTCGTGTAAAGTACGACAAAATATAAGCTGGGAGTTTCAACACAAATATTGTCTTCTAGACAATATATAAAATCAAATTCAATATTATTACATTTATTTTCACACTATTTCACAAAATAGTGAGGACTACTAATGCAAACATCAGGACCGTCACTCCGTTCCCCGACTAGTCCCAGCTATATTTCTATTTCCTGAAGAGAACAATGAAATCAAAGGGTGATCTCAACTAGCCCAGTAAGAAATATTATGACTAAGATAATGCAGAATAATTTATCGTTAGCCTTCAACAGTGTTAAACTGATAAAATACAATAGACATCAATTTTAACTACAACGGAACAAACAATCCATTAGAAGAGTCAAGTAGAGCATGATATCTACTATCTTTTATGATTTAAAAAGTTTATCATTAATTTTATCGCTGAGACTCAACTTAATAAATAATCAACATCATCAAATACGACCAAGGATATTCATTAGTATCACGACCACGAATTATCCATGCACTATGGGCCAAGGATATTCGTATTTTCATCAATGGTCATGATTATGTCAACCACTGTCCATCAATGCACTACGGGCCAATGAGGACTTTTAGCACA
Source organism: Panax quinquefolius (assembly GCA_020205615.1). Taxonomy (NCBI): domain Eukaryota; kingdom Viridiplantae; phylum Streptophyta; class Magnoliopsida; order Apiales; family Araliaceae; genus Panax; species Panax quinquefolius. The sequence continues at coordinate 28,069,337 of CM035154.1, forward strand.
TCATTTATAATATTAAGGTCATGATTATACTGAATAATCCCTGATTATAATCATACCAAGTCCATCTATGCACTACGGGCCACAAATGACTTTCATCATAATATAAACATGAGTATGATGACAATGATATAGAAATTCAATTAAATAGAAACAAAGGATAAATATTAAAGACTTTGATAATTTAATTTATCCAGAATTCAATAATGTCCAAATTATCAATATGATATAACTGCTTTGTGGAGTAAAATTCAAGAATAATATTGTATCAACAATGATTTGGACCGAAAAGAAATCAAATTTTATCATTAATAGTGCCCTTGGTGAATAGTATCCGAATGAATAGTAACCTATGAATAGTACTCCGACATGAAAAAATTAAAACTTATCAAGAATACTCAGAATAATATTTCCATGAAAAGACACTGGATGAAGCGTAAATATCAAGGATATTCTACTAATTTTATGGAGTATAAAAGCCAAAACTTTAACAAAATGAGTGTAGAATTCAAAATCTGAAACGAAATAATATTACTTACATACTACAGAGTATGAAAAAAAATATATTATTTCATATGAATACTGAAAAAAATAATATCTCTTACCTTGAAAAGAAGAGTATTCCAACTGGTATAGCGGGGATATTCTTAAAGAAAATTTTCACTGTTTTCTACGCTCAAAGCTTTCTAAAACTCGAAAGAAATACGCTCAATATTATAGAAGAAGAATTCTCTAATTCTGATGTGATTTTCAATTATAACTAAGCACCCTATTTATAGGAGAATGAAAAAGATACTATTTGAATTTTTAGAAATCATGGACGCATAGTCGCCCAACTCACGGGTGTCAGCTGAAAGAAAATTTTATTTTTGTTTTATATAATATATTCTATTTTTCATAAAAAATAAAACTTATTATAATATATATATATATATATATATATATATATAATTTAGTACTCCCCGTGACCAAATAATCAGTTTCTCCCCTCCTCCCAAATTCAACAACACGTGGGCCCCACCACATTATATATATAACTCGTGGGCACCACCACTTATTATATATAATAATGAATAATTTTCTATCGATTATTTTAAAAAATGGGTAAATGGGGGTTCATAAAATAAGCAAAATTTACATCAACTACCTCATAAAAATTCCCTCAATATTTTTAATAACATTTATTCAACATTATTATTATTCGCAATATTTAACAACTAGATCATTCCTAGGAAAGAAGTGGCTTTCCAATAAGGATTTCTCCCTATTGGCGCGCAAGTAGGTGATCAAACCTCTCCTCGACAGAACTTTCTAGACATCATCAATATTGCAAATAATAATATGAATATATAATTGTATCGTCTTAATTATTGATTTAATAATATATAAAATATCGACAATAATTGAATCAAATAACGTGAGATACTATGCAACAATTACTGTAGCAATAATTGAACAAAACTGAGCGATTTCTCACGTAAGCATCAATAATCAATACTGTGTGCTACTATACAACCACGCGTATTACTATTCTTTTAACACCGGGTATTTCAACAGTTAACGATAAAACTTCCGCCGTTATTTTTATAAAAAGATATTTCTATCATTTTCTCATTCCAACAATAATTCCGTTGTGGGGTCCACCAATGATTGTACCGTCGTACGAATATTCCCTGTTAAAATGAATATTCCTCGACCAATCGAATATAATATAACAATTTGCGTACTTTGCAAAATTTATAAATATTATCCACAACTATAACATTATATCAAATTCACTCCTTAATATTCAAAAATGATATTTATAGAAAATTCATTTTTATTCATAAAAGTTGGGGTCTTACATGGATTCCACTAAGGATTTGATCAACTTCGAATCACTAAGATTCCTTCAAGACCATCAGCCTTGGAACTCTAGTTTACTAAGAATTTTTCAAGCCCAACAGACTTGGAAACTCTAGTTCACTAAGAACTCTTCAAGCTCAGCAGACTTGAAAACTGTAGACTAATCCTAGCAGACTTAGAATCTCTTGTACCATTCGGTACTCAGCAAGCCCAGCAGACTTGACTTTAGTTTAGTTACAATGATAAGGACCCCTCAGGCCCTGGATGTTTGGATGGTTGTTTGTTATTCTTGTTGAGCTGCTAAGTTGACATTTAGTTTGTTCATCTTCTGGTACTTAGCAGCTCCTTGTGATCGTATGACATTCAACATTGGAACTTGATCACATCTAATGGACTGCTAAGATGTACATTTAGCTTGACATCTTGTTGGTACTTAGTAGTTTGACTCTTCCCTTGGTGCTGTTGTTCTTTGTTGTTGATGTTTGTCTTTATCTGATATTCAGCTTTGCACATTATCACCGTTGAGGTACTGCTAAGTCTTTGCATATTAGCTTGACTTTTTTGGGTACTTAGTAGTCCTTGAACACTGGTTGTCTTGTGCACAAATTCGGCTTTGTATCTTATTCTCTTCACCTCAGTGTGTTAATGGTGAAACATGAGTGGCTCAAGTATTTTGCTTTTTGATCTGCCACTCTAATTGTTGTCTTCTTGGACTTTTGACTCTCAGTACAGATGTCATTTCGTTGTCATACTCATTTGTATTGAGTGAAACTTTATCACTGTAAGACTCTAATTAGGTATGCTTCGCTCTCTTTATGGTAGTCTCACTGTCATTGAGACGTTTTTATCTGTTAAGCTCCATATGACTTAATTCATCTCAAGTAAACAACCTTTATCTCTTTGAAGCTTTAGCTCTTTATAGGTTCATCCATCACCTTTCCGTTAGAATATAGCCGTTGAGAGCTTCTTAAAAAGCTTCAAATATTCTGAGATTTTTGATGTAGACATTCTGGTTAATGTGGCTGCTCCTTTTTGACTTGCATGACACAACAGTCTACTCTTTCACCTAACACCTCTGAAATGTCACTTTCAGCAGACTAGTTGGTAGTCACCTTTTTATTTTCTTCTTTTTCCTCGGTTTAGACCAAGGATGTTGGTGAGTGCATCGGGATCTTCAATTAGCAACGTTCGGATGTTGGTCTTCATTGTTAGACATTGACAAGTCTCAATAATCAGACAAATGAACTCCACGATTCTAGTGCTGACGTTCATGTACTTGGTCGTAGTTTGTTTGTGGAAATCGTAGGATGACTTGACTGATATCTCTTCGGTTTCCAGAGAGCTCTGTGATTTGACAATTTTATACCATCTTGTATTTTGCTCTTGCAGTTTGTTCTACGATCATACTTATCTTGCCTTGTTTCAAGAACTAATAAATTAGCTAACTGCTTTAGTCGTTTGGTGTGTATGTCTCTTTTGATTAGTAATGTTCAACTTCTTTAACTTTCTGCCCTATGATCTCTTGATCATTCTTTATGGTGAGACTGAGCATAGACAATCCTCTTCTTCTGTCCTTTGTATGTTTACCCTTGTCTCTGTAGGTGCTTTATTAGATTCTGCTGCTAATTTGCAGACACTACGATCGTTGTCTTCTGATGAGCCCATGTAAGAGACTCCTTCTGAATGGATTTTCACTTCTCAATTAGCCTTACTGATAGAGTTGGTGCTTTGATCTTCTATTTACTTGCAGGTCATTTAGAGAATTCTTTCTGATATTCTTCAAGTAGTCGCCTTCTGAAACTTGACTACTCTTACCAGAGGTTGAGATCTATGCATACACTTCAGGATTGCTCATCTGTTGAGAATCGTAGAATGCTCTACGATTATGCCTTAGTTATGTAAGCACTTGGCTGACTACGACTTTGGCTCTGGTTCTGCAGACTACGATTCTAATTGGTGACGACTTGTAGACTTCACGATTTCGAGTGAAGCTTACGATTCCAAGTGTAATCTATGATTCTGCTTCGATAGACTACTATTCTGCCTTACTTTCTTGGCAGACTATATTGACTAGTGCAGTGCTCTTCGATCAGACAAATATATCTATTACACTTTATAAGATCAATCTAACAACTTTGATCTTTTTATTCAAAATTCTTGTACATCATGATCTTTTGAAGAAATTTTACAAAACTATTCATTCATATTAGATCAACCTAACATATTTAATCATTTCAATCTAAGACCTTGTCCATATTATCTATCATCTATTAAGGACTTTACAGCTTTTATCAATGCAGACATATTTGCATATTCATTCATTAACTTCATCATCTTCACCATCAAATTATATAAATAAGGAATAATATTCACATGCATATTCCTAACATAATTTATTTTATATTATCTTAGTCATAATATTCTTTACTGGGCTAGTTGAGCTTACCCTTTTCTTTCATTAATTTCTTCAAAAAATGAGAATATAGCTGGGACTAGTCGGGGGAATGGAGTGATGGTCCAAAATGGTTACTATAGTAGTCCTCACTATTTTATAAAATAGTGTGACAATAATTGTAATGAGGACTTTATTTGAGTTTGGATATTATCTACGAGATAATATTTGTATTGAAACTCACAACTTATGCTTTGTCGTATTTTACAAGACAGTTAATAGTTATATATAGGAAGTTTGTATTTGGATTCTTTACTATGTATTTAACGACTCAGAATGAGTTGTGTAAACCTATTTTGGAGGCATCACATATTAACTTAAGGAGACGTTTTCTATAGGTCATTTAAAGTGGTTATCTTAGATATTCGGTAATGTGAGTTGGTCATCTTTATAGATTGTGTTTGTTTAATTGATAATAATGTGAGCTAGTCATCTTTATAGATCGTGTTTATTACATTGGTAATTTTACATTCCTAATAATCAGATACCAGTAATATCAATATTCTCGATAATTAAATAACCAAAAAATTAATGGTAATATAAGATAACCACATAGGGGTCAAGCTGAAAATTTTATTTAGACAAAAATATCATTTATATTTAATAATAGGGACATAAATATCTTTATTAATCACATATTTTACATTTATTTTTAAATTTTTTAATTTTTTTTGTTTGTCGACATGTTTAGTTTAATTAAAATGACTCATTGTTCATACAACGTATGTGATATTATTTGTTATTTATTATTATAAGTTTAATTTATTATTAACGACATACTTGAAAATTTATAATTAATAATTGAATAAATCAAGAATTATTATTTTATAAACATATTAAAAATGTTAATACGATTACTAAGTACTACAAAATTAATTAGTTCGATAGTAACTTGATAATTGTTGACTACATTTGACAATAATTATGTGTGAATCATTCAACTAAAACTAGTACAAAAATATTTTAGTAAAAGATCAATATTAAAAAAATATACCCATTAATCTTAATTTCATACCAAACACTCATAATAGCAATTAGCGGTAATCATATATCTTCTACCAAATAAAAATGACACAATATGACCATTTTCTATCATCGATAATTAGATACCCAATAATCTATGTTTAAGTAGATATCCATATATCATGACCTGTAACAAACACCTCTTAAAGTTCATCAATGAAACTTGTTAAGGATGCTGGTATCTTTCCTCCATTTAAATACATACAAGTTTATTTTTTTTCATTTTTTAAAATTCTTTATATTTAATAATTGATTTTGGACTGTTAATCTTTACGTCTTTATGGTAAATTTAAGTTATTTTAATCAAGCCAAATACTGCTTTTTTCAGATTATTTCAAAATAACATTTTTAACTTCATATATTTTACTCTTTTAACTCTTAGAGATTGATAATAGTATAAAAGTGTCCCTCTAAATGATAAACAACATTATATGAAATATATTTAAGAATATATTATTTTTAAGAATTATTTTGATATTACTTCAAGAATTATTTTCAATCGATACAAATGGATGTTTCTAATCATTTCAATTATCAAGTGTAATCAATTATAAAATTTTCAACAAAAATCACATATCAATTTATCCATGTATTACATCCGATGAGTCCGGGAGGGATTCAACCTGACAGGGACGGATCTGTTAAGAGGGCAGCATATGCAGATGTCCCTGTTAATTTTTTTTATAGGTATAGAGGTAGGGGCAAATATGTAAGTGAATAAATTTACAGAAATAGATTAATGGAAAAGTTAAACTTGGAGGGAGTAAAAAAAATTCATTCATATTCTAAATACAAAGTGTAGATAAACGTAAATTCATTCTACTTTTTTCTTTTACATCTCCGCTTTCGTGACTTCGCCACTACTTTTTCTACATCTCCATTCTCCACCACTACTTTTTCTATGTCTTCTCGAGTTCACCACTAGACCCACTACTTTTTTTACATCTCCATTACGACATTACCTCTTGCGCATATCAGAGTAATCAAACTTAGAATGTAACTAAATTAGGACTTTTTTGTTTGATAATTTAAAATTTATTGTTTGTTTGAATTTGTTGTTGGTTGGGAACTTAGGGTTAAACCCAATTTAATTTATTTGATGTATTTGTTATTATTTTGGATTTAAGAGTTAATTAATTAAGACTTTTTTGCTTGATAGTTTATTTGAATTTGTTGTGGCCTTGTGAGTTATGGACTTCCAGTGAGTACAACTGTTGTTATTGTTGTTGTTGTAAATATTGGATGAACAGGTAGTTTTAATGTTCAAATGGAATGATGCAACTGCGTCAAGAATTGAATTTGTGTCAAATTATTTTTATCTGCAGTTCTACCTCTTTCCTTTATGTGAGATTCAATGAGAATTGTGTTATCTAAAAAGATAAAGATATGGCACTAGATTAAAAAAATTAGATCTGTATACATTTTTTATTACAGTCATACAAGAAAAAGTTGGATCAGTGCTATTTTTTCAAGATTTCTTCCAATACTTATAGTTTCATGTTTTTCCAAATTTGACTGCATGTATTAGAACTAGGTGGTTAAACAAGAAATCAATCATTTTTCATAAATGTACAAACAGCACAAGCTGAACAACAATAAGCCCCCAAAAGGAACAACAGTAAATCATTATAGTACTGATTTACTACTACTCTCATTTTTACTTTTTTTAGGACAAATAAAACAATTATCATAAACAAACTCCACAAAATGGAATAATAATAAAAAAGATACATTGAGACTTATTTGAAACTTATAAAAAGATATAAAAACTAGTTTACGCTTTGAAATTAATTCATGAGTTTGTTTGAATATAAAAAACAAATTTAATTTGAGGTTTTAAGCATTTGTGGAATCATTCAAATTGAACTAAGACAAGTAACCGAAGTAAGTTTATAAATTGTATCTAAATATTTTTTATTTGATTTTTTTAGTTTAGATTATAAATATTTATTATAATTTGTAGATATTATTATGATTAATTAATATTATGATTAGTTCAAATTTCTTTTATTTAACTTCAATAAAAAAATTAACTAAAATTCGCCAAAAAAATTCCTGAATTCGTCAATACAACCCTACCCTTTACATATACTACTTGTAAGAATGGTTTTTTGAGATGATTGGGAGTTGTATTTAGTGTTAGTGTTATTGGATATAGAGTTCTACTAGAGACTTCTATTATGAAATTGCAAAACTTAGTTTGTTAGAGTTTACACTTAATCATAGATAAAAACTTAATTTGTTATAATTTATAGTTAATCATAGTTTTATTTGTAATTAAGACTATCTTATTCAAGTTGTTGGTAACTTATAAAAAATTAATTTAGTTTAGTTAACACATATTTTTGGATAAGTGATACAAATATTAAATAAATTAAATTTAATTATTAATGGAGTTGTTCTAATTAGAGTGATCAAGTATGTTGATAGTTTAGTTTTTGGTGTTTAACAACAAAAATTATTATTTGAATTCTTATGCTACGTTTGGATTGAAGGAATAGAATGAAGAATGAAATGATTCATTCTATTCCAATTGGAATGAGTTATTATATATGTTCTCCCTCCCACAAGGAACCAAACATAATTTTTTTTATTCCAATCGCAATTAAACACAATTTTTTCCATTCCGTATGAATGAGTAGTTCTATTTCCACTTTCATTAATCCAATCCAAACATAACATTTGTTTCATATTATGATTTTTACATGTTAAACTTTCTTGAGTATATGTCAAAATTTGGGATGTTTGAGAATTGGATTACATTTTTTAATATACAGTTGATTTTGTTTTTGTACAATGTTAAATAAAAGAAATTATAATAATATTTATTACTACCTCTATCTTATAAAAAAATTTGAATTATACAATCAATGGTAATAATCAAATCCAATCTAATGGACGATTAAAATTAATTTATCTAAAATAATACCATAAATATCTAAGATAGTCATAAAAATATTAATTACATGAATAAATCAAGAAAACCTATTATGTGACCCCCCCAAAATAGGTATACTTCACCCATCTTAAGTCGCCAGATACATGGTACAGAACTCAACTACAAACTTAATGTAAGACTCCAACTTTTATGAATAAAGATGATTTTTCTATAAATATCATTTTTTTTTGAATATTATGGAATGAATTTGATATAATGTTATAGTTGTGGGTATTATTTATAAATTTTGCAAAGTACACAAGTTGTTATATTATATTCGATTGGTCGGAAAATATTCGTTTTAACATGGAATATTCGAACGACAGCACAATCATTGGTGGACCCCACAACGGAATTATTATCGGATGGAGAAAACGACAAAAATATTTTATAAAAATAACGGCGGATGTTTTACCATTAAAACTGTTAAACTACCCGGTAGTAAAAAAGTACGATGTCTGGCGTGGTTGCATAGTAGAAGACATGGTATTGATTATTGATGCGTCGTGAGAAGTCACTCGGTTTTGTTCAATTATTGCTATGATGGTCAGATAGTATCTCACGTTATTTGATTCAATTATTGTCGATATTTTATATATTATTAAATCAATAATTGAGACGACAAAGTTATTAATATTATTATTTGCAATATTAACGATGTCTAGAAATTTTGTCAAGGAGAGGTTTGGTCACCTAATTACGCGCCAATAGGGAGAAATCCTTATTGGAAAGCCCCCTCTTTCCTGGGAACGACCTGGTTGATTAATATTGTGAATTATAATAATGATGATAAATGTTGTTAAAAATATTGAGGTGATTTTTATAGTATTTGTAGTATGTATTGGCGTATTATTTGGACCCCCATTTACCAATTTTTCAAAATAATCGGTAGAAAAATTATTCTTTATAATAAAAATGGGGCCCACATGTGGGGGCCACATGTGAGGCCCACGTGTGTAAGAATTGGATGAAAGGAAAATGGGGTGGGGGGAAGGTAACGTATATGATGGGTAATTAGGATAATATATATGTTTATATATATATATAACATGTGTTTATATATATATATATATATATATATATATATATATTATATTGTTATTTTGTTTGATTAATGAATCAGTGAATGAATCAATGAATCCGTGAATTAAATAAGCGTCCGTGAATGAAATAACTAATGCATCCGTGAAGAAATCTTTACACAGTGCTTTTCCATTCTCCTATAAATAGAAGCTCATTCCTTCATTATTTCTTACGAATTCACTGAAACTCTAGAGAGAGAAAATTATAGAGAGAAAGAAGAAGAGAAGTCTGCTACCTCTCTTTTCCTATATCCAGTTTCTTCTAAGGTAAGGGGTATTATTTCTTTCGTATTCATGAAGAGAACTTCTGTTATTCCATTTTTTTATTATTCTGTTGGAATAACCTGTATACACGGTCTACCCTATACTTGGTAAAATTCTTCTATTATTCCAATCTTTATCATTATGTTGGAATAACACTACATCTGGCATCGCATACATGATGAAATTCTTCGTTATTCCATTCTTTATTATTACGTTGGAACATCCGCTCGGTGCAAATTTTGCACGACACGGTTCTCATTATTTATTATTACATTGGAACATCCCATTCATACGTTTACGCATTACACCGGTTCCGTTATTTATTATTACATTAAAACATCACCCGGTGCTTGAATTTTGCACGATTGGTTCCGTTATTTATTATTACATTGGAATAACTTTATGCATGCGATTTATCGCATGCATATGGTGATTTCTTTTGTTATTCCATTCTTTATTATACTCGGTTGGTTAAAGTTTTGACTTCTATACTCCATGAAATTAGTGGAATATCCTTGATATTTGCGCTTCATCCGATATCTTTTCATGAAAATATTCTCTCAGAGCATTCTTGAATTTTACTCTACAAAGAAGTATCATGTTGACAATTTGGGCGTTATTAGTTCTGGATAAATTAATTCTTGAACTTATTTTATTGAATTCTTATATCATTGTCATCATCCTCATGTTTATATTTTGTTGAAAGTCATCGTGGCTTTTGTAGTGCATAGATGGACTTGGTATGATTATGACCGAGGATTTTCGATTGTAATCATCACCGTAATGTTACAAATGATGTGGTAAAAGTCCTCATTGGGCCCATAGTGCATTGATAGGCGGTTGTTGGCATGATCATGATCATTGATGAATACACGAATATCCTTGGCGTAGTGCATGGATAATTTGTGTTTGTGATCTTAATGAATATCCTTGGGTAGTAGAGTGCGGGGATGATGTGGATTATTTATTGGTGAGTCCAATGAATAAAAGTGATAAAAACCTTTTAAATCATAAAAGATAGTAGATTTTATTCTCTACTTGACTCTTTTAATGGATTATTTATTCATTATGAGTTAAACTTGATGTTTGTTATATTGTATCAGTTTAACACTTTGTTGAAGGCTAACGATAATTTATTCTGCATTATCTTAGTCATAATATTTCTTACTGGGCTAGTTGAGCTCACTCTTTTACTTTCATTGTTCTCTTCAGGAAATGAGAACGTAGCAAGGACTAGTTGGGGAACGGAGTGACGGTCTAGATAATAGCATTAGTAGTCCTCACTATTCTGGTAAGTATTGTGATAATAAATGTAATGAGGACTCACTTGACTATGGATATTATCTAGATGACAATATTTGTATTAAAACTCACAGCATATGTTTTGTCGTATTTTACACGACTGTTGTATAATTAAGTTGTATTTGAATTTTGTACCATGTATTTTGCGACTCAAGATGGGTGATGTATACCTATTTTGGGGGCTTCACACTTAATTATACAACTGTCTTGCAAAATACGACAAAACATAGCTGAGAGTTTAAACACGAATATTGACTTCTAGACAATATCCACACTCAATGGAGTCCTCTTTATAATTATTATCACACTATTTTATAAAAATTGTGAGGACTGTTATAGCCACCATATCGGACCATCACTCCGTTTCACATTTCATCCGACTATATTCTCATTTCTCAAGAGAAACGATGAAAAAAAGGGTGAGCTCAAATAGCCCAAAGTAAGAAATATTGTGACTAAGATAATGCAGAATAAATTATTCTTAGCCTTCAACAGTATAACAACAGGTAGAATATAATAGACAACAAGTTTTAGATCAACAACTGCAGCGGAATAAATAATCCATTAGAAGAGTCAGTAGAGCATAAAATCTAATATCTTCTATGATTTAAAAGTTTTTCATCAACTTTATCACGAGACTTCGACTTTAATAAATAAACCACATCATCGAATCATCCTCGCACTACGGCCAAGGATATTCATTAAATCATCAATGGTCATGACTATACCGAATAATCCTCGGTCATAATCATACCAAAAGCGCCCATCAATGCTACATGTGCCACTAAGGACTTTTACCACATCATTTATAACATTACAGTCATGATTATACCAAATGATCCCACGGTCATAATCATACCAATTCCATCTATGCACGTAAAGCCAAAGATGACTTTCATCACAATATAAGCATGAGATGATGATGACAATGACATAATAATTCAATAAAACAAGTTCAAAGATAAATTTTAATGATTTATAATTTAATTTATCCGAAATCAATAACGTCCAAATTGTCAACATGATATCGCTTACTAGAAAGTAAAATTCAAGAATAATATTCTTGTACCAAAAATAATTTGGATAGAAAAGAAATATATTTTTTGGGTGAATAGTAGACAATGAATAGTACTTTGAGAATAGTACCCGTGAATAGTACTGAAAGATAAAAAGTACTCTAAATACCTGAGTGAATAATATTCGGGTGAATAGTAATTTGGGTGAATAGTAATTTGTGAATAGTAATCTGGCACGAAAAGTGCCCCGAATACCCGAGTGAATGATATTAGAGTGAATAGTAACCGGGTGAATAGTAACCCGTGAATAGTAACTAGTAAAAAAATACCAAAGAAAATGATATTCCATGAAGAGTACTAAAAAAATGATATCTCATACGAGTATAATAGAATATACGAAACTGCAAATGGATTTTCACCCGCCATGCGGTAATCCACGTAGACAGATCATTTCCACAATTTAATAAAGAATGAATACGAAGGATTATTCACGATGTGACGCCCCCAAAATTAGGTATACATCACCCATCTTGGGTCGCCACTTATATGGTATGTAATTTAAATACAACTTATTAACATAATCACCGTGTACAATACGACATAAAGCGTGAGTTTAAATACAAATATCGTCTACTAGATATTATACAAACTCAAAAAAGTCCTCATTACAATTATTATCACACTATTTCACGAGAATAGTGAGGACTACTAATGCTATCTTCGGGACCATCACTCATTTCCCAGACTCGTCAAATTTATATTTTCATTTCACTCAAGAGAACAAGTAAAAAAGAAGGGTGAGCTCAACTAGCCCAAGAAGAAATATTATGACTAAGATAATGCGAATAAATTATCAATAGTCTTCAACAATGTTAAAGCGATAAAATACAATAGACAACCCGGTTTAATCAGTGGCGGAATAAGCAATCCATTAAAAGAGTCAAGTAGAAAATAAAGTCTACTATCTTTTAGGTTTTAAAAGGTTTTCATCATTGTTATATTTGAGACTCGACTTTAATAAATATTCCACATCATCGAATCACCCACGCACTACTGCCGAGGATATTCTTTAGTATCACGACCACAATTATTCATGCACTACGGGCCAAGAATATTTGTGTATTCATTAATGGTCATGATCATGCCAACAATCGTCCACCAATGCACTACTACTAATCGAGGATTTTTATCACATCATTTGTAACATTACGGTCATGATTACTCTTAGAATAGTCTCTCGGTCATAATCATACCAAGTCCATCTATGCACTGCTGTGCCATGATGACTTTCAACATAATATAAACATGAGTATGATGACAATGATATAAGAATTCAATAAAACAAGTTCAAGAATTATTTTATCCAGGAATTATTAACGTCAAATTATCAACATGATATTGTTTTTTGTAGAGTAAAATTCAAGAATGATCGGAAGAATATTTCCATGAAAAGATCTTGGATGAAACACAAATATCAAGGATATTCCACTAATTTCATGGAGTATAGAAGTCAAAGTTTTAACCAATTTGGGTATAATAAAGAATAGAATAACAAAAGAAATCACCATGCATGCGATAGATCAAGACAGTGAAGTTATTCCAACGAGAATAATAAATAACGGAACCAGTCCCACGAAAGCGCATGCATGACGGATGTTCCAGCAGAATAATAACAAAGAGCGGAACCAGTCGGGTGTAAAACACATGCATGAGGATGTTCAACAGAATAATAATAAAGACGGAACCAGGTCCGGTGTAAAACACACAGACAGGATGTTCCAACAGAATAATAATAAAGACGAAACCAGGTCTGGTGTAAAACACACAGACAGGATGTTCCAATAGAATAATAGAAGAATGTCACCAAGTATAGGGTAAACCACGTATACAGGTTATTCCAACAGAATAATAAGCAATGGAATAACAACAGTTCTCTTCATGAATAAGAAAGAATAACACCCCTTACTTTTTGGTAGGAGATTGAATCTTTGCAAAGGCGGTGTAGTAACAAAAATACTCTTCTTCTTTCTCTCTTATTTCTCTATACTTTCTCTCTCTATAGCTTGAATGAATTCGTGAAAATAATGAAGCCCTAGGCCTCTATTTATAGAAGATTTCTAGCTTGCTTTTCTTAGTGTGAAAAGGCAAGTGGCTCGAGCGACTAATGATGTGAAAAGAAAAGTGGTTTGACGCTCTGTAATGTGAAACGACAAGTGGTTCGGACGCTTTTGTAATGTGAAACGACAAGTGGTTCGACGTACGGTAAAGGTAATTACTATTAACGAAGGTAAATACTATTGACGAAGGTAAATACTATTCACAAGGGTAATTACTATCGATGAAGGTAATTCTTATCGATTTGAAGGTAAATACTATTCACAAGGGTAATTACTATCGACGAAGGTAATTACTATTTGACGAAGGTAAATACTATCGATGAAGAGACTTTTAGATGATGACATATGAGCCCCCATAAAATAATCAAACTTACCACAAATCATTTTATTTTTCATCAACACATATTTAATCTTTCAACCATTATTAATCATTTATAACTTGTCGTCTCAATTATTGATTTAATACTATAACATATTATATGATGAATCTTTGTGACAATAATTGAATCAATAATATAAGAGATATGATCGCAGAATTATGTAGCAATAATTGAGCATAGGTGAGTGACTTCTCACGTAAGCATCAATAATCAATACCTGTGCTACTACTTCTTATCACGACCAGACATTCTTTGTATTTTTTACCATAGGGTAGTTCAACGGTTTTAACGGTAACACCTCCGTAGTTATTTTTATAAAATATTTTTGTCGTTTTCTCAATCCGATAATAATTACATTGTGGGGTCCACCAATGATTGAGTAGTTGTACGAATATTCCCTAAAAAGAATATTCCCAGACCAAAATAATATTTTATAACAACTTGCATACTTTGCAAAATTTATAAATATTACCCACAACTATAACATTATATCAAATTTATTCCATAATATTCAAAAATAATATTTATAGAAAATTCATCTTTATTTATAAAAGTTGGGGTCTTACAACCTCCCTTCTTATGAAATTTCGCCCTCGAAATTGGGTGCGATACTGGTATGTCGAAGAGGTAAGGATACCTTGATTTCATTTGATTCTAACTCCCAAGTCATTTCCTCAACATCGTGGTTCCTCCATAAAACTTGGACTTGAGGTATAACCTTGGAGCGTAGAATATGTTCCTTCTTATCAAAATTTGAGCAGGAACCTCTTCATACGCCAAATCTTCCGCTATTTAAATCGGTTCTAACTCAATAATATGGTTCGGGTCTTTCACATATTTACGTAACATAGATATGTGAAAATGTTATGAACACGAGACATATTTGGCGATAAAAGCGAGTCTATAGGCCACGATTCCTACTCGATCGAGGATTAAAATGGACCGATGAATCGAGGATTAAGTTTTCCTCTCTTTCCAAATCTTTTAACTCCTTTCCATGGAGCAACTCTTAACAACACATGATCTCTATATCGAATTCCACGTCCTTTCGATGAAGATCAAGATAACTCTTTTGTTGATTTTGTGAGGTTTTATATCGTTGTCGGATCGTTTGAATCTTTTTAGTAGTCATACGTACCAACTCCGGTCCCAACAACGTTGCTTCACCCACCTCATCCCAAAGATATCTTGGAGAAGCGACACTTTCTTCCGTCACAATGCTTGAATGGAGCCATGCCAATACTTGCTTGATAAGTTGTTGTTGTAGGAAAACTCCACCAATGGTAAGAAATTGTCCCAACTCCCCTTGAAATCAAGGACACGAGTCTTAATAGATCTTCAAGAGTTTGAATAGTCCTCTCCGATTGTCCGTCCGTCCCGAGGATGATATGCCGAGCTAAATCGTAAAAGTCTGTGCCCATAGCTTTTTTGCAAACTAACCCAAAATCGTGAAGTGAATCTTGGGTCTCGATCGGAAACTATGTATATCTAAGCATACCATGCGGTCTTACAATCTCGTTTATGTCACATACGAGCAAGGCGTTTAAGTGTATAAGTTTCTCGATCGGAAGAAATGAGCAGACTTGGTCAATCTATCAACAATGACCCAAATCGCATCAATGCCTTGAGAAACCTTAGGAAGACCGTGCAGAATTGAAATCCATGGTAATGTGCTCCCACTTCCATTCGGAATTTCAAGTGGTTGCAATGGACCTTTTGGTACTTGATGCTCCGCTTTAACTCGTTGACAAGTTAGACACCTTGAGATAAACAGTTATTATCTCTCTCTTCATATTGCTCCACCAAAATGTATGCGAATATTATGATACATTTGGTACTCCGAGATGGATTGCAAATGGTGTGTCAGGCGCTCCATCATGATATTATACTTTAAATCGTGGTCGTTAGGAACACAAAGTCCGGAGTTGACTCAAGTATTCCTTCTTCATCGATTCTTGCTTGGTGATAGCACCTTCTTGCACTTTCTTCCTCATAACGCATCAGCTCCAGTGCAGTAGCTAGAAAGCAAACTTTAACTTTATCGATTAAAGTCGGTTCTACTCGTATACTCGTTATCATCACATGCATCCTCAGAGTCTTTAACTCTATCTCCATCCTTTGCAAGTCACATAAATGGGCCTTTGCGTTGACAATATCCTTTTCGTGACTTGCATATGATTTTCTACTCAATAAATCGTCGGCCTACCACGTTCGCTTTTCCGGGATGGTATTGGATGGTATGATCATAATCTTTCAGCAGATTCAAGCCAACGTCGTTTGTCGCATGTTGAGTTCCTTTTGAGTGAAGAAATATTTGAGGCTTTTATGATCCGTAAAGATCTCCACTCTCTCCCCATACAAGTAATGCCTCCAAATTTTAAGTGCAAAGACAACAGCTGCCAACTCTAGATCATAGTAGGATAATTCCTCTCATATTCTTTGAGTTGTCGCGAGGCATAGGCTATAACTTTTCCATGTTGCATAAGAACACATCCCAACCCTTTGCCGAAGCATCATCAGAGATGACAAATCCTCCGAGCGAGATGGTATTGTCGAGCAGTTTGAAATAAGTCTCCTCTTGAGTTCTTGAAAACTCTTCTCAAATTCTTCGCTCAACCGAACTTTGTATCTTTCCGAGTCACCGAGTCAATGGAGTAGCGATTCGAGAAAATCCTTCCACGAATCTCCGATAATAACCAATTTAAACCGAGAAAGCTACGTTTTGGCCTTCGATTTAGGTTGTTCCCGACTTTGAATAGCTTCAATCTTTCTTTGGGTCAGCAGATATTCCATGACTTGATACCACGTGCCCAAGGAATGCTACTTCTTCAAGCCGAACTCACATTTCTTCAACTTGGCATAAAGCTTATATTCACGAAGCTTTTGGAGTGTCACCTCAAGTGTTGCTCATGATCTTCACGGCTTTTGGAATAAATAAGGATGTCATCAATAAAAGCGACCACAAAGTGATCTAAATATTCCTTGAATACTCGGTTCATCATATCCATGAAGGCGGCGAGGAGCATTAGTCAATCCAAAGGACATGACTAGGAATTCATAATGCCCGCATCGGAGTTCCGAAAGCCGTCTTTGGAATGTCGGTGGTTCTAATCTTCAATTGGTGATATCCGAGCGAAGATCAATCTTTGAAAAGAATTTGGCTCCTCACAACCGGGTCAACGAGGTCATCAATACGTGGCAATGGATACCTATTTTTGATGGTGACATGATTCAACTCCCGATAATCAATACAAAGTCGATACTCCCATCTTTCTTCTTCACGAATAGAACAGAGAGCACCCCAAGGAGAAGTACTAGGACGAATAAAGCCAATGTCTAACAATTTCTGCATTGGGTCTTTAACTCACGAAGTTCAATAGAGCCATTCGATATGGGGCTTTGGAAATAGGTTTTGTCATAGGGTTCAAGGTCGATACAAAATTCAATTTCACGCTCTGGGGTAGTAGGGGAAGTTCTTGGGGAATACATCAGAAATTTATTAACAATAGAAATATCGTTCAAAACCGGCGTATTTTTGTTTAAATCTGTGACATGAGCTAAGAAAGCTTAACATCCGCTTTTCAATAAAGCGAATAGCTTTATGGCTTGAGATGGACCGTGATTGATTTTAATGGTTTGGTCGTTTGAATTCGCATAATAGGTTGATTAGGAATATGAAAGCTAACAACCTTACGAAAACAATCAATTTTGCATGATAAGTAGTTAACCAATCATTCCACAGAATCACGCGTCAAATGCAAGTATTTTTAATGAAATAAGATCGACGAGTAATGTGAAGGTACCGATTTGAACCAAACAAGACTTATAAGCGATGTAGATGTAATGAAGGTTTCTCCCAACGGAGTTTCCACAGATAAGTCAAAGTCTAATTTCTCCCGAGTCAAATTTAATCGATGAATGCAAGTAGGAGAAATAAAAGAATGGGTAGAACCCAGGTATCAAATAAAGTATAGACTTCATTAGAGTTTATGATAAGCTTACCCGTGATGACCTCATTCGGATTCCTTGCTCTTTGGGAGGTCACAACAAATGCTCTCCTCAGACTTCTGGGTTTGAATTTTTTCGGGATGGCCTTTGGTGCCTCCATCCTAGCTGAATTTGTCTTGATGAACGACAAAATCGAGCTAAGTGACCTTCTCTTCCACAATTATAACATGCTTTGACGATATGACGCAGCTTTGATTTGGTGATGTGTCCCTCTCTCCGCATTTAAAGCATATGATAGGTAGTCTTTCTCCTTCCTTAACAATGGGTCTTTGGTCTTTGACGTCTTTCCATCATTGTTGAATCTCCGTTTCTTGAAATGTCCATTCTTATTGTTTTGGCCTACGATTACCACTTTGAAGTGGTTACCATATCCGGCCCGTTGATTCCCTCCACGCTTTTTTGTCACCGCTTCGATGACTACTCTCGGTGGTATTATAATTTTGCCTTACCGCTTCTCTTTTAGTTCGTTGACTCATTATCGCGTTCCACTAATCGAGCCCTATTTACAACATCCGAATACAAACACGGTTTATGAGAAATAAGATGTTGACGTATTCTCGACTTCAAACCTCTTAAAAACATTCGCGTCATTCTCTTCATTATCCACCAAGTGGGGACTTGAACCGTGATAACTCGCAAATTTTGCCTCGTATTGCGACACGGTGGCCATATTGTTTTGTTCCAACTTGATAAACTCCACCTCCTTCATGTGGCGAATACTTTCGGGAAAGTATTTGTCGTTGAACGACTCTGAAACTTCTCCCAAGATATCTTGAGACATTAGGTTGAGTACGTTTCTACCGATTCCCACCAAGAATCGCCTCTCGCGCGCAACATAAAGGCGTGAAGGAACCTTTTGCTCCTCGGAGCATCCTAAGACATCAAATATCTTGGTAATCTGCTTTATCCATGCTTCCGCCGAAGTGGTTTTGGCTCTCCTTAAACTCCGGTGGTCCCAGGCTCCTTGAATTGTTTAGCGGTGACCGGCCGAGAGTTTTCCGTGTTTCCACCCCACGTTTTGGGAATGAGAGTCGCTCGCTTTCTTTGTTGCATAAATTGCATAAAGCCTCGAACATTTGATCATTCATCATTTGGTCGGTGTTGTTATTTGCATGAGGATTGTCGCCTTCACGATGCACATTATCTCGATTATTGATATGTGGTGAATCAACGATCGCTGCGCCCATTGCTATTCTCAACATTCTCGGATGTCATTTTCAGATACTGCCACAAAACAAAAGGTTAATTGACATGTAATAAACTTAGGTAGGTCATACTAGCAAAGGTATTCCCCGTCTCTCCCCTCCTAGTACTATTCTCACATCTTAGCCAGGATCATATCCTAAGCTCGATATCAATTGTGCGCGCCCCAAAATTAGGTATACATCACCCATCTTGGGTCGCCACTTACATGGTATGTAATTTAAATACAACTTATTAACATAACTGCTGTGGTACAATACGACATAAAGCGTGAGTTTAAATACAAATATAAATCTACTAGATATTATACAAACTCGAAAAAAAAAGTTCTCATTACAATTATTATCACACTATTTATTTCACGAGAATAGTGAGGACTACTAATGCTATCTTGAGGACCATCACTCGTTTCCCAGGCTCGTCCCCAAATTTATATTCTCATTTCAAGAGAAAAAAGTGAAAGAAAGGGTGAGCTCAACTAGCCCGAGAAGAAATATTATGACTAAGATAATGCGAGAATAAATTATCAATAGTCTTCAACAATGTTAAACCGATAAAATACAATAGACAACCCGGTTTAAGCGCAGCGGAATAAGCAATCCATTAAAAGAGTCAAGTAGAAAATAAAGTCTACTATCTTTTAGGTTTTAAAAGGTTTTTCATCATTCATTATATTTGAGACTCGACTTTAATAAATATTCCACATCATCGAATCACCCCGCACTTTACGGCCGAGGATATTCTTTAGTATCACGACCACAATTATTCATGCACTACGGGCCAAGAATATTTGTGTATTCATTAATGGTCATGATCATGCCAACAAGCGCCCACCAATGCGATACTTCTACCATTTGAGGATTTTTATCACATCATTTGTAACATTACTACGGCCATGATTACACAAGAATAGTCTCAGTGGTCATAATCATACCAAGTCCATCTATGCACTACTGTGCCACGGATGACTTTCAACATAATATAAACATGAGGATGATGACAATGATATAAGAATTCAATAAAACAAGTTCAAGAATTATTTTATCCAGAATTATTAACGTCCAAATTATCAACATGATCTTTGTTTTGTAGAGTAAAATTCAAGAATGATCGGAAGAATATTTCCATGAAAAGATCTTTGGATGAAACGCAAATATCAAGGATATTCCACTAATTTCATGGAGTATAAGTCAAAGTTTTAACCAACTGGGTATAATAAAGAATAGAATAACAAAAGAAATCACCATGCATGCGATAGACCGCGACAGTGAGTTATTCCAAGCGAGAATAATAAATAACGGAACCAGTCCGGCGTAAAACACAGACGGATGTTCCAGCAGAATAATAATAAAAAAGAACCGGTAGGTGTAAAACACACAGACAGGATGTTCAGCGAGAATAATAACAAAGAGCGGAACCGGTTAAATTGTAAAACACCACAGCATGGATGTTCCAGCGTAGAATAATAATAATAAAAGCGGAACCGGTCGGTGTAAAAACACATGAGAGCATGGATGTTCCAGCGAGAATAATAATAAAGACGGAACCAGGTCCGGTGTAAAACACACAGATCAGGATGTTCCAATAGAATAATAGAAGAATGTCACCAAGTATAGGGTAAACCACGTATACAGGTTATTCCAACAGAATAATAAGCAATGGAATAACAACAGTTCTCTTCATGAATAAGAAAGAATAACACCCCTTACTTTTGGTAGGAGATTGAATCTGCAGCAGTGTAGTAACAAAATACTCTTCTTCTTTCTCTCTTATTCTCTCTATACTTTCTCTCTATAGATTGAATGAATTAAGTGAAAATAATGAAGCCCTCAGCCTCTATTTATAGAAGATTTCTAGCTTAGCACCGCCGTAGTGTGAAAAGGCAAGTGGCTTGACGACTAATGATGTGAAAAGAAAAGTGGTTTAACGCTTTGTAATGTGAAACGACAAGTGGTTCGGCGCTTTTCAGAATGTGAAACGACAAGTGGTTCGACGTCTGGTAAAGGTAATTACTATTAACGAAGGTAAATACTATTGACGAAGGTAAATACTATTCACAAGGGTAATTACTATTGATGAAGGTAATTACTATTGATTGAAGGTAAATACTATTCACAAGGGTAATTACTATGACGAAGGTAAATACTATCGACGAAGAGACTTTTAGATGATGACATATGAGCCCCCATAAAATAATCAAACTTACCACAAATCATTTTATTTTTCATCAACACATATTTAATCTTTCAACCATTATTAATCATTTATAACTTGTCATCTCAATTATTGATTTAATACTATAACATATTATCTGAGATGATCTTGTGACAATAATTGAATCAATAATATAAGAGATATGATCGACAATTATGTAGTAATAATTGAGCATAGGTGGTGACTTCTCACGTAAGCATCAATAATCAATACCTTGTCTACTTATGCGTAACCAATGCGTATTACTATACTTTTACCACCGGGTAGTTTCAGCAGTTTTAACGATAACACCTCCGCCGTTATTTTTATAAAATATTTTTTGTCGTTTTCTCAATCAAACAATAATTACATTGTGGGGTCCACCAATGATTGAGTAGTTATGCGAATATTCCTAAAAGAATATTCCCAGACCAAAAGAATATTTTATAACAACTTGCATACTTTTGCAAAATTTATAAATATTACCCACAACTATAATATTATATCAAATTTATTCCATAATATTCAAAAATAATATTTATAGAAAAATTCATCTTTATTTATAAAAGCTGGGGTCTTACACACGATGTCTGCGGTAATCCACATAGACAGGTTATTCTAACAGAATAATAAAGAATGAAATAACAAAAAAATTCACTAGGCATGCGATAGATCAACATTGCAGACGAGGTTATTCTAACGAGTAATAATAAAGAATGGAACCGAATTAAATGCGTAATACACACATGAGGATATTCCAACAAAATAATAAAGAAAGGAACGTGTCATGCGTAATCCGCATAGGCAGGATATTCAAATGAATAATAAAGAATGGAATAAAATAGAATTCACGGTATGCGATAAATAGCGTAGAGTATGAGTTATTCCAACAGAATAATAAAGAATAGAACCAGGTCATACGTAATCCGCACGCATGAGGGATATTCAAAAGAATAATAAAGAATGGAATAACAGAAGAATTTCACCATGTATGCGGTACTTCGCATAGACATGATATTCCAATATAATAATAAAGAATGAAATAACAGAAGAATTTCACCATGTATATGGTACTTCGCATAGACTGGTTATTCCAACATAATAATAAAGAACGAAATAACAGAAGAATTTCACCATGTGTATGCGGTGATTGCGATAGGCAAAGTTATTCCAACATAATAATAAAGAATGGAATAACAAAAGCTCTCTTCATGAATACGAAAGAAATAATACCCCTTACCTAAAAAGAAGAATGGATACTGGAGTAGTGAAGTAGCAGATTACTCTTCTTCTTTCTCTTTATAGCTTCTCTTTCTATAGCTTCTATCTCTGTAATTACTCTAGTGAGACTTAGTGAATTGGTGAGAAATGAAGGAAGAATGAGCTTCTATTTATAGAAAAATATAATTTCAATAATTACACATTTTGGGGCTCGAAATATTACAGTATAATACCTTTCTCTTTTTCTTCATTTTTAATTTAGTCCTGCAAGTATTATCAAACTTGCACCACCTCCCCTAATAGTAAATCATGTGAATCAATAGTAAATTATGTGACTCAATAGTTCTAAACATGTGAAAAAATTAATTACAGTATATTACCTTCAACTATACCTCCATTTTTAATTTAGTTATGCAAGTATTATCAATATTGCACCAACACCCCTAATAGTAAATGAATGTGAATCAATAGTACACACATGTGAACAAATAGTTATAATCATGTGAATCAATAGCAATTAATTGTTCATTTATCCGGTTAATTATCCAATTGGTCAATATAACCTCCAGACATTAATTATTATCGAAATAAATGTCGATTTTCACTAACACTAATAATTTTAACACAATGGAACTATCAATTTCATTTTTAATCAACACGAACTTATTCATCATTAATGTTATAATTCACAATATTTAACAAACTGTGTCGTTTCCCATGAAAGAGGGCTTTCAGATAAGGAGTTTCGTGGCGCCCCAAAATAGGTTCACACGACCCATTACGAGTCATGAGATATCACACAATGAAATCGATTATAAACTTCATTTATACAACTGTCGTGCAAAATACGATGACATATATACTATGAGTTTCAATACAAATATTATACGTATATATAATCGACAATAATCATACTCAAATTATTACATGCCATATAAAGTACAATGACAAATATTTCAAGTCTCGAAGGGACACGAGAAGATTTACATTCTCTTCATTTTAATGTGGTGCACTTTTGGCGCTTTCAAGTTAGGGTTCTCATCACCCTATTCTTTGTTCACCAAAATCAATTATTAAGTGACGTATAAAATACGACACACACATCTTAAGTCCTCAATGCAATTATATATATTGCATGTCATGCCGTTTTATAATGTATTGAGAAACTTCAACGATCTCGGACCATCTCACTATTTCCTGTTATCTCCGCTTCGACCCATTTACACTCTTATTACGAAAGGAATTGTGAAGCAAAAAGGGTGAGCACAACTAGCCCGATAAATAATATCATGACTAAAGATAATTAAATTATCAATAGCCTTCATCGATAATAAATCGGAGATTTAGAACATATGGTAGATGATAAAACTTTTCAACCATAATTCGCGTGAACAAGCGATCCATTAGAAGAGTCAAATAGACCATCAGATCTATTATCTTCTCCATGTTAAAAGTCCACCAATAATGTTTTATCCCTATAACATCAATCAACAATTCATGTTCACAATCATATGAATAACTCATAATCATAATTGTGATTCTAAATTCCTCTTCGTACCCAGGACGAAGATAATTTTCATCACCTATCTTCACCTGAAATATCAAAAATCATGGTTATACCAAATCACAATTCTTGTTTATAATCATGCTAATAAATTCATCTTTGCACTACGGGCCAAAGATATTCATTAACAATTCATCTTTGCTCTACAGGCCAAAGACATACAACTGTATTATAAAAGAGTCAAGTAGAGCATGATATCTACTATCTTCTATGAATTAAAAGTGTATAATCAATATTTTATCGCGGAGACTCAGCTTAATAAATAATCCACATTATCGAATCATCCCCCGCACTACTACCGAGGATATTCATGTAATCATCAATGGTCGTGACTATCTAGAATAATTCACGGTCATAATCATACCAAAAGCATCCATCAATGCATTCGTGCCATCGAAGACTTTTATCCCATCATCTATAACATTACGGGTCATGTTTATACCGAATGATCTTTGGTCATAATCATACCAATAAACAGTTCATCTATGTACATAAGCCAAAGATACTCATCAATCAATAGTTCATCTTTGCACTTAAGCCAAAGATATACAACTGTAAAACCAATAATCAACAGTCCATCTATGCACGTAAGCCAAAGATGACTTTCATCATAATATAAGCATGAGGATGATGACAATGATATAAGCATTAATCAAACGAAAACAAGGATAAATATTAAAGACTTTAAATTTATCTAAATATTATCAATAACTTAATAAACTCATAATCTAATATTATTAATATTATAACAATATTTTAATCACTTCTTAAACTCATAAACAATTTATTTCAATTATTTATACTTTACCAAATAATGCATTTAATCATTCAAAAATGCCGTACTCATAAGATTTCATCACCAATGATCAAATCCTTCATCAAAAATCTGCATATACCTTATATAGGATTCTCAAGCCATAAAATCATATTTACCAATTTTTTAACTTCACATAACATATTTAACTCATATATTCGTAACTAACCCATTTTCATGAAAAATTACCAAATCAACTTATTATTTTTCTATCCTTTTTCCAAACATATATACATATATTTCATACACAACAAGTATTTTTTTTATAATTTTTAAACTCCCTTAAGTATTTTTCAATAATCAATTTCTAATTAATTCCTTAAGAAATTAGCTACCTCAAGTTTAACTCCAGAAATTTCCAAATCCTGGCAGGATCTTACACATGTTAACATGAGCTTCCAGTTTAAATTTTATGGTCATCAGAGTTATAAAACTCTAGTTATAGCGTTTTTCGTCGGAAAAATCAAAATTTTGAAATAGTCATAACTTGCTCATTTTAAGTCGGAATGAGCTCATTTTTGGACAGGAAGTAATTTATACCATATATTTTCATGACCCAAAAGGCCAGAATTTATTTCACAAACTAAGTGGCCGAAAATTCCCTTTTAAATTTCTAGGTAGTAGCTTTATGGTACTTTGAAGTTTTTGACTCCTTTGCTAAAATCAGTCCACACGAAAATCTACAACACCTTTTCCAGTGATTCCACTTGGATAAGTTAGAAAAATTACAGATCTAACTCTAGAACTTGACAACACTCAATAATTCAAAATATAATAGGAGATATGGTCAATTGAATTTTATGTTCCAATTTCACCAAAATCTGATTTTCAACCATTTGTGATTTTTAAGAAACGTTCATGTTTTCACATAATAACCAACATAACTCATCATAATTGTGACGCCCCCAAAATAGGTATACATCATCCATTCTAAGTTGTAAATACATGGTACAGAAACATCTACAACTTTATTAATACAACATAAAAACTGTGAGTTTAAATACAAATATTGTCTACTAGATAATATCCATACCCAAATAAATCCTCATCAAAATTATTGATACATTATTTTACAAAAATAGTGAGAACTACTAAACAACTCTCTAGAACCATCATTCCATACCCCCACTCGTACTCGCTACATTCTAACCTCCTGAGAAAAAAATGGAACAAAAAGGAAAAGGGTGAGCTCAACTAGCCCAGTAAAGAATATTATGACTAAGATAATATATAAACAAATTATCTTTAGTCTTCAACGAGGAAAAATCGAGATAATATAATGACAACAAGTTTGGATCAATATTCGCAATGGTGAAATAATAATTCATAGAAGAGTTACGTAGAGAATGAAATCTACTATTATCTATGAATTTAAAAATTCATCGTCAATATTTTATCCCTATAACATCAATCAATATTCATCTTGAATCAAATTTTCATCTTTGCACTACTGGAGCCAAAGATATTCATCGATCGATCGTATGTTCATCTCAACACTGTACATCTTTGCTTTATGGGCCAAAGATATTCATTATAAAATCATTAATCTTTTGCACTATAAAAGCCAATGATATTCAATTATATCATCATTTAGGATTTGAGGATGATGAAAATATTTTAAAAAAGCGAATCCATTGAAACAAAAGAATAAATATTAAGGATTCAGTATTTGACTATTTCATGTCCAAAAATACCTCATAAATAATCATAGTGGAGTAAAATTCAAGAATGATCAAAACATGGATACAATCAAAGCTAGTATCCACACTAGATATTTTGGACAAAAAACAAAAATTTAATTTTTCTGTGAATAGTGTCGTATTCGTGAATAGTGTCGTATACGTGAATAGTGCCGTATACGTGAATAGTAACTCCGACACTAAAAGACAAGAATTTCACAAGAAAAATCTTATCAATATTTCGGCATAATGATATTAGAAGAAATGATATCATTTAAAAAAAAATAACCATTACCTCGAAAGACAATACTTCTACTTGAAACACCGGATATAGGCTATGACTTGAACTTACACCGTATAGCAATACTCAAAGTATTAAAATACTCACAAGAATACGCTCAATATATCAATAGAGAAAGAGAGAGAAGAATTCAGTTTCTGATGTGATTTTCAATTCTAACCTAAGCACCCTATTTATAGAAAATTGCTTAGAACACCAAAGTAGAAAATTTAATATAATATTATTATATCAATTAAATTGTCAAGCCCACCTTAAATAACTGATTTCATCCCATTTATATCACATGTTGAGCCAATAAAAACGTTTTTCTTTTAAAAAATAATTGAAACTTCAAAAAATCAATTATTTCGGAACTTCGAAACTTCAATAATTCATGATAAATAGCCCTTTTGTCAGAAAAATTCGAACCTTATGTTTTTTCCATAGGAAATTTCATTATCTACAACTTTGCAGAAGAAAGTTTTTTCAAATTCCAAACAGAAATTGACCGAAATCCATAAACGGGTGATTTTACAGGCTATAATCAAATTTCAGTCAAGAAATAGGGTCCACCGACACACAAAACATGTGTTAATCATTTAATGCAACAAAAATACTCTTTCTCCTCATATACTTATATATCCCACATTCATTGTAAAAATATCACCATTATTATATTATTAAAATATAATAATATATTTAAATGAATTATTTTATCAGAAAAAGATAAAATATTAATTTTAACAATTGTCACATTAAAAATTGTTCTCCATCTATATCCACATAAAATCAATATTTTTCTCATAATATAAATCAATAATTAATTATTCACAAATAATATTACGTAATCACAACATCGACGTGACGTGCGGTTCAGGAAAGAGGGGCTTTCAATAAGGATTTCTCTCCTTCTTGGCGGCGCAATTAGATGACCTAACCTCTCCTTGATGCAGAACTTTCTAGACATTGCCAATATTGTTATCTAATAATATTATTCAAATAATATGAATTATTGATCCGATAATGGAAAATATTGTGTAATGACAATTATTGAAACAACAATAATATAAAATATCGACGCATCAATTATTGAATCAATAAAATAAAATCTTGAAGCAATAATTATCGTAACAATTATTGAGTAGTGCCTTTTACGTAAGAATCAATAATTGGTGCAATAATCGTAGGTGTCTTCTTGTGTTTTAATCACCGAGTATTTTAACAGTATTAATGGTAACAACTACGCCGTTATTTATAAACAACTTATATTTGTCATTTTCTTCATCCAATCTCTTTCTGTTATGGGGCCCACACAAGGTCACGGCATTGCCGTAAATTACGAATATTCCCAACAATAAAGAATATTCCACGACCAAACGAATATTCTCCGATAAAAATGAATATTTTATAACTACCTGCTTATTTGAAATATTTGCGTATTTTACCCATAACTAATCATATAAATCAAATTAGCCCTTACTATTTAAAAATAATAAATAGAAGAAATTCAATTTTATTTATAATAAGTTGGGGTCTTACAATAACACTTACTAATACTACATATATACCCATGATTTTCATCAGTCCAATGCTTTTATTATGACTTTCATCATAATCCGCGTAAATAGATCATTTTCACAATTTAATAAGAAATGAATATAAAGAATCATTCATCATGCATGTGGTAATCCACATATACAGGTTATTCCAACAGAATAATAAACATTAGAATAACAGAAGAATTCACCATGCATGCAATAGACCGCATGCATGCGAGGTTATTCTCACCGAATAATAAAGAAGCGAGAACCGTGTCAAAGGCGTGAATCATACCAAGCGAGGATATTCCAATGAGAATAATAAAAAAGCGGAACCGGTCGAGCGTAATCAAGATGCGGACATGATATTCCAATAGAATAATAAATAATGGAATAACAACAAAATTCACCATGCATGCGATAGACCGCATAGACAGGTTATGTGACGCCCCCAAAATAGGTCCACACGACCCATTCTGAGTCGCCAGATATCACACTATAAAAATAAAATACAAACTTTATTTATATTAATCGTTGAAGCGTAAATGCGATGCGTAATAATAGTTAACTATGAGTTTTAATACAATATTGTCTCGTAGACAATATCCAAACTCAAATTATTACAATGTCATATAAAATCTGCAAACAAATATTTTAAGACCCCAAAGAAGAAGCGAGAAGATTACTATCATATTCATTCTAATGAGGTTCACTTTTGACGCTTTCAAAGTTGGGTTCTCATCACCCTATTGTTGTTCGCCAAAATCAATTATTAAGTGACGTATAAAATATGACACACACATCTTAGGTCTTCAATACAATTATACATTGCATGTAAATGCCGTTTTATAATGTATTGAGAAACTTCGACAGTCTCGAACCATCACACTATTTCCCTGTTATCCCCGCTCGACCCAGCTACACTCTTATTACCTGAAAGGAATTGTGAAACAAAAGGGTGATCACAACTAGCCCAGTAAAGAATATCATGACAAAAGATAATTACATTATCAATAGTTTTCATCAATAAGAACTCAGAGATTTAAAACATATGGTAGATGATAAAACTTTTTAACCATAGTTGCAGCGTAACGAGCAATCCATTAAAAGAGTCAAATAGACCATCAAATCTATTATCTTCTCTATGTTAAAAGTCCACCGATAATATTTTATCACTGTAACATCAATCAACAATTCCTGTCCACAACCATATGAATAAATCATAATCATAATTGTGATTCTAAATTCCTTTTCGCACCCAGGACGAAGATAATTTTAATCACCTATCTTCACCTGAAACATCAAAAATCATGGTTATACCAAATCACAATTTTTGCTCATAATCATACTAATTAAATCATCTTTGCACTACGACCAAAGATATTCATTATTATCACATCCATGAATTAATATTTCATTCTTTGAGACTAAATTTCAATAATTAATCCACATCATCGAATTATCTCTGCACTACAGGCCAAGGATATTCTTTAGTATCACGACCACGAATTATCCATGCACTACGGGCCAAATATAATAGTGTTTTTATCAACGGTCCTGATCATGCCATAAAACAATTCATCTTT
The DNA here is from genome assembly GCA_020205615.1 of Panax quinquefolius. Classification (NCBI taxonomy): domain Eukaryota; kingdom Viridiplantae; phylum Streptophyta; class Magnoliopsida; order Apiales; family Araliaceae; genus Panax; species Panax quinquefolius. The sequence goes on from CM035154.1 coordinate 28,099,839, forward strand.
GCACCCTTGGCCGAAGAGAATCCATAGCCATAATCATACCAAAAACTATCCATCAATGCTATGACGCCCCAAAAATAGGTATACACCACACCCATTCTGAGTCGTCAAATACATGGTATAGAAAGCAATCTACAACTTCAATAATACAATTGTCGTGCAAATTACGACAACACATGCTGTGAGTTTAAATACAAATATTGTCATCTAGACAATATTCACACCCAAATGAGTTCTCATTACATTTATTCATACACTATTTTACAGAAATAGTGAGGACTGCTAAAACATCTTTCTAGAACCATCACTCTATACCTCGACTAGATCCTGCTATGTTCTCACCTCCTAAGAAGAAAAATGGAAAAAAAAGGAAAAGGGTGAGCTCAACTAGCCCAGTAAAGAGTATTATGACTAAGATAATATACAACAAATTATCCTTAGTCTTCAACAGGGAAAAATCTGATAGAATATAATCGACAACAAGTTTTAGATCAACAACTGCAGCAAAAATAACAATTCATTAGAAGAGTTAAGTAGAGAATGAAATCTACTATCATATATGAATTTAAATGTCCATCATCAATATTTTATCTCTGTAACATCAATCAATATACATCTTTAATCAAATATTCATCTTTGCACTACAGGCCAAAGATATTCATTTATATCACCAGTTGGTCATGTTTATTTCAACACCTGTTCATCTTTGCACTACGGGCCAAAGATATTCATCAGGTAATCATACATCTTTGCACTACGGGCCAAAGATATTCATCAAGTATCATCATTAAGGACTGAGGATGATGAAAAATATTTTAAAGAAAACGAATCCAGTGAGACAGAAGGACAAATATTAGGGATTCATATTACAGTTTATCCAAGATCAATAATACTCCATAATAACCAATTTTAAAGCAGAATTAAAAAATAAAGCTCAAAATATGGATACAATCAAAGATAGCAACCATAAAAGACATCTGGAAGAAAAAGAGAAAATTTCATTTTTCGATGAATAGTGTCGTATTTGTGAATAGTGTCGTATACGTGAATAGTAACCCCAACACAACAAGTTCCAAATTTGATTAAAAGTTCAGATCAATACTTCGACATAATGATATTGAAAGAAATAATATCATATATGAAGAAAATAACATCCCTTACCTCAAAGAAACATTACTTCTGACTGGAATACTGGATATAATACTGAAGGAACTTGCACCGTATAGCAACACTCAAAATATCAAAATACTCACAAGAATACACTCGATAATATAGAGAGAGAAAGAGAGAAAACTTGTTTCTGGTGTGATTTTCAATTCTAACTTAGCCCTCTATTTATAGGAAAATGTTAGCCGCCGAAGCAGACTTGACCTGCTACCTGATGGCTTTACCTGCTACTATTGCCACCCACCATATTTGAAAATTCAATTGAACACATTTCTCACCAACCAATTCTAGAATTTTCCAAAATGTTTTATCATTTAAACAATAATCAGAAACTTTAATAATTCATAGAAAATAGCCCGTTTATCAGAAAAATATGAATTTTATGTCCATTCCACATGAAATCGAATTCTCTAAAACTTTGCAGAAGAAAGTTTTTCTAAATTCCAAACAAAAAATATCCGAAATCCACAAACGGATGATTTTTAATACCTCCAAACTGACAAAATACTGATAAAATATCTCAGCATTAATTCTTTCTTTAATAACCATATAAAATAAATAAATCCACCATTTATATCCACATCAAAAAAATATTTCCTTATCATATAAATCAATAATTAATTATTCCCAAATAATATTACAGAATCACAATTATGACAACCAGACCGTTCCCAGGAAAGAGGGGGCTTTCCGATAAGGATTTCTCCTTACTGGCGCGCAATTAGATTATCTAACCACTCCTCGACAGAACTTTCTAGACATTGCCAATAATGTTATCAAATAATATTATTCAAATAATATGAATTATTGATCTGATAATGGAAAATATCATGCGATGACAATTATTGAAACAACAATAATATAAACTATCAACGCAAAGACAATTATTGAACCAATAAAATAAAATATAGAAGCGATAATAATTACCGTAACAATTATTGAGTAGTGCTTCTTTACGCATGCGAATCAATAATTCAACAATATCTTGTAAAATCTGGTGTCTTTCTTGTGTGACCAACCACGCGTATTCGTATTTTAACCACCGGGTATTCAACGGTGTTTAGCGGTAAATAATTACTGTTGTTATTCATAAAAACTCATACTTTGTCGTTTTTCCTCATCCGGCGCTTATTACATTATGGGTCCCCACAATGATCGCTTGCCATAATATACGGATATTTTTCGACCAAAAAAAGAATATTCCACGACCAAACGAATATTCCCCGACAACAATGATTATTTTATAACCACTTGCTTATTTTTTAAAATTTGCACATTTCACCCATAACCAAAGCATTATATCAAATTAACTCCTTACTATTTTAAGATAATAAATAGAGAAAATTCAATTTTATAATAAGTTGGGGTCTTACAAATGCACTTACGGCCAATGAGGATTTTTATCACATCATTCATCGCATTACGGTTATGATTATACCGAATAATCCCTGGTCATAATCACACCAAGTCCATCTATGCACTAAGGCCAAAGATGACTTTTACCACATCATTTATAACATTACGGTCATGATTATACCGAATAATCCCTGATCATAATCATACCAAGTCCATCTATGCACTACCGGCCATAGATGACTTTCAACATAATATAAATATGAGGATGATGACAATATTATAAGCATTAATGAAATCATGGATAAATATTAAAGACTTTAAATTTATCCAAATATTATCAACCACTCATAATCTAATATTATTAATATCATAACAATATTTTAATCACTTCTTAAACTTATAAACAATTTATTTCAATTGTTTACACTTTACCAAATAATGCATTTAATCATTCAAAAATATCATACTCATAAGATTTCATCACCAATAATCAAATTACTCATCAAAAATATGCACATACTTTATATAAGATTTTCAAGCCCTAACATCATATTTACCAATTTTTCAACTTCACATAATATATTTAACTCATATGTTCGTAAATAAACTATTTTTATGAAAAATACCAAATCAGTCCCAAAAATTATTCTTTTCTGGGATTAAGCATAATATAGTCCCATATTGAACATATATTTTTCTCAGAATTTTTAAAATTCATTTACTATTTTTCAAAAATCAATTTCTAATTAATTCCTTAAGATATTAGCTACCTTAATTAAATCATCTTTGCACTACGGCCAAAGATATTCATTATTATCACATCCATGAATTAATATTTCATTGCTGAGACTCAGCTCAATAATTAATCCACATCATCGAATCATCCCTGCACTACAGGCCAAGGATATTCTTTAGTATCTCGACCACGAATTATCCATGCACTACGGACCAAAGATAATCGTGTTTTCATCAACGGTCCTGATCATGCCATAAAATAATTCATCTTTGCACCCTTGGCCAAAGAGAATCCATAGCCATAATCATACCAAAAACTATCCATCAATGCTGTGACGCCCCCAAAATAGGTATACACCACACCCATTCTGAGTCGCCAAATACATGGTACAGAAAGAAAACTACAACTTCAATAATACAATTGTCGTGCAAAATACGACAACACATGCTGTGAGTTTAAATTCAAATATTATCATCTAAAAAATATTCACACCCAAATGAGTCCTCATTACATTATTCAAACACTATTTTATAAAAATAGTGAGGACTGCTAAAACATCTTTCTAGAACCATCACTCCGTACCCCGACTAGATCCTGCTATGTTCTCACATCCTGAGAAGAAAAATGGAACAAAAAGGAAAAGGGTGAGCTCAACTAGCCCAGTAAAGAACATTACGACTAAGATAATATATAACAAATTATCATTAGTCTTCAACAGGGAAAAATCTGATAGAATACAATAGACAACAAGTTTTAGATCAACAACTGTAGCGGAAACATCAATTCATTAGAAGAGTTAAGTAGAGAATGAAATCAACTATCATCTATGAATTTAAAAGTCCATCATCAATATTTTGTCCCTGTAACATCAATCAATATACATCTTTGCACTACGGGCCAAAGATATTCATTTTTATCACCAGTTGGTCATGTTCATCTCAACACCTGTTCATCTTTGCACTACGGGCCAAAGATATTTATCAGGTAATCATTCATCTTGGCACTACAAGCCAAAGATATTCATCAAGTATCACCATTAAGGATCGAGGATGATGAAAACATTTTAGAGAGAACGAATCCAAATGAGACATGTAAGGACAAATATTAGGGATTCGTATTTAGCTTTATCCAAATTCAATAATACTCCATAATAACCAAGTGTGAAGTAGAATTCAAAAATAAAGATCAAAACATGGATACAATCAAAGATAGTAACCATAAAAGACATCTGGAAGAAAAAGAGAAAATTTCATTCTTCGGTGAATAATGCCGTATTTGTGAATAGTGCCGTATACGTGAATAGTAACTCCGACACTAAAAGACAAGAATTTCACAAGAAAAACACTCCCAATATTCCAGCATAATGATATTGAAAGAAATAATATCATTTTTTTAAAAAAAATAATATCCCTTACCTCAAAAAACAGTACTTCTAGTTGAAACACCGGATATAGGCTATGACTTGAACTTGCACCGTATAACAACACTCGAAGTATTAAAATACTCACAAGAATATGCTCAATATATCAAAAGAGAAAGAGAGAGAAGATTTCAGTTTCTGGTGTAATTTTCAATTCTAACCTAAGCACCCTATTTATAGGAAATTGCTTAGAACACCAAAACAGAAAATTTAATATAATATTATTATATAAATTAAATTGTCAAGCCCACCTTAAACAAGTCATTTCAAACCATTTAAATCACATGTTGAGCCAACAAAAAATGTTTTTCTTTTAAAAAATAATTAAGACTTCAAAAAATCAATTATTTCGGAACTTCAATAATTCATGGTAAATAGCCCTTTTGTCAGAAAAATTCAAACCTCATATCTTTTCCATAGGAAATTTCATTATCTACAACTTTGCAAAAGAAAATTTTTCCAAATTCCAAACACAAGTTGACCGAAATCCACAAACGGGCAATTTTACAGGCTATAATTAAATTTCAGTCAAGAAATGGGGTCCACCGACACAAAAAACATGTGTTAATCCTTTAATGCAACAAAAATACTCTTTCTCCTCATATACTCATATATCCCACATTCATTATAAAAATATCACCATTATTATATTATTAAAATATAATAATATATTTAAATGAATTATTTTATTAGAAAAAGATAAAATATTAATTTTCAACAATTGTCATATTAAAAAAATTTCTCCATCTATATTCACATAAAATCAATATTTTCCTCATCATATAAATCAATAATTAATTATTCACAAATAATATTATAAAATCACAATCATCGATAAACTGTGCGGTTCACAGGAAGAGGGGGCTTTCCAATAAGGATTTCTCCTTACTGACGCGTAATTAGATGACCAAACCTCTCCTTAGACAGAACTTTCTAAATATTGCCAATAATGTTATCTAATAATATTATTCAGATAATATGAATTATTTCTCCGATAATGGAAAAATACTGTGTAGTGACAATTACTGAAATAACAGTATAAAATATCAACGTAGCAATTATTGAATCAATAAAATAAAATATTGAACACTAATTACTGTAACAATTATTGAGTAGTACCTTTTTACGTAAGAATCAATAATTGGTTCAATACCGTGTCTTCTTGTGTTTTAACCATTTAGAGTATTTCAACAAGATTAATCTGTAATAACTATCTTGAAGTTATTTATAAACAACTTATATTTGTCATTTTCTTCATCCAATCACTTTACGTTATGGGGCCCATTATTAAATTCGCTGGCCGTAAATACGAATATTCCCCACAATGAAGAATATTTTACGACCAAACGAATATTCTCCGATAAAAATGAATATTTTATAACCACCTGCTTATTTGAAATATTTGCGTATTTTACCCATAACTAATCATATAAATCAAATTAACCCTTACTATTTAAAAAATAATAAATAGAGGAAATTAAATTTTATTTATAATAAGTTGGGGTCTTATAACCTCCCCTCCTTATGAAATTTCGTCCTCGAAATTGACGTACATACCTGGTGTTTCGAAAAGGTGAGGATACCTCGCTTTCATTTCCGTTTTTAACTCCCAGGTCATTTCCTCAATAGCATGGTTCCTCCACAAAACTTTGACTTGTGGTATGACCTTTGTGCGTAGAACATGCTCCTTCCTATCCAAGATCTTGACATGTACCTCCTCGTATGTTAAATCTTCGGCTATCTCGTCTGGTTCTAACTCAATGACGTGGTTCGGGTCTTTCACATATTTACGAAGCACAGATATGTGAAAAACATTATGAACACGAGATATACTTGGAGGTAACGTGAGTCTATAGGCCACATTTCCTACTCGGTCAAGAATCTGAAATGGACTAATAAATCATGGATTGAGCTTTCCTCTTTTCCCAAATCTTGTAACTCCCTTCCATGGAGCCAAACGCAACAATACATGATCCCCAATACTAAATTCCACGTCCTTTCGATGGAGATCCACATAATTCTTTTGTCGATCCTGTGCTATTTGTATGCGTTGTCGAATCATTTGGATCTTTTCTGTAGTCATACGTACCAACTCGGGTCCCAATAATGTTGCTTCACCCACCTCATCCCAACATATTGGAGAGCGACACTTTCGTCCATACAATGCTTCGAATGGAGCCACACCTATACTTGTCTGATAACTGTTATTGTAGGAGAATTCCACCAATGGTAAATACTTATCCCAACTCCCTTTGAAGTCTAGGACACAAAGTCTTAATAGATCTTCAAGAGTTTGAATAGTCCTCTCTGATTGTCCGTCCGTTTGAGGATGGTATGCCGAACTAAATCGTAAATTCGTGCTCATAGCTTTTTGCAAGCTAACCCAAAATCTTGAAGTGAATCTTGGGTCATGATCCGAAACTATGGATACTGGCATGCCATGCAACCTCACAATCTCATTCACGTACATACTAGCAAGACGTTCAAGGGAATAAGTCTCCCGTATCGGCAAGAAATGAGCAGACTTGGTTAATCTATCAACAATAACCCAAATAGCATTTATGCCTTGAGAAACCGTGGGAAGACCCATAACGAAATCCATGGTAATATGTTCCCACTTACATTTCGGAATATCAAGTGGTTGCAATGGACCCTTAGGCACTTGATGCTCCGCCTTTACACGTTGACAAGTTAAACATGTCGAGATAAACTTTGCAATCTCTCTCTTCATATTTTTCCACCAAAATGTATGTCTAAGATCACGATACATTTTGGTACTTCCAGGATGGATTGCAAATGGTGTATTGTGTGCCTCCATCATGATCTTGTACTTTAAATCAGAATAGTTAGGAACACAAAGTCTGGAGTGGACTTGAAGTATTTCTTCTTCATCAATTCTTGCTTCTGGAATAGCACCTTCTTACACTTTCTTCTTCATATGCATCAGCTCTGGGTCTGTGGCTTGAGTAACTTTAACTTTTTGGATTAAAGTCGGTTCTATGCGTATACTTGACATCATTGCATGGGTCCCCAGACTCTTGAATTCTACCTTCATCTTTTGTAAATCACAAAAAATGGGCCTTTGTGTTGACAACATCGCACTCGTTCCCGTATATGATCTTCTACTCAATGTGTCGGCTACCACATTCGCTTTTTTAGGATGGTATTGAATGGTATGGTCGTAGTCTTTTAACAGCTCGAGCCAACGTCGTTGCCGCATGTTGAGTTCTTTTTGGGTGAAAAAAATATTTAAGGCTTTTATGGTCTGAATATATCTCCACTTTCTCCCCGTATAGTTAGTGCCTCCAGATCTTTAGCGCAAAAATGACTGCTGCTAATTCTAGATCATGAGTAGGATAATTCCTCTCATACTCTTTAAGTTGTCGCGAGGCATAGGCTATGACTTTTCCACGTTGCATGAGAACGCATCCTAACCCTTTGCCTGAAGCATCGTTGTAGATAACAAATCCATCCGAACCAGATGGTAGGGTTGAGCAAGTAACCAAATTGGAACCGAAACCGCACCAAAAATCGCACGAACCGCACCAATTAAAACCGCACCAACGGTTCCGTTGTATGTGGCGGTTTTAGGTGGGTTAAATAACCAAATTTACAGTTTTGATTTGGTTACTCGCCAAAACCGCATGCATAAAACCGAAACCGCGCCATATGTGTGTATATATGTATTATCTCTAGTAAATTCTAAAGTTACTTTTCACTTGAACACACTCAGAGAAAACCCAATCTTGCATTGTCATTTTTTCACCAACTGAAAGAAGATGTTAGAGGTTATAGAGTCAAAAATTAAGTAATTGGGTTTTGAAATTTCGATTTTGTTTGATGCGTTATTGGAAGGGCTTATAGTTGAGGGGCCAAATTCGTTGGTTTGAGCACTTGATGCATTGGTTAAGGTCAATGCTATAATAGTAATAGTCTAATAAATTATTTTTCAAATTAGGTATAGTTAGGATTATATTTTATAAGTCCTCCCTGTAATATATAAAATAGAATTTCATTCTATCTCCAATATATACTTTTAATTTTTGGGGAACTAGATAAACATTCTTGCTTGTTATCGAATATATGGTCTCCGTTGTTTTATATAACGTATGTTTTAGTTTTAAAGTATCATTCTTTTATATTAAACTAAAACTATTTTACGTGTCTCACTATTCTATGATTTGATGGTGAATTTCATAATTCCCATTACCGACTCTGTCACTAAGTTAATTGCTCGATGTAAGTTCTATGTTAAATTTTATTGAAAGCTTAGATTTTTTTTGTTGTTTCAATTGGTTTTGGAACCGAAACCGCACCAATTAAAACCGCACCGCACATTTTAAAATAGCACAGCACCAATCACAAGCGGTTACGTGTGCGGTTTTAAAATTTTCAAACCGCACCTAAGCGATTTCGGGTGCGGTTTGGACTTCAAACTGCACCAATCCACACCATGCTCATCCCTACAAGATGGTATTGTCAGAACAGGTGCCGAAATAAGTCTCCTCTTAAGCTCTTGGAAACTCTTCTCTCATTCCTCGTTCCTTACGAATTTTGTATCTTTTCGAGTCAGCTGAGTTAACGGAGTAGCAATTCGAGAAAATCCTTCCACAAATCTCTGATAATAACCAGCTAAACCCAGAAAGCTACGTACTTCAGTCACCGTCTTCGGTTGCTCCAAACTTTGTATTGCTTCAATCTTCGCCGGGTCAACAGATACTCCATGTTTGTACACCACGTGCCCAAGGAATGCTACTTCCTCAAGCCAGAACTCGCATTTCTTCAACTTGGCATATAGTTTGTTTTCACGAAGCCTTTGGAGTACCCGGCTTCAAATGGTGCTCATGATCTTCACAGCTTTTGGAATATATGAGAATATCATTAATAAAGACAACAACGAATTGATCCAAATAGTCCTTGAATACTCAGTTCATCATATCCATGAAAGCCGCAGGAGCATTAGTCAATCCAAAAGACATGACTAAGAATTCATAATGCCCATACCGAAGTTTCAAGGGAAGCTTTGGAATATCCTCGATTCTAATCTTCAAATTTGATGATATCCGAATGAAGATCGATCTTTGAAAAGAATTGTGCTCCTTGTAACAGGTCAAACAGGTCATCTATACGAGGTAGCGGATACCAATTCTTGATGGTGACATGGTTCAATTCCCGTTAGTCAATACAAAGTTGCATACTCCCGTCTTTCTTCTTTACTTAATAAAACAGAGCACCCCGAGGAGATGTCTTAGGACGAATGAAACCGATGTCCAACAACTCCTGTAGTTGAACCTTTAACTCCACGAAGTTCAATAGGAGCCATTCGATATGGGGTTTTAAAAATGGGCTTTGTACCGAGTTCAAGCTCAATAAAGAATTCAACTTCACGTTCGGGGGGGAGGCCAAGGCGGTTCTTCAGAAACACGTCAGAAAGTTACTACTAACATGTGAATATTATTCAAATCGGCGTGTCTTTATTCAAATCCATAACATGGGCTAAGAAATCTTGACATCCATTTTTAATAAACGAATGGCTTTATGGCTTGATATAATGGTGATTGATTTTAATGGTTTAGTTGCTTGAATTGAACAACAAAGTTGTTTAGGAATATGAAAACTAACAACTTTATTTAAAACAATCAATTTTGGCATGATGAGTAGTTAACCAATCAATCCCTAAAATCACATCAAAAGCAAGTATCTTTAAAGAGATAAGGTCAACGGGTAATGTGATAGTGCCAACTTGGATTAAACAAGAATTATAAGCGGTGGATATGAAGAAAGTTTCTCTAACGGAGTTTCCACATGAGATAGGTCAAAGTCTAATTTCTCCCGAGTCAAGTTTAAGCGTTGAGCATAAGCGCAGGAGAGATAAATGAATGGGTAGCACCCGGATTCTAGTAATGTATAAACTTCGCAAGAATTTATGATTAGCTTACCCGTGATCACTTCGTTTGGGTTCCTCGCATTTTGACGATCACGACAAATGCTCTTCCAGAACCGAGATTGACTTTGACTTTTCTCGGGATGACCTTTTGAGTCACCACCATCCCATTGGACTTGGTTTTGCTCTGAAGACAATCTCGAGCGATATGTCCTTCCTTTCCATAATTATAACATACCTTGAACTGTTGTAGGCGGTTTGAGTACGATATCCTTCTTTCCGCATTTATAGCATCTGACCGGTTGGTCATTCTCCTCCCTTAGAACCATTTGTTGTTGGTGCTGATGTCTTCGCATTGTCATTGTTGTACCTTCTCTTTTTAAAATCTCCTCCCGAATCACTTCTTCTATCTAATGGCCATGATTACCACCAGAGTGGTTGTCGCTCTTGTCCGTATTCTTCTTTCTCCGCTGGTTATCGTTGTTCTGATGACTGATGTCACCGGTATGTTCCAATCTAATAAACTCCACCTCCTTCATATATTTAACACTTTCAAGAAAGTATTTGTCATTGAACGATTCTGAAATGTCTCCCAAGACATGCTTTGGCGTGGTGGATGGGGTACGTTTCACGATTCCCACCGATGAATCGCTTTCATTACGGAACATAAAAGTGGCAAATGGAACCTTCGTTCCTCCGTGCATCCCAAGATATCGAATATCTTGGTAATTTGCTTTTGACCCACGCCTCGCCTTTAATCGGATCCGCTTTCCCTGCACTCGGTTGTCCCAACTCTTTCGAATCGCTTGCATTTGTGACTTGTGCATTGCCATTGTTTCTTCCTCAGTATTTTGAAGCAGAAATCTCCTTTGTGCGGTTTTTCATGAACCGTAAAAAGCTTTTAAACATCTCATCTTTCATAAATCGCTTTCGGTGGTGTGTTGTTACGGAGAGAACATTGCCGACTGTTGCACGTTCTCCTCGTTGGTGAGTCAAAGCGTCTCCACAGTCTCATTTACTCCACTGTTAACATTCTCAGTTGCCATTCTCAAATACTGCCATAAAACAAGGGTTAATTTAACAAATTAACATATCACATAATAACCCTATATTATGACCGACCAACAAATAAGCTTAGGTAGGACACACTAGCGAAGGATTTACTCGTCTCTCCCCTCCTAGTTCTATTCCCCGATCTCCGCCAGAGATCATATCCCTAAGCTCTGATACCAACTGTGACGCCCCCAAAATAGGTATACATCACCCATTCTGAGTTTTCAATACATGGTACAGAAACATATGCAACTTTATTAATACAACATAAAAACTGTGAGTTTAAATACAAATATTGTCTACTAGACAATATCCATACCCAAATAAATTCTCATCACAATTATTGATACATTATTTTACAAAAATGGCGAGGACTACTAAACAACTCTCTAGAACAATCATTCCATATCCCGACTCGTACTCGCTACATTCTCGCCTCCTGAGAGAAAAATGGAACAAAAAAAAAAAGGTGAGCTCAACCGATTAAAAGAAGAATATTATGACTAAGATAATATAGAACAAATTATCGTTAGTCTTCAACAGGGAAAAATCTGAGATAATATAATAGACAACAAGTTTCAGATCAATATTCGCAGCGGAAATAATAATTCAAAGAAGATTTACGTAGAGAATGAAATCTACTATTATCTATGAATTTAAAAATCCATCGTCAATATTTTATCACTATAACATCAATCAATATTCATCTTGAATCAAATTTTCATCTTTGCACTACAGGCAAAAGATATTCATCAGTCGGTCATATTCATCTCAACACCTGTACATCTTTGCACTACGGGCCAAAGATATTCATAATAAAATCAACCATCTTTGCACTACAGGCCAAAGATATTCAGTAATACCATCATTTAAGACTGAGGATGATGAAAAATATTTTAAAGAAAACGAATCCAATGAAACAAAAGAATAAATATTAAGGATTCGTATTTCAGTTTATTCATGTCCAAAAATACCTCATAAATAACCACAGTGGAGTAAAATTCAAGAATGATAAAAACATGGATACAATCAAAACAAGTATCCATAATAGATATTTTGGACGAAAAATGAAAATTTAATTTTTCTGTGAATAGTACCGTATACGTGAATAGTAGACCCGACACTAAAAGATAAGAATTTCACAAGAAAAATACTCCCAATATTCTGACATAATGATATTGAAAGAAATAATATCATTTAAAAAAAAAAAAAAATATCCCTTACCTCGAAAGACAGTACTTCTAGTTGAAACACTGGATATAGGCTATGACTTGAGCTTGCACCGTATAGCAACACTCAAAGTATTAAAATACTCATAAGAATATGCTCAATATATCAAGAGAGAAAGAGAGAAGATTTTAGTTTCTGGTGTGATTTTCAATTCTAACCTAAGCACCCTATTTATAGGAAATTACTTAGAACACCAAAGCAGAAAATTTAATATAATATTATTATATAAATTAAATTGTCAAGACCACCTTAAACAACTGATTTCAGCCCATTTATATCACATGTTGAGTGAACAAAAACGTTTTTCTTTTAAAAAATAATTAAAACTTCCAAAAATCAATTATTTCAGAACTTCGTAACTTCAATAATTCATGATAAATAGCCCTTTTGTTAGAAAAATTCAAACCTCATGTCTTTTCCATAGGAAATTTCATTATCTACAACTTTGCAAAAGAAAGTTTTTCCAAATTCCAAACAAAAATTGACCGAAATCCATAAACGGGAGATTTTACAAGCTATAATCAAATTTAAGTCAAGAAATGGGGTCCACCGACACACAAAACATGTGTTAATCATTTAATGCAACACAAAATACTCTTTCTCCTCATATACTCATATATCCCACATTCATTGTAAAAATATCACCATTATTATATTATTAAAATATAATAATATATTTAAATGAATTATTTTATCAGAAAAAGATAAAATATTAATTTTTAACAATTGTCACATTAAAAAATTTTCTCCATCTATATCCACATAAAATCAATATTTTCCTCATCATATAAATCAATAATTAATTATTCACAAATAATATTACTGTAATCACAATATCGACAAACCGTGCAGTTCCTAAGAAAGAGGGGCTTTCAATAAGGATTTCTCCTTCTTCAACGCGCGCAATTAAATGACCTAACCTCTCCTTAGACTGAACTTTCTAGACATTGCCAATAATGTTATCTAATAATATTATTAGGATAATATGAATTATTGCTCAGATAATGGAAAAATCTTTGTGTAGTGACAATTATTGAAACAACGATTATAAAATATCAACGTAGCAATTATTGAATCAATAAAATAAAATATTGAGCAGTAATTATCGTAACAATTATTGAGTAGTGCTTTCTTATGTAAGAATCAATAATTGGTGCATCTGGTATGCTCTCCGTATTTTAACCATAGAGTATTTCAACAAGATTAATTCAGAATAACAACTACGCTGTGTTATTTATAAACAACTTATATTTGTCGTTTTCTTCACCCAATCGCTTTCCGTTATGGGGCTCACACAAGGCTGCGCCTTTGTACGAATATTCCCCGACAGCAAGAATATTCCACGACCAAACGAATATTCTTCGATAAAAATGAATATTTTATAACCACCTGCTTATTTGAAATATTTACGTATTTTACCCATAACTAATCATATAAATCAAATTAACCCTTACTATTTAAAAAATAATAAATAGGGAAAATTCAATTTTATTTATAATAAGTTGGGGTCTTACACCTAAGCTTTGATACCAATTGTGACGTTCCCAAAACAGGTATACTTCACCCATCTTGAGTCGCCAGATACATGGTACAGAACTCAACTACAAACTTAATTATACAACTGTCGTGCAAAATACGACAAAACATAGCTGAGAGTTTAAACACGAATATTGTCTTCTAGACAATATCCACACTCAATGGAGTCCTCATTATAATTATTATCACACTATTTTATAAAAATAGTGAGGACTGCTATAGCTACCATATCGGACCATCACTCGTTCCCCGACTAGTCGTCCATTTATATTCTCATTTCACGAGAGAGAATAGTGAAAGAAAGGGTGAGCTCAACTAGCCCAATAAGAAATATTATGACTAAGATAATGCGAGAATAAATTATCCTTAGCCTTCAACAAGATAAAAAGCGGTAGAATATAATAGACAACAAGTTTTAGATCAACAAACGCAATGAATAAGCAATCCGTTTAGAAGAGTCAGTAGAGCATAAAATCTACTATCTTCTATGATTTAAAAAGTTTTTCATCAACTTTATCGTTGAGACTCGACAATAATAAATAAACCACATCATCGAATCATCCTCCTCAAGACTACGGGCCAAGGATATTCATTAAATCATCAATGGTCATGACTATACCGAATAATCCCTGGTCATAATCATAACAAAAACTGTCCATCAATGCACTACAGGCCACTAAGGACTTTTACCACATCATTTATAACATTACAGGTCATGATTATATCAAATGATCCATGGTCATAATCATACCAAATCCATCTATGCACGTAAGCCAAAGATGACTTTCAACACAATATAAGCATGATGATGATGACAATGACATAATAATTCAATAAAACAAGTTCAAGGATAAATTTTAATGATTTATAATTTAATTTATCCAGAAATCAATAATGTCCAAATTGTTAACATGATACTGCTTTGTAGAGTAAAATTCAAGAATAATATTCTTGTACCAAAAATAATTTGGACAGAAAAGAAATATATTTTTCGGGTGAATAGTACCCCGTGAATAGTACTTCGGGAATAGTACCTCGTGAATAGTACCCCGACATGAAAAGTACTCTAAATACCCGAGTGAATAATATTCGGGTGAATAGTAATTTGGGTAAATAGTAACCTGTGAATAGTAACTTATGAATAGTACTCTGACACAAAAAGTATCCCGCATATCCGAGTGAATAATACTAGAGTGAATAGTAACTGGGTGAATAGTAACCCGTGAATAGTAACTCGTAAAAAAATACCAAAGAAAATGATATTCCATGACGATTACAAAAGAAATGATATCTCATACGAGTATAATAGAATATACGAAACTGAAAATGGATTTTCACCCGTGATGCGGTAATCCACGTAGACAGATCATTTTCACAATTTAATAAAAAATGAATACGAATGATCATTCACCATGCCTGCGGTAATCCACATAGACAGGTTATTCTAACAGAATAATAAAGAATGGGATAACAACATAATTCACCAGGTGTGACGCCCCCAAAATAGGTATACATCACCCATTCTGAGTTGTCAATACATGGTACAGAAACAACTACAACTTTATTATTACAACAATAAAACTGTGAGTTTGTATACAAATATTATCTTCTAGACAATATCTATACTCAAATAAATCCTTATCACATTTATTCATACATTATTTTACAAAAATGGTGAGGACTACTAAACAACTCTCTCTAGAACTTTCATTCCATACCTTTAACTGCATTTTCGCTATATTCTCGCCTCCCGAGAAGAAAAATGGAACAAAAAGGAAAAGGGTGAGCTCAACTAGCCCGATAAAGAATATTACGACTAAGATAATATACAACAAATTATCGTTAGTCTTCAACAGGAAAAATCTAATAGAATACAATAGACAACAAATTTTAAATCAATATTCGCATGGTGAAATAATAATTCATTAGAAGAGTTAAGTAGAGAATGCAAACTACTATCTTCTATGTATGAATTTAAAAGTTCATAAATCTATCTTTTATCCCCTGTAACATCAATCAATATATATCTGGAATCAAATATTCATCTTTGCACTCTGAGCCAAAGATATTCATCAGTTGGTCATGTTCATTTAAACACCTGTTTATCTTTGCACTACGGGCCAAAGATATTCTTCAGAAATCATTCATCTTTGTACTACAGGCCAAAGATATTCCATAATATCATCATTTAAGACTGAAGATGATGAAAAATATTTTTAAAGAAACGAATCCAGTGAAACAAAATGACAAGGATTAAGGATTAAGGATTCAGTACTTTGTTTTATCCACGCCCAAAAATACCTCAAAAATAATCACATGGTGTAAAATTCAAGAATGATCAAAATATGGATACAATCAAAGCTAGTATCCGTAATAGATATTTTGGACGAAAAGAAAATTTTTCATTTTTCGATGAATAAAGGCCGTATTCGTGAATAATTGTCGATACGTGAATAAGGCCAGTATCGTGAATAGTAACTCGACACCAAAAGTTCCAAATTTGATAAAAACTTCAGATCAATATTTCAACATAATGATATTGAAGAAATAATATCATTCTGAAAAAATAATATCCCTTACCTCGAAAGACAATACTTCTAAGTTAAAACCTGGGATATAGGTTATGACTTGAACTTGCACCAGATAGCAATACTCAAAGTATACTCAAAATACTCACAAGAATACGCTCAATAATATAGAGAGAAAACTTGAGTTTTCGGTGTGATTTTCAATTCTAACCTAAGCACCATATTTATAGGAAATTACTTAGAACACCAAAGCGAGAAAATTTAATATAATAATATTATATATATTACAAATTCTCGCACACTTAGCATCTGAAATCAGCAATCTTAACACATGTTAAATGAGTCCCAACAATGTAAAAAACGTTTTTGTAATAAAAATATTTTAAACTTCCAAAATTAATTATTTTGAGCTTGTAACTTCAATAATTCATAATAAATAGCCCTTTTACCAAAAAAATTCGAATCTCGCGACTTTTTATAGGAAATTTAATTCTCTACAACTTTACGTAAGAAAGTTTTTCCAAATTCCAAACAAAATTGACCGAAATCCACAAACGGGTGATTTTACTGTTTTATAATCAAATTCGATCAATAAATGGGGTCCACCGACATGTTTAACATGTTTTAAACATTTATTGCAACAAAAATACTCTTCCTCCTCGTATACTAATATATCCCACATTCGTTGTAAAATATCACCATTATTATATTTAAAATATAATAATACATTTAAATGAATTATCTTATCGAGAAAAAGATAAAATTTCAATTTTCAACAATTGTCACATTAAAATTTTTCTCCATCTATATCCACATAAAATCAATATTTTTCTCATCATATGAATCAATAATTAATTATTCAAAATAATATTACTGTAATCACAATATTGACAACCAGTAGGCCCCAAGAAAAGAGGGCTTTCAATAAGAATTTCTCTTCTTTGGTGGCGTAATTAGGTGACCAAACCTTTCCTTGTATGTAACTTTCTAGACATTGCCAATAATGTTATCTAATAATATTATTCAGATAATATGAATTATAGGTTCGATAATGAAAAATACTATGTAATGACAATTATTGAAACAACAAGAATATAAAATATCAACGCAACAATTATTAAATTAATAAAATAATTGAAGCAAGAATTACTATAACCATTATTGAGTAGTGGCTTTCACGTAAGAATCAATAATTGGTGCAATACTGGTGTCGCGTGTGTTAACCACCAAGAGTATTCCAAATAAAGATTAATCAGTAATAACTACGTCATTATTTATAAACAACTTATATTTGTCGTTTTTCTTCATCCAATCGCTTTCAAGTTATGGGGCCCACAAAAAGCTGCGTTGTCGCATTTAATATTCTCCGGCAAAGAAGAATATTCCACGACCAAACGAATATTCCCCAAACAACAATGAATATTTTATAATCACTTGCTTATTTTTAAATATTTTTGATTTTACCCATAACTATCCACATTAATCAAATCAACCCTTACTATTTCAAAATAGAGAAAATTAAATTTCATTAATAATAAGTTGGAGTCTTACAACCTCCCCTCCTTATGAAATTTCGTCCTCGAAATTGACGTACGTACCTGGTGTTTCGAAAACGTAAGGATACCTCGCTTTCATTTCCGTTTCCAATTCCCAGGTCATTTCCTCTATAGCATGATTCCTCCACAAAACTTTAACTTGTGGTATGACCTTTGCACGTAGGACATGCTCCTTCCTTTCCAAAATCTTGACAGGTACCTCTTCGTACGTTAAGTCTTCGGCTATCTCGTCCGGTTCTAAGTCTATAACATGGTTCGGGTCTTTTACATATTCTGAAATCTGAGATATGTGAAACATATTATGAACACGAGACATACTCGAGGTAATCTTGAGTCTATAGGCTACATTTCCTACTCGGTCAAGAATTTGAAATGGACCAATAAATCGTGGATTGAGCTTTCCTCTCTTCCCAAATCTTGTAACTCCCTTCCATGGAGCAACTCGCAACAATACATGATCCCCTATACTAAATTCCACGCCCTTTCGATGAAGATCCGCATAACTCTTTTGTCGATCTTGTGCCGCTTTGTATACGTTGTCGAATCATTTGGATCTTTTCCATAGTCATATACGTCTTAACTTGGGTTCAAACAATGTTGCTTCACCCACCTCGTCCCAACATCTTTGAAGAGCGACACTTTCGGCCCATATAATGCTTCAAATGGAGCCACACCTATACTTGCACGATAGCTCGTTGTTGTAGGAGAATTCCACCAATGGTAAATACTTATCCCAATTTCCCTTGAAGTCTAGGACACGAGTCTTAATAGATCTTCAAGAGTTTGAATAGTCCTCTCGATTGTCAGTCCATTTGAGGATGGTATGCCGAAATCGAATCGTAAACTGCGCCCATAGCTTTTTGCAAGATAACCCAAAATCTTGAAGTGAATCTTGGGTCATGATCGAAACTATGGATACTGTGCATGCCATACAACCTCACAATCTCATTCACGCATACATACTAGCAAGACGTTCAAGGGAATAAGTCTCCCGTATCGGCAAGAAATGAGCAAACTTGGTTAATCTATCAACAATAACCCAAATATCATTAATGCCTTGAGAAACCGTAGGAAGACCCGTAACGAAATCCATGGTAATGTGTTCCCACTTCCATTTCGGAATCTCAAGTGGTTGCAACAGACCCTTAGGTACTAGATGCTCCGCTTTTACACGTTGACAAGTTAAACACATCGAGATAAACTTTACAATCTCTCTCTTCATATTGTTCCACCAAAATGTATGTCGAAGATCACGATACATTTTAGTACTTCCAAGATGGATTGCAAATGGTGTATTATGTGCCTCCATCATAATCTTGTACTTTAAATCAGAATAGTTAGGAACACAAAGTTCAGAGTGGACTCAAGTATTCCTTCTTCATCAATTCTCGCTTGCGAATAGCTCCTTCTTGTACTTTCTTCTTCATACGCATCATTTCCGGGCCGGTGGCTCGAAAGCAACCTTAACTTTTTCTATTAAAGTTGGCTCTATGCGATACTTGACATCATCGCACTCATTCCCCAAGATATGATCTTCTACTCAACGCGTCATACCTACCACGCTCACTTTTCCAGGATGGTATTGAATAGTGTGGTCGTAGTCTTTCAATAGCTCGAGCCAACGTCGGCTGCCAGATGTTGAGTTCTTTTTGAGTGAAGAAATATTTAAGGCTTTTATGGTCCGAATATATCTCCACTTTCTCCCCATATAGATAGTGCCTCCATATCTTTAGCGCGAAAATGATCAATGCACGCTAACTCTAGATCATGAGTAGGATAGTTCCTCTCATACTTTTTAAGTTGTCATGAGGCATATGCTATGACTTTCCCACGTTGCATGAGAACACATCCTAACCCTTTGCATGAAGCATCGGCAGAGATAACAAATCCATCAAGAACCAGATGGTATTGTTAGAACAGTGCGAAATAAGTCTCTCTAAGCTCTTGAAACTCTTCTCGCATTCTTCGCTCCAAACGAATTTTGTATCCTTCCGAGTTATTTGGGTTAATGGAGTAGCGATTCGAGAAAACCCTTCCACGAATCTCCGATAATAACCATTTAAGCCCAAAAAGCTCGTACTTGATCACCGACTTGATTTGCTCCTAACTTTGTATTGCTTCAATCTTGGCGGGTCCACGGATACTCCATGTTTTGACACTGACGTGCCCAAGAAATGCTACTTCCTCAAACCGAACTCGCATTTCTTCAATTTGGCATATAGTTTGTTTTCACGAAGCCTTTGGAGTACCGCTTCAAATGGTGCTCATGATCTTCACGACTTTTGGAATATATGAGGATGTCATCAATAAAGATAACAACAAACAGATCCAAATATTCCTTGAATACTCGGTTTATCATATCCATGAAAGCCGCAGGAGCATTAGTCAATCCGAAAGACATGACTAAGAATTCATAATGCCCGTACCGAGTTCTAAAGGCAGTCTTTGGAATATCCTCAGTTCTAATCTTCAAATTTGATGATATCCGTAAGCTAAGATCGATTTTTGAAAAGAATTGTGCCCTCAGCAATTGGTCAAACAAGTCATCAATACGAGGTAGAGGATACCTATTCTTGATGGTGACATGGTTCAATTCCCGATAGTCAATACAAAGTCGCATACTCCCGTCTTTCTTCTTTACGAATAAAATAGGAGCACCCCAAGGAGATGTACTAGGACGAATGAAACCGATGTCCAATAATTCCTGTAGTTGGACCTTTAACTCCTGAAGTTCAATAGGAGCCATTCGATATGGGGTTTTAGAAATGGGCTTTGTATCAGTTCAAGATCAATAAAGAATTCAACTTCACGTTCGGGGCAGATCGGAAGTTCTTGAGAAATACGCCAGAAAGTCAATAACAATGGAATATTATTCAAATTTGACGTGTCTTTATTCAAATCCATAACATGGGCTAAGAAAGCTTGACATCCGTTTTTCAATAAACGAATAGCTTTATGATTAGATATGACGGTGATTGATTTTAATGGTTTAGTTGCTTGAATTCATACAAATGGAAGTTGGTTAGGAATATGAAAACTAACAACCTTACGAAAACAATCAATTTTGGCATGATGAGTAGTTAACCAATTAATCCTCGAAATCACATCAAAAGCAAATATCTTTAAAGAGATAAGGTCAACGGTAAGGTGATGGTGCCAACTTGAATCAAACAAGATTTATAAATAGTGGATGTGATGAAAGTTTCTCCTAATGGAGTTTCCACAGATAGGTCAAAGTCTAATTTCTCCGAGTCAAGTTTAAACGTTGAGCACATGCGGGGAGAGATAAATGAATGGGTAGCACCAAAGATCAAGTAAGGTATAAACTTCGCAAGAATTTATAAATAGCTTACCCGTGATCACCTCGTTTGGGTTCCTCGCGATTTTGACCATCCACAACAAACGCTTCTTCCGAACCGTTGACTTTGACTTTTTCGGGATGGTCTTTTGAGTCATCAATCCCTCATTGAACTAGGTTTCGCCATCGTATAATCTCGAGCGATATGTCCTTCCTTTCCACAATTATAGCATACCTTGAATCTGTTAGGCGGTTTGACCGATATGTCCCTCTTTCCGTATTTGTAGCATATATGATGGGTGGTGGTTTCTCCTCCCTTAGAACCGATTCTGCTAAGACCGCATGCGTCTTCACATGGTCGTTGTTAAATCTCCTCTTTTTAAAATCTCCTCCCGACTCGCTTCTTCTATTTTCATGGCCATGATTACCACCAGAGTGGTTACCATTTTTGTCCGTCTGCTTTTTCTCCTCCTGGTTATCATTTATTCTGCTGATCGCTATCTCCGCACGATCCTCGGTTATGGTCCCTCGGTTGAACATACTCGTTATCTCGCTTCTAACAATTGAGCCTCATTAACAACATCCGAATAAAGAGAAAATTTATGAGAAATGAGATATTGTCGTATCGCCGGTTTTCAAACCTCTCGAAACATCCGCGTCATCGTTCCTCATTCTCCACGAAATGAGGTGCAAACTCGATAACTCGCAAACTTTGCCTCGCATCGAGACACCGTCATGTTGTTTTGTTCTAATCGATGAACTCCACTTCCTTCATATGAAGAACACTTTCGTGAAAGTATTTGTCATTAAATAGTTTCAAACGCTCTCCCAAGACATGCTTTGAAAGTATTTGGATGGGTACGCTTCACGCACTCCCACAAGTAGTCCGCCTCGCCGCCACGGAACATAAAGGTGGCGAATGGAACCTTCTGTTCTCCTCCGCATCCCAAGACATCGAATATCTTGGTAATTTGCTTGACCCATGTTTTACGCATGATCGGATCGACTTTCCCTTTAATTTCGTGGTCCCAACTCTTTAAATCGTCTTGTTTGTGACAACCCTTGAATTGCTATCATTTCTCCTCAGATTTTGAACAAGAGTCTCCTCGTCTCGATTTTGCATGAATCGCAAAAAGCTTCTAAACATCCCTCGTTCATCATCTCTTTCAATTGGTGTTGTTCATAGGAGGAACATTTCCACTTTGTCAGACGTTTCTCCTCGTTGGTAAAGCACAGCATCTCCACGGCCTCATTTACTCCAATTGTTAATATTCTCATCGACATTCTCAAATCATCGTCATAAAACAAGGGTTAATTAAGGAAATCAATATATCACATAATATCCCTATATCTTGACCAACTAACAAATAAGCTTACGTAGGACACACTAGCGAAGGATTTACTCGTCTCTCCCTCCTAGTTCTATTCCCCGATCTCCGCCAGAGATCATATCCCTAAACTCGATACCAAACTGTGACGCCCCCAAAATAGGTATACATCACCCATTCTCGAGTTGTCAATACATGTATGTAAACAACTACAACGTTATTATTACAACAATAAAAGCGTGAGTTTGTATACAAATATTATCTTCTAGACAATATCTATACTCAAATAAATCCTCATCACATTTATTGATACATTATTTTACAAAATGGTGAGGACTACTAAACAACTCTCTCTAGAACTTTCATTCCATACCTCGACTGCATTTCGCTTATATTCTCGCCTCCCGAGAAGAAAAATGGAACAAAAGGGAAAGGGTGAGCTCAACTAGCCCAGTAAAGAATATTATGACTAAGATAATATACAACAAATTATCGTTAGTCTTCAACAGAGAAAAATCTAATAGAATACAATAGACAACAAATTTTAAATCAATATTCGCATCGAAAATAATAATTCATTAGAAGAGTTAAGTAGAGAATGCAAACTACTATCTTCTATGTATGAATTTAAAAGTTCATCGTCTATCTTTTATCCCTTGTAACATCAATCAATATATATCCGAATTAAATATTCATCTTTGCACTCTGAGCCAAAGATATTCATCGATTGGTCATGTTCATCTAAACACTGCTCATCTTCGACACTACGGGCCAAAGATATTCTTCAGAAATCATTCATCTTTGCACTACAGGCCAAAGATATTCCATAATATCATCATTTAAGACTGAAGATGATGAAAAATATTTTTAAAGAAACGAATCCAGTGAAACAAAATGACAAGGATTAAGGATTAAGGATTCGTACTTTGTTTTATCCACGTCCAAAAATACCTCAAAAATAATCACAGTGGTGTAAAATTCAAGAATGATCAAAACATGGATACAATCAAAGCTAGTATCCAGAATAGATATTTTGGACAAAAAGAAGAAATTTCATTTTTAAATTGAATAGTGCCGTGATTCGTGAATAAAGGTCGATACGTGAATAGTCTTAGTATACGTGAATAGTAACTCCGACACCAAAAGTTCCAAATTTGATAAAACTTCAGATCAATATTTCAACATAATGATATTGAAGAAATAATATCATTACGAAAAAAATAATATCCCTTACCTCGAAAAGACAAGACTTCTAAATGAAACACCTGGATATAGGTTATGACTTGAACTTGCATCGATATATAGCAATACTCAAAGTATACTCAAAATACTCACAAGAATACGCCGATAATATAGAGAGAAAACTTGATTTGGTGTGATTTTCAATTCTAACCTAAAGACCCTATTTATTTATAGAAATTGCTTAGAACACCAAAGCGTAAAATTTAATATAATAATATTATATATATTACAAATTCTACGCACACTTAGCATCTGAAATCAGAAATATTAACACATGTTAAATGAGTCTCAACAATGTAAAAAACGTTTTTGTATTAAAAAATATTTTAAACTTCCAAAAATTAATTATTTCGGAGCTTTAGAACTTCAATAATTCATAATAAATAGTCCTTTTACCAGAAAATTCGAATCTCGCGGCTTTTTATAGGAAATTCAATTCTCTACAACTTTGCAGAAGAAAGTTTTTCCAAATTCCAAAATGTAAATTGACCAAAATCCACAAACGGGTGATTTTACAAGTTATAATCAAATTTCAACCAATAAATGGGGTCCACCAACATGTTTAACATGTTTTAAACATTTATTGCAACAAAAATACTCTTCCTCCTCGTATACTAATATATCCCACATTCGTTGTAAAATATCACCATTATTATATTTAAAATATAATAATACATTTAAATGAATTATCTTATCGGAAAAAGATAAAATTTCAATTTTCAATAATTGTCACATTAAATTTTTCTCCATCTATATCCACAAAAATCAATATTTTCCTCATCATATGAATCAATAATTAATTATTCACAAATAATATTACGTAATCACAATATTGACAAACGCACGGTCCCAGAAAGAGGGGCTTTCAATAAGAATTCTCTCCTCTTGGCGCCGCAATTAGGTGACCAAACCTCTCCTTAGATGTAACTTTCTAGACATTGCCAATAATGTTATCTAATAATATTATTCAGATAATATGAATTATTGCTTCGATAATGAAAAAAATATCGTAATGACAATTATCAAACAACAAAGAATATAAAATATCAACGCAATATTTATTAAATCAATAAAATAATGAACAAGAATTACTATAACCATTATCGAGTAAAGTGCCTTCTCACGTAAGAATCAATAATTGGTGCAATACTGCAAGTGCTATTGTGTGTTAACCATAAAGTATTCCAACAAGATAATCTGTAATAACTACGCCATTATTTATAAACAACTTATATTTGTCGCTTTTCTTTATCCAATCGCTTTCAATTATGGGCCCATAAAAGACTGCAATCAATGCATTTAATATTCCCCGACAAAGCAAGAATATTCCACGACACCAAACTAATATTCCCCAAACAACAATGAATATTTTATAACCACTTGCTTATTTTAAAATATTTCATGATTTTACCTATAACTATCCACATTAATCAAATCAACCCTTACTATTTCAAAAAGAGAAAATTAAATTTCATTAATAATAAGTTGGGGTCTTACACGTGCATGCGATAAACCGCATGTATAATGTTATTCCAACAAAATAATAAAGAATGGAACCAGGTCATGCGTAATATGCACAGACAGGATATTCCAACAGAATAATAAAGAACGGAACCAGGTCATGCGTAATTCACACAGACAGGATATTCCAATAGAATAATAAAGAATGGAATAACAACATAATTCACTAGGCATGCGATAGACCGCATAGACAGGTTATTCCAACAGACTAATAAAGAATGGAACCAGGTTATGCGTAATCCGCACAAACTTGATATTCCAACAGAATAATAAAGAATGGAAAAACATAAGAATTTCACCATGTATGCAGTACTTCGCATTGACAGGTTATTCCAACATAATAATAAAGAATGGAATAACAAAAGAATTTCACCATGTATGCGGTACTTCGCATAGACATGTTATTCCAACATAATAATAAAAAATAGAATAACAGAAGAATTTCACCATGTATGCGGTACTTCGCATAGACAGGTTATTTCAAAATAATAATAAAGAATGGAATAACATAAGCTCTCTTCATGAATATGAAAGAAATAATACCCTTTACCTCAAAAGAAGACTGGATACTGAAGTAGTGAAATAGCAGACTACTCTTATTCTTTCTTTCTTTCTATAGCTTCTGTGACGCCCCCAAAATAGGTATACATCACCCATTCTAAGTTGTCAATACATGGTACAGAAACAACTACAACTTTATTATTACAACAGTAAAACTGTGAGTTTAAATACAAATATTATCTTCTAGACAATATCTATACTCAAATAAATCCTCATCACATTTATTGATACATTATTTTACAAAAATGGTGAGGACTACTAAACAACTCTCTCTAGAACCTTCATTCCATACCCGAGCTGCATCGCATTATATTCTCGCCTCCCCGAGAAAAATGGAACAAAAAGGAAAAGGGTGAGCTCAACTAGCCCAAAGAAAGAATATTATGACTAAGATAATATACAACAAATTATCGTTAGTCTTCAACAGGAAAAATCTAATAGAATACAATAGACAACAAATTTTAAATCAATATTCGCAGTGAAATAATAATTCATTAGAAGAGTTAAGTAGAGAATGCAAACTACTATCTTCTATGTATGAATTTAAAAGTTCATCGCTCATCTTTTATCCTCAGTAACATCAATCAATATACATCGGAATCAAATATTCATCTTTGCACTACAGCCAAAGATATTCATCACCGGGTCATGTTCATTTAAACACTGCTTATCTTTGCACTACGGCCAAAGATATTCTTCAGAAATCATTCATCTTTGTACTACAGCCAAAGATATTCCATAATATCATCATTTAAGATCAAGATGATGAAAATATTTTAAAGAAAACGAATCCAATTGAAACAAAATGACAAGGATTAAAGATTAAGGATTCGTACTTTGTTTTATCCACGCCCAAAAATACCTCAAAAATAATCACAAAGTGGTGTAAAATTCAAGAATGATCAAAATATGGATACAATCAAAGCTAGTATCCGTAATAGATATTTTGGATTAAAAGAAAATTTTTCATTTTTCGATGAATAGTGCGTGATTCGTGAATAAGTGTCGTATACGTGAATAAGTGCAGATACGTGAATAGTAACTCAGACACCAAAAGTTCCAAATTTGATAAAAACTTCAGATCAATATTTCAACATAATGATATTAAAGAAATAATATCATTATAAAAAATAATATCCCTTACCTCGAAAGATTAAGATACTTAATGGAATACCTAGGGTATAGTCTTTGAAGGAACTTGCACCGCCTAACAATACTCAAAGTATACTCAAAATACTCACAAGAATACGCTTCGATAATATAGAGAGAAAACTTCATTTCCGGTGTGATTTTCAATTCTAACCTAAGACCCTATTTATAGGAAAATGCTTAACAACAAAGCGTAAAATTTAATAAAATATTAATATTAATATTACAAATTCCTACACCAACTTTTAAGGATCTGAATTCAGCATTTACATCACATGCAAGACCCACCTTTAATGACAAAAACGTTTTTCATAATAAAAATAATTAAAACTTCCAAAATTAATTATTTTGAGCTTCGTAACTTCAATAATTCATAATAAATAGCCCTTTTATCAGAAAATTGAATCTTATGAGTTTTTATAGAAAATTCAATTTCTACAACTTGCAGTAAGAAAGTTTTTCCAAATTCCAATTAGAAATTGACCAAATCCATAAACCAAGCGATTTTATAAAGTTATAATCAAATTTCAATTCAATAAATGGGGTCCACCTGCATGTTTAACATGTTTTAAACATTTATTGCAACAAAAATCTCTTCCTCCTCAGATACTCATATATCCCACATTCGTTGTAAAAATATCACCATTATTATATTATTAAAAATAATAATACATTATCTTATCGAGATAAAATTTCAATTTTCAACAATTGTCACATTAAAAATTTTCTCCATCTATATCCACATAAAATCAATATTTTTCTCATCATATGAATCAATAATTAATTATTCATAAATAATATTACGTAATCACAATATTGACAACCAGCGCTCCTCAGGAAAGAGGGGCTTTCAATAAGAATTTTTCTTGGGCGCAATTAATTAGGTCAGAAGACCTCAAATTTTTTAAATAAAAGGAATTTCCTTTATTTATTATTTTGAAATAGTAAGGGTTGATTTGATTAATGTGGATAGTTAAGGGTTAAATACGTAAATATTTCAAAATAAACAAGTGGTTATAAAATATTCATTTTTGTCGGGAATATTCGTTTGGTCGTGGAATATTCATGACTGTTAGGGAATATTAAATGCGACGGCGCAAGAACCATGTGGGCCCCATAACGGAAAGCGATTGGATGAAGAAAACGACAAATATAAGTTGGTTAAAAATAACGGCGTAGTTATTCTTCATAAGGCATTGGAATACCCGGTGGTTAAAATACGATGAATACGGCGTCAGGTTGAGAAGAAGCACACCAGTATTACATGTATTGTTGAATTATTGATCCTTACGTAAGAAGGCACTACTCAATAATTTTCACATGAAGAGTTTATTCAATATTTTATTTTATTGATTCAATAATTCTTTGCGTTGATATTTTTATATTATTGTTGTTCAATAATTGTCACGCACATTATCTCCATTATCGATCAATAATTCATATTATTTAAATAATATTATTAGATAGCATTATTGGCAATGTCTAGAAAGTTACATCAATGAGAGGTTTGGTCACCTAATTGCGGCAAGAAGGAGAAATCCTTATTGAAAGCCCCTCTTCCAGGAGCTACCTGGTTGTCATAATTGTGATTTCGTAATATTATTTGTGAATAATTAATTATTGATTCATATGGTAAAGAAATATTTATTTTATGTGGATATAAATGATGGATTTATTTATGTGGTTATAAATGAAGAAATTATTGTTGAGGTGTTTTATCAAGATTTTATCGGATTGGAGGTATTAAAAATCAAATCGTGGGTTTTGAGATATATTGCGGGGTTATAATTTTTAATCCGACCGTTGGATTGTGGTAATTTTTGGGTATGTTATACATACATAAGTTGAGTATATGTCCACAAATTTTGAACCGTTAAAATGCACGAATGATTTGTTATGAATTTTAAGAGGTGTCTCGATTCGGAAATTAGGGTTATAATTGATTTTGGTGGAAAATTCTAGAATTGAGTGGGCCCCACTTGTGGTTGGTGAAGAAATGTGCTGAATTTTATTTCAAATGTGGTGGGTGGCAATAGTAGCAGAGTAAAGCCATCAAGCTTGTGTCAAGTCTGCCTTGGTAGGCTAACATTTTCCTATAAATGAGGGCTAAGTTAGAATTGAAAATCACACCGAAACAAAGTTTTCTCTTTCTCTCTATATTATCGAGCGTATTTTGTGAGTATTCGAGATACTTTGAGAGTTCTTTGTTCAATACAAGTTTCATTCAAAGATCACTTGAGACCTTTCCTTCCGGAAATCGATTTCTTCGAGGTAAGGGATATTATTTTTTTCGTAATGATATTATTTCTTCAATATCATTATCTCAAATATTGATTGGAACTTTTATCAAATTTGGAACTTTTTCATGTCGGGTTACTATTCATGAGTTACTATTCACGAGTTACTATTCACGAGTACTATTCATGAAGCGTGAAAATGTTTTTTTTTGTGGAATTTCTATCTTTTGTGTCGAGTTACTATTCACGATATCGGCTTTATTCACGATATCTGAGACTATTCACGATATACTTGAGACTATTCATCGAAAAATAAAATTTCTTCTTTTCGTTCAAAATATCTATTCGGATACTAGCTTTGATTGTATCCATGTTTTGATCATTCTTGAATTTTACACCACCACCATGATTATTTTGAGGTATTTTTGGATGTGGATAAAATCAAGTACTAATCCTTAATCCTTAATCCTTGTCATTTTGTTTCACCGGATTCGTTTCTTTAAAAATATTTTCATCATCCTCGGTCTTAAATGATGATATTATTGAATATCTTTGGCCTCAGTAGTGTAAAAGATGAATGATTTCGAAGAATATCTTTGGCCTCAGTAGTGCAAAAGATGAACAGTGTTGAGATGAACACGACCGATCGATTAATATCTTTGGCCTGTAGTGCAAAGATGAGCAGTGTTTAAATGAACATGACTAATCGATGAATATCTTTGGCCAGAGTGCAAAGATGAATATTTGATTCGAGATGTATATTGATTGATGTTACTGAGGATAAAAGATAGACGATGAACTTTTAAATTCATACATAGAAGATAGTAGTTTGCATTCTCTACTTAACTCTTCTAATGAATTATTATTTCATTGCTAATATTGATTTAAAATTTGTTGTCTATCAGATTCTATTAAATTTTTCCCGTTGAAGACTAACGATAATTTGTTGTATATTATCTTAGTCATAATATTCTTTTATCGAAGCTAGTTGAGCTCACCCTTTTCCTTTTTGTTCCATTCTTCTCGTGGAGGCGAGAATATAGCGAAAGTATGTAGTGGGGTATGGAATGAAGGTTTTAGAAAGGATTGTTTAGTAGTCCTCACCATTTTGTAAAATAATGTATCAATAAATGTGATGAGGATTTATTTGAGTATAGATATTGTCTAGAAGATAATATTTGTATTCAAACTCACGCTTTTATTGTTGTAATAATAAAGTTGTAGTTGTTTCGTATCATGTATTGACAACTCAGAATGGGTGATGTATACCTATTTTGGGGCGCCACATAGGTGACCAAACCTCTCCTTAGATGTAACTTTCTAGACATTGCCAATAATGTTATCTAATAATATTATTCAGATAATATGAATTATTGCTTCGATAATGAAAAATACTTGTAATGACAATTATCAAAAACAAAAGAATATAAAATATCAACGCAAACAATTATTAACTCAATAAAATAAAATATCGAATAAGAATTATCGTAACCATTATTGAGTAGTGCCTTCAATAATTGGTGCAATAATATCTTCATCGCAAGCAACAACGCCAGACATCGTGTTTTAACCACCGGGTATTCCAATAGTGTTAACGATAACAACTACGCCCGTTATTTTTAAACAACTTATATTTGTCGCTTTTCTTCATCCAATCTTTTTCGTTATGGGGCCTTTACATGGGTCGTCACCGTCGCATTTAATATTCCCGACAAGCATTTAATATTCCACCACCAAACGAATATTCCCTAACAACAATGAATATTTTATAACCACTTGCTTATTTTGAAATATTTGCGTATTTAATCCCTAACTATCCACATTAATCAAATCAACCCTTACTATTTCAAAATAATAAATAGAGAAAATTAAATTTCATTAATAATAAGTTGGGGTCTTACAACCTCCCTCCTTATGAAATTTCGTCCTCGAAATTCGACGACGCACTGGTGTGTTTGAAAAGGTGAGGATACCTCGCTTTCATTTCCGCTTTCCAATTCCCGTGTCATTTCCTCTATAGCATGATTCCTCCACAAAACTTTAACTTGTGGTATGACTTTTTTCTTGCGTGGGACATGCTCCTTCCTATCCAAAATCTTGACAGTACCTCCTTATACGTTAAGTCTTCTGGCTATCTCGTCCTGGTTCTAACTCTATAACGTGATTCGGGTCTTTCACATATTTATTTAAGTAATGAGATATGTGAAACACATTATGAACACGAGACATACTTTGAGGTAACGCAAGTCTATATGCTACATTTCCTACTCGGTCAAGAATTTGAAATGGACCAATAAATCGTGGATTGAGCTTTCCTCTCTTCCCAAATCTTGTAACTACCTTCCATGGAGCAACTCGCAACAATACATGATCCCCTACACTAAATTCCACGCCCTTTCGATGAAGATCCAACATAACTCTTTTGTCGATCTTGTGCCGTTTGTATACGTTGTCGAATCATTTGGATCTTTTCGGTGAGTCATATACGTATTTAACTCAGTCCCAACAATGTTGCTTCACCCACCTCATCCCAACATATTGAAGAACGACATTTTCGTCCATATAATGCTTGAATGGAGCCACACCTATACTTGCTCGATAATCTGTTGTTGTAGGAGAATTCCACCAATGGTAAATACTTATCCCAACTACCCTTGAAGTCTCAGGACACGAGTCTTAATAGATCTTCAAGAGTTTGAATAGTCCTCTCGATTGTCCGTCTGTTTGGGGATGGTATGCCGAACTAAATCGCAAATCCGTGCCCATAGCTTTTTGCAAGCTAACCCAAAATCTTGAAGTGAATCTTGGGTCACGATCCAAACTATGGATACAGCATGCCATGCAACCTCACAATCTCATTCACGTACATACTAGCAAGACGTTCAAGGGAATAAGTCTCCGTGATCGGCAAGAAATGAGCAGATTTGGTTAATCTATCAACAATAACCCAAATAGCATTGATGCCTTGAGAAACCGTAGGAAGACCCGTGAACGTAAATCCATGGTAATGTGTTCCCACTTCCATTTCGTAATCTCAAGTGATTGCAACGGACCCTTAGGTACTAGATGCTCCGCCTTTACACGTTGACAAGTTAAACACATTGAGATAAACTTTGCAATCTCTCTCTTCATATTGTTCCACCAAAATGTATGTCAAGATCACGATACATTTTAGTACTTCCAAGATGGATTGCAAATGGTGTATTGTGTGCCTCCATCATAATCTTGTACTTCAAATCGAGTCGTTAGGAACACAAAGTCTCAGAGTGGACTCAAGTATTCCTTCTTCATCAATTTCGCGCTTAATAGCTCCTTCTTGTACTTTCTTCTTCACGCATCATCGCCTCCGGGTCGGTGGCTCGAGCAACCTTAACTTTTTCTATTAAAGTTGGCTCTACGCGTATACTTGACATCATCGCACTCGTTCCTCGCGATATGATCTTCTACTCAACGCGCGTCACTACCACGTTCGCTTTACCGGGATGGTATTGAATAGTGTGGTCGTAGTCTTTCAATAGCTTGAGCCAACGTCATTGCGCCAGCATGTTGAGTTCTTTTTGAGTGAAGAAATATTTAAGGCTTTTATGGTGCGAATATATCTCCACTTTCTCCCCATATAGATAGTGCCTCCATATCTTTAGCGCGGAAACGATCACGCTAACTCTAGATCATGAGTAGGATAATTCCTCTCATACTCTTTAAGTTGTCGCGAGGCATAGGCTATGACTTTCCCACGTTGCATGAGAACACATCCTAACCCTTTGCATGAAGCATCATCGTCAGAGATAACAAATCCATCCAGAACCAGATGGTATTGTTAGAACAGTGCCAAATAAGTCTCCTCTTAAGCTCTTGGAAACTTTTCTCGCATTCTTAACTCCAAACGAATTTTGTATCCTTCCGAAGTTAGTGAGTTAATGGAGTAGCGATTCGAGAAAACCCTTCCACGAATCTCCGATAATAACCAATTAGCCCAAAAGCTTCATACGATTTGATCCACCGACTTTTGGTTGCTCCCAACTTTGTATTGCTTCAATCTTGGCGGGTCCACGGATACTCCATGTTTCGACACCACGTGCCCAAGGAATGCTACTTCCTCAAGCCGTAACTCGCATTTCTTCAATTTGGCATATAGTTTATTTTCACGAAGCCTTTGGAGTACTAGCTTCAAATGGTGCTCATGATCTTAGCGACTTTTGAATATATAAGGTTGTCATCAATAAAGACAACAACAAAACCGATCCAAATATTCCTTGAATACTCGGTTCATCATATCCATGAAAGTCATAGGAGCATTAGTTAGTCCGAAAGACATGACTAAGAATTCATAATGCCCATACCGGAGTTCGAAGGCGGTCTTTGGAATATCCTCGATTCTAATCTTCATTTGATGATATCCGAGCTAAGATCGATTTTGAAAAGAATTGTGCCTCTCAAGAATCGGTCAAACAAGTCATCAATACGAGGTAGAGGATACCTATTCTTGATGGTGACATGGTTCAATTCCGATAGTCAATACAAAGTCGCATACTCGCGTCTTTCTTCTTTACAAATAAAACAGAGCACCCCAAGGAAATGTACTAGACGAATGAAACCGATGTCCAACAATTCCTCGTAGTTGGACCTTTAACTCCACGAAGTTCAATAGAGTCATTCGATATGGGGTTTTAGAAATGGGCTTGTATCAGTTCAAGATCAATAAAGAATTCAACTTCACGTTCGGGGGTAGGCGGGAAGTTCTTTGGGAAATACGTCGGGAAAGTCAACAACGGGAATATTATTCAAATTTGACGTGTCTTTATTCAAATCCATAACATGGGCTAAGAAAGCTTGACATCCGTTTTTCAATAAACGAATAGCTTTATGATTAGATATGATGTTGATTGATTTTAATGGTTTAGTTGCTTGAATCACATGCATAACAAAGTTGGTTAGGAATATGAAAACTAACAACCTTACGAAAACAATCAATTTTGGCATGATGAGTAGTTAACCAATCAATCCCCTAAAATCACATCAAAACCAAGTATCTTTAAAGAGATAAGGTCAATGGGTAAGGTAATGGTGCCAACTTGAATCAAACAAGATTTATAAGCAATGGATGTGATGAAAGTTTCTCCTAACGGAGTTTCCACAGAAGTCAAAGTCTAATTTCTCCCGAGTCAAGTTTAAACGTTGAGCACATGCGCAGGAGAGATAAATGAATGGGTAGTACCCAGATCAAGTAAGGTATAAACTTCGCAAGAATTTATAAATAGCTTATCCGTGATAACCTCGTTTGGGTTCCTCGATTATGACCAACCACAACAAACGCTTCTTCCGGAATCGTTGACTTTGACTTTTCCGGGACGATCTTTTGAGTCACCGCCCATTGAACTAGGTTTCGCCACCGTATAATCTCGAAAGCGATATGTCCTTCCTTTCCACAATTATAGCATACCTTGAACTATTGTGGACAGTTTGGATTGATATGTCCCTCTTTCCGCATTTATAAAGATACGACCGGTGGTCGTTCTCCTCCCTTAGAACCGATTCTTTTCAAGACCGCTCGTTTCACATGGTCGTTGTTAAATCTCCTCTTTTAAAATCTCCTCCCGACTTGCTATTTTCTTCCGCATTTACCACCGGAGTGGTTACCATTTTTGTCCAAATCATTTCTTTCTCATTTGGTTATCATTATTCATTGATCGCTATCTCTCGGTACGATCCTCGGTTGTGGTCCCCTCGGTTGATCGTACTCGTTATCTCGCTTCTAATAATTGAGTCCCGTTTACAACATCCGAATAAAGAGAAAATTTATGAGAAATGAGATATCGACGTATGCCGGGTTTCAAACCTCTAAGAAACATCGCGTCATACGTTTCTCATTCTCCACCAAATGAGGTGCAAACACGGATAACTCGCAAACTTTGCCTCGCATCGAGACACCGCCATGTTGTTGTTCGCTCGGTCTAATAAACTCCACTTCCTTCATATGATTTAACACTTTCGGGAAAGTATTTGTCATTAAATAGTTTCAAACGTCTCCCAAGACATGCTTTGAGTCGCGGTGGATGGGTACGCTTCATGAGACTCCCACCGAAGATCTCGCCTCGCCACGGAACATAAAGGTGGCGAATGGAACCTTCGTTTCTCGTGCATCCCAAGACATCGAATATCTTGGTAATTTGTTTGACCCATGTTTCGCCGGCATGATCGGATCCGCTTTTCCTTAAATTCGTGGTCCCAACTCTTTGAATCGCTTGCGTCATGACAACAACCCGTTAATTGCTATCATTTCTCCTCAGATTTTGAACACGAGTCTCCTCGTAAATCGATTTTGCATGAATCGCAAAAGCTTCTAAACATTCCTCGCTCATCATCTCGCTCATTGGTGTTGTTCACGGGAGGAACATTGCCCACTGCTGCACGTTCTCCTCGTTGGTGAGTACAAAGCGTCTCCACGGTCTCATTTCCATTGTTAATATTCTCATCGACATTCTCAAATCTTTGCCATAAAACAAGGGTTAATTAAGGAAATCAATATATCACATAATATCCCTATATCTTGACCAACTAACAAATAAGCTTAGCTAGGACACATTAGCGAAGGATTTACCTGCCTCTCCCTCCTAGTTCTATTCCCCGATCTCCGCCAGAGATCATATCCTAAGCTCGATACCAACCGTGACGCCCCCAAAATAGGTATACATCACCCATTACGAGTTGTCAATACATGGTATGTAAACAACTACAACTTTATTATTACAACAAAGAAAAGCGTGAGTTTAAATACAAATATTATCTTCTAGATAATATCTATACTCAAATAAATCCTCATCACATTTATTGATACATTATTTTACAAAAATGGTGAGGACTACTAAACAACTCTCTCTAGAACCTTCATTCCATACCCCGACTCGTACTCGCTATATTCTCGCCTCCTGAGAAAAATGGAACAAAAAGGAAAAGGGTGAGCTCAACTAGCTCAGTAAAGAATATTATGACTAAGATAATATACAAAAAATTATCGTTAGTCTTCAACAGGGAAAAATCTAATAGAATACAATAGACAACAAATTTTAAATCAATATTCGCAGAGGAAATAATAATTCATTAGAAGAGTTAAGTAGAGAATGCAAAACTACTATCTTCTATGTATGAATTTAAAAGTTCATCGCTCATCTTTTATCCCCGTAACATCAATCAATATACATCCTGAATCAAATATTCATCTTTGCACTACGGTGCCAAAGATATTCATCACCGTCATGTTCATCTAAACACTGCTCATCTTTGCAGACTACGGGCCAAAGATATTCTTCAGAAATCATTCATCTTTTGCACTACAAAGCCAAAGATATTCCATAATATCATCATTTAAGATGAAGATGATGAAAATATTTTAAAGAAACGAATCCAGTGAAACAAAATGACAAGGATTAAGGATTAAGGATTCGTACTTTGTTTTATCCACGTCCAAAAATACCTCAAAAATAATCACAGTGGTGTAAAATTCAAGAATGATCAAAACATGGATACAATCAAAGCTAGTATCCGTAATAGATATTTTGACTTAAAAGAAAATTTTTCATTTTTAGATGAATAAGGTCAGATTCGTGAATAATGAATAGTGTCGATATCGTGAATAGTAACAGATACGTGAATAAGAATCTTCGACACCAAAAGTTCCAAATTTGATAAAAACTTCAGATCAATATTTCAACATAATGATATTGAAGAAATAATATCATTATAAAAAATAATATCCCTTACCTCGAAAGATTAAGACTTCTATTTCGAATAATCGTATATAAAGGTTGAAGGAACTTCAGACCGCCTAACAATACTCAAAGTATACTCAAAATACTCACAAGAATACGCTCGATAATATAGAGAGAGAAAACTTCAGTTTACGGTGTGATTTTCAATTCTAACCCAAGCACCTATTTATAGGAAAATGCTTAGAACACCAAAAGCAGTAAAATTTAATAAAATATTAATATTAATATTACAAATTCCTACGCCCCACTTTTAAGGATCTGAATTCAGCATTTACATCACATGCAAGACCCACCTTTAATGACAAAAAACGTTTTTCATAATAAAAATAATTAAAACTTCCAAAATTAATTATTTTGAGCTTCGTAACTTCAATAATTCATAATAAATAGCCCTTTTATCAGAAAATTCGAATCTCGTGAGTTTTTATAGGAAATTCAATTCTCTACAACTTTGCGTAAGAAAGTTTTTCCAAATTCCAATCAGAAATTGACCAAATCCACAAACAAGCGATTTTAAAATTTATAATCAAATTTCAAATCAATAAATGGGGTCCACCGACATGTTTAACATGTTTTAAATATTTATTGCAACAAAAATACTCTTCCTCCTCGTATACTCATATATCCCACATTCGTTGTAAAAATATCACCATTATTATATTATTAAAATATAATAATACATTATCTTATCAGATAAAATTTCAATTTTCAACAATTGTCACATTAAAAATTTTCTCCATCTATATCCACATAAAATCAATATTTTCCTCATCATATGAATCAATAATTAATTATTCACAAATAATATTACAGAATCACAATATTGACAACCAAGCAGTTCCTAGGAAAGAGGGGGTTTTCCAATAAGAATTTTTTCTTACTGGCACGCAATTAGGTGACCAAACCTCTCATTAGACAGAACTTTCTAGACATTGCCAATAATGTTATCTAATAATATTATTCAGATAATATGAATTATTGCTTTGATAATGAAAAATACTGTGTAATGACAATTATTGAAACAACAAAGAATATAAAATATCAACGCAAAGAATTATTAACTCAATAAAATAAAATATCGAGCAAGAATTATCGTAACCATTATTGAGTAAAGGCCTTCAATAATTGGTGCAATACTGCAGCTATCTTCTGCAACAACAACGCCAGACATCGTGTGTTTTAAACCGGGTATTCCAATAAGTGTTAACGCTAACAACTACTGTAGTTATTTTTAAACAACTTATATTTGTCGTTTTCTTCATCCAATCGCTTTCAGTTATGGGGCCCACACACATGGTCGCTGCTGCCGCATTTAATATTCTCCGACAATATTTAATATTCCACGACCAAACTAATATTCCCCGACAACAATGAATATTTTATAACCACTTGCTTATTTTGAAATATTTGCGTATTTAACCCCTAACTATCCACATTAATCAAATCAACCCTTACTATTTCAAAATAATAAATAGAGAAAATTAAATTTCATTAATAATAAGTTGGGGTCTTACAGCTTCTATTTCTATATCTTCTATCTCTATAATTGTTCTTGTGATACTTAGTGAATTGGTGAGAAATGAAGGAAGAATGAGCTTCTATTTATAGGAAAATATAGTTTCAATAATTGCATATTTTGGGGCTCGAAATATTACAAATAATACCTTCCTCTTTTTCTTCATTTTTAATTTAGTCCTGCAAGTATTATCAAACTTGCACCACCTCCCCTAATAGTAAATCATGTGAATAAATTGTAAATCATGTGACTCAATAGTTCTAAACATGTAAAAAAATTAATTAAAGTATAGTACCTTCAACTAAACCTTCATTTTTAATTTAGTTATGCAAGTATTATCAATCTTGCACCAACTCCCCTAATAGTAAATGAATGTGAATTAATAGTACACATATGTGAACAAATAGTTATTGTGACGCCCCCAAAATAGGTATACATCACCCATTCTGAGTTGTCAATACATGGTACAGAAACAACTACAACTTTATTATTACAACAAGAAAGCGTGAGTTTGAATACAAATATTATCTTTAGACAATATCTATACTCAAATAAATCCTCATCACATTTATTGATACATTATTTTACAAAATGGTGAGGACTACTAAACAATCCTTTCTAAAACCTTCATTCCATACCCCAGACTGCACTCGCTTATATTCTCGCCTCCCGAGAGAAGAATGGAACAAAAAGGAAAAGGGTGAGCTCAACTAGCTCAAGAAAGAATATTATGACTAAGATAATATACAACAAATTATCGTTAGTCTTCAACAGGAAAAATTTAATAGAATACAATAGACAACAAATTTTAAATCAATATTCGCAATGAAATAATAATTCATTAGAAGAGTTAAGTAGAGAATGCAAACTACTATCTTCTATGTATGAATTTAAAAGTTCATCGCTCATCTTTTATCCCCGTAACATCAATCAATATACATCCGAATCAAATATTCATCTTTGCACTACAGCCAAAGATATTCATCGATTAGTCATGTTCATTTAAACACTGCTCATCTTTGCACCACAAAGCCAAAGATATTAATCACCGGTCATGTTCATCTCAACACTGCTCATCTTTGCACTACTACAGCCAAAGATATTCTTCAGAAATCATTCATCTTTTGCACTACGTGCCAAAGATATTCAATAATATCATCATTTAAGACCGAGGATGATGAAAAATATTTTTAAAGAAACGAATCCAAAGGAAACAAAATGACAAGGATTAAGGATTAAGGATTCGTACTTGATTTTATCCACATCCAAAAATACCTCAAAATAATCATGGTGGTGTAAAATTCAAGAATGATCAAAACATGGATACAATCAAAGCTAGTATCCAGAATAGATATTTTGGACGAAAAGAAGAAATTTTATTTTTCGATGAATAGTGCCAGATACGTGAATAGTCAGTCAGTATCACGTGAATAAGTGTCGATATCGTGAATAAGTAACTCAGACACAAAAGATAGAAATTCCACAAAAAAACATTTTCACGCGCATGAATAAGACTCGTGAATAAGAATCGTGAATAGTAACTCATGAATAGTAACTCGTGAATAGTAACTCATGAATAGTAACCCCGACATGAAAAAGTTCCAAATTTGATAAAAAGTTCCAATCAATATTTCAGCATAATGATATTGAAGAAATAATATCATTACGAAAAAAAATAATATCCCTTACCTCAAAGAATCAAGATTTCTAAGGAAAGGCTCAAGTGATCTTTGAATGAAACTTGTATTGAACAGCAACTCTCAAAGTATCTGAATACTCACAAAATACGCTCAATAATATAGAGAGAGAAAGAGAGAAAACTTTGTTTCTGGTGTGATTTTCAATTCTAACTTAGCCCTCTATTTATAGGAAAATGTTAGCACTAGAAAGGCACTTGACCTACTGCACGATGGCTTTTTTACTCGCTACTATTGCCACCCACCACATTTGAAATAAAATTCAGCACATTTCTTCACCAACCACAAGTGGGGCCCACTCAATTCTAGAATTTTCCACCAAAATCAATTATAACCCTAATTTCCTAATCGACACCTCTTAAAATTCATAACAAATCATTCGTGCATTTTTAACTGTTCAAAATTTGTGGACATATACTCAACTTATGTATGTATAACATACCCAAAATTACCACAATCCAACGGTCGGATTAAAAAAATTATAACCCCCATAATATATCTCAAAACCCCGATTTGATTTTTAATACCTCCAATCCGATAAAATATCGATAAAACACCTCAACAATAATTTCTTCATTTATAACCACATAAATAAATCCATCATTTATATCCACATAAAATAAATATTTCTTTATCATATGAATCAATAATTAATTATTCACAAATAATATTACGTAATCATCACAATTATAACAACCAGTAGCGCTCCTGTGAAGAGGGGCTTTCGATAAGGATTTCTCCTTCATCAAGCGCAATTAGGTGACCAAACCTCTCCTCGATGTAACTTTCTAGACATTGCCAATAATGCTATCTAATAATATTATTTAAATAATATGAATTATTGATCCGATAATGGAGATAATGCAAAATGACAATTATTGAACAACAATAATATAAAATATCAACGCAGCAATTATTGAATCAATAAAATAAAATATTGAACAAGAATTCATTGTGAAAATTATCGAGTAGTGCCTTCTTACGTAAGGATCAATAATTCAACAATAATGCGTACCATACCGTGTCATCTTGTGCAACCACGCCAGACATCTTGTATTTTAACCATCGGGTATTCCAATGATCTTAACTGTAATAACTACGCCGTTATTTTTAACCAACTTATATTTGTCGTTTTCTTCATCCAATCGCTTTCAGTTATGGGCTCCACACATGGTATTGGCCATTGCATTTAATATTCCCGACAAAGACGAATATTCCACGACCAAACGAATATTCCCCAACAAAAATGAATATTTTATAACCACTTGTTTATTTTGAAATATTTGCGTATTTAACCCTTAATTATCCACATTAATCAAATCAACCCTTACTATTTCAAAATAATAAATAAAGGAAATTCCTTTTTATTTAAAAATTCGGGGTCTTACAACCTCCCTCCTTATGAAATTTCATCCTCGAAATTGACGTATATATACCGTGTTTCAAAAGGTGAGGATACCTCGCTTTCATTTCCGCTTTCCAATTCCTGTGTCATTTCCTCTATAGCATGATTCCTCCACAAAACTTTAACTTGTGGTATGACCTTTTCTTGGCAGTAAGAAATGCTCCTTCCTATCCAAGATCTTGATAGGTACCTCCTCACACGTTAAGTCTTTGGCTATCTAAATGGGGTTCTAACTCAATAACGTGGTTCGGGTCTTTCACATATTTACTTAAGTGCATGATATGTGAAACACATTATGAACACGAGACATACTCGGAGGTAACGCAAGTCTATAGGCTACATTTCCTACTCGGTCAAGAATTTGAAATGGACCAATAAATCGTGGATTGAGCTTTCCTCTCTTCCCAAATCTTGTAACTCCCTTCCATGGAGCAACTCGCAATAATACATGATCCCCTACATTAAATTCCACGTCCTTTCGATGAAGATCCGCATAACTCTTTTGTCGATCTTGAGCCGTTTGTATACGTTGTCGAATTATTTGGATCTTTTCGGTAGTCATACGTACTAACTCGGGTCCCAACAATGTTGCTTCACCCACCTCATCCCAACATATTGGAGAACGACATTTTCGTCCATACAATGCTTCGAATGGAGCCACACCTATACTTGCCTGATAACTGTTGTTGTATGAGAATTCCACCAATGGTAAATACTTATCCCAACCGCCTTGAAGTCAGGACACGAGTCTTAATAAATCTTCAAGAGTTTGAATAGTCCTCTCTCGATTGTCCGTCTGGTTTGGGGATGGTATGCCAACTAAATCGCAAATCTGTGCCCATAGCTTTTTGCAAGCTAACCCAAAATCTTGAAATGAATCTTGGGTCACGATCCGAAACTATGGATACAGCATGCCATGCAACCTCACAATCTCATTTACGTATATACTAGCAAGACGCTCAAGGAATAAGTCTCCGTGATTTCGGCAAGAAATGAGCAGATTTGGTTAATCTATCAACAATAACCCAAATAGCATTGATGCCTTGAGAAACCGTAGGAAGACCTTAACGAAATCCATGGTAATGTGTTCCCACTTCCATTCCGAATCTCAAGTGGTTGCAACGGACCCTTAGGTACTAGATGCTCCGCCTTTACACGTTGACAAGTTAAACACATTGAGATAAACTTTGCAATCTCTCTCTTCATATTGTTCCACCAAAATGTATGTGAAGATCACGATACATTTTAGTACTTCCAGGATGGATTGCAAATGGTGTATTGTGTGCCTCCATCATAATCTTGTACTTCAAATCGAGTCGTTAGGGACACAAAGTTCAGAGTGGACTCAAATATTCCTTCTTCATCAATTCTCGCCCTAATAGCTCCTTCTTGTACTTTCTTCTTCATACGCATCACCCGGTCCGTGGCTTGAGCAACCTTAACTTTTTCTATTAAAGTTGGCTCTACGCGTATACTTGACATCATCGCACTCGTTCCTCAAGATATGATCTTCTACTCAATGCGTCGCCTACCACGTCGCTTTATCGGGATGGTATTGAATAGTGTGGTCGTAGTCTTTCAATAGCTCGAGCCAACGTCGTCCGCCGCATGTTGAGTTCTTTTGAGTGAAGAAATATTTAAGGCTTTTATGATCTGAATATATCTCCACTTTCTCCCCATATAGATAGTGCCTCCATATCTTTAAATAAAAACGATCACGCTAACTCTAGATCATGAGTAGGATAATTCCTCTCATACTCTTTAAGTTATCGCGAGGCATAGGCTATGACTTTCCCACGTTGCATGAGAACACATCCTAACCCTTTGCCTCAAGCATCATCAGAGATAACAAATCCATCCGAACCAGATGGTATTGTTAGACAGTCTTAGAAATAAGTCTCCTCTTAAGCTCTTGGAAACTTTTTTCGCATTCTTCGCGCTCCAAACGAATTTTGTATCCTTCCGAGTTAGTCGAAGTTAATGGAGTAGCGATTCGAGAAAACCCTTCCCACGAATCT
This sequence comes from Panax quinquefolius, assembly GCA_020205615.1. Classification (NCBI taxonomy): domain Eukaryota; kingdom Viridiplantae; phylum Streptophyta; class Magnoliopsida; order Apiales; family Araliaceae; genus Panax; species Panax quinquefolius. Next base: position 28,144,040 of record CM035154.1, read on the forward strand.
CCGATAATAACCACTAAGCCCAAAAACTACGTACTTGACCACCGAGCTTGGTTGCTCCTAACTTTCAGTATTGCTTCAATCTTCACGGATCAACAGATACTCCATGTTTTGACACCACATGCCCAAGAAAGGCTACTTCCTCAAGCCGTAACTCGCATTTCTTCAATTTGGCATATAGTTGGTTTTCACGAAGCCTTTGGAGTACCAAATTTCAAATGGTGCTCATGATCTTCACGACTTTTGGAATATATAAGGATGTCATCAATAAAGACAACAACAAACCGATCCAAATATTCCTTGAATACTCGGTTCATCATATCCATGAAAGTCATAGGAGCATTAGTTAGTCCGAAAGACATGACTAAGAATTCATAATGCCCATACCGAGTTCAAGGCGTCTTTGGAATATCCTCGATTCCTAATCTTCACCGATGATATCCGTAAGCGAAGATCGATTTTTGAAAAGAATTGTGCCCCTTTGCAATTGGTCAAACAAGTCATCAATACGAGGTAGAGGATACCTATTCTTGATGGTGACATGGTTCAATTCCGATAGTCAATACAAAGTCGATACTCCGTCTTTCTTCTTTACAAATAAAACAGAGCACCCCGAGGAGATGTACTAGGACGAATGAAACCGATGTCCAACAATTTCGTGTAGTTGGACCTTTAACTCGAAGTTCAATAGAGCCATTCGATATGGGGTTTTAGAAATGGGCTTTGTACCAAAGTTCAAGATCAATAAAGAATTCAACTTCACGTTCGGGGTAGACCGGAAGTTCTTTGAAATACGTCGGAAAGTCAATAACAACAGGAATATTATTCAAATTTGACGTGTCTTTATTCAAATCCATAACATGGGCTAAGAAAGCTTGACATCCGTTTTTCAATAAGCGAATAGCTTTATGATTAGATATGACGTTGATTGATTTTAATGGTTTAGTTGCTTGAATTGCATAACAAAGTTGGTTAGGAATATGAAAACTAACAACCTTACGAAAACAATCAATTTTGGCATGATGAGTAGTTAACCAATCAATTCCTAAAATCACATCAAAAGCAAGTATCTTTAAAGAGATAAGGTCAACGGGTAAGGTAATGGTGCCAACTTGAATCAAACAAGATTTATAAAGCAGTGGATGTGATGAAAGTTTCTCTAACGGAGTTTCCACGAGATAGATCAAAGTCCCAATTTCTCGAGTCAAGTTTAAACGTTGAGCACATGCAGGAGAGATAAATGAATGGGTAGCTTGGTATCAAGTAAGGTATAAACTTCGCAAGAATTTATAAATAGCTTACCCGTGATCACCTCGTTTGGGTTCCTCGCATTATGACCGATCACAACAAACGCTTCTTCCGGAATCGTTGACTTTGACTTTTTTTTTCGACGATCTTTTGAGTCAATCCCTCATTGAACTAGGGTTTTCGCCATCGTCTAATCTCGAAGCGATATGTCCTTCCTTTCCACAACTATAGCATACCTTGAACTGTTGGGCGGTTTGACCGATATGTCCCTCTTTTTCGCATTTGTAGAAGATATGACCGGTGGTCGTTCTCCTCCCTTAGAACCGATTCTTTGCTTAGACGCTTTGTCGTCTTCACATAGTCGTTGTTAAATCTCCTCTTTTAAAATCTCCTCCCGACTCGCTTCTTCATTTTTCATAACCATGATTACCACGAGTGGTTACCATTTTGTCCAAATCTGTTTCTTTATCCGAGGTTATCATTATTACATTGATTATTATCTGCGGTACGATCCTCAGTTATGGTCCTCGGTTGGCCGTAGTACTCGTTATCTCGCTCTAATAATTGAGCCTCATTTACAACATATCGAATAAAGAGAAAGTTTATGAGAAATGAGATACTAACGTGTCTTAGGGTTTCAAACCTCTAAGAAACATCGCGTCATACGTTCCTCATTCTCCACCAAATGAGGTGCAAACACGGATAACTCTGCAAACTTTGCCTCGTCATCGAGACACCGTCATGTTGTTTTGCTTTCTAATCGATGAACTCCACTTCCTTCATACGACGAACACTTTCGAGGAAAGTATTTGTCATTAAATAGTCTCTCAAATGTCTCCCAAGACATCTTTGAGTCTTGTTTGGATAGAGTACGCTTCACGAGACTCCCACCAAGTAGTCACCGCTCACCACGGAACATAAAGGTGGCGAATGGAACCTTCGTTTCTCCGTGCATCCCAAGACATCGAATATCTTGGTAATTTGCTTGACCCATGTTTCCGCCATGATCGGATCGGCTTTCCCTTAAATTCGGTGGTCCCAACTCTTTGAAGCTCGCTTGCATTTGTGACAACCCGTGAATTGCTATCATTTCCTCCTCGTATTTTGAACACGAGTCTCCTAAATCGATTTTGCATGAATCGCAAAAACTTCTAAACATCCCTCGTTCATCATCTCGCTCCATGGTGTTGTTTCACGGGAGGAACATTGCCCCGACTGACGCGTTCTCCTCGTTGGTGAGTACAAGCGTCTCCACGTTCTCATTTCCATTGTTAATATTCTCGATCGACATTCTCAAATCTTGTCATAAAACAAGGGTTAATTAAGGAAATCAATATATCACATAATATCCTATATCTTGACCAACTAACAAATTAGCTTAGGTAGACACACTAGCGAAGGATTTACTCGTCTCTCCCTCCTAGTTCTATTCCCGATCTCGCCAGAGATCATATCCCTAAGCTCGATGCCAATTGTGGCGCCCCCAAAATAGGTATACATCACCCATTCGAGTTGTCAATCATGAGTGCGTAAACAACTACAACTTTATTATTACAACAAGAAAGCGTGAGTTTGAATACAAATATTATCTTCTGAGCAATATCTATACTCAAATAAATCCTCATCACATTTATTGATACATTATTTTACAAAATGGTGAGGACTACTAAACAATCCTTTCTAAAACCTTCATTCCATACCCAGACTCGCACTCATTTATATTCTCGCCTCCCGAGAAGAATGGAACAAAAAGGAAAAGGGTGAGCTCAACTAGCTCAAGTAAAGAATATTATGACTAAGATAATATACAACAAATTATCGTTAGTCTTCAACAGGAAAAATTTAATAGAATACAATAGACAACAAATTTTAAATCAATATTCGCAGATGGAAATAATAATTCATTAGAAGAGTTAAGTAGAGAATGCAAACTACTATCTTCTATGTATGAATTTAAAAGTTCATCGCTCATCTTTTATCCCTGTAACATCAATCAATATACATCCGGAATCAAATATTCATCTTTGCACTACTGCCAAAGATATTCATCGATTGGTCATGTTCATTTAAACACTGCTCATCTTTTTACTACAGCCAAAGATATTAATCGATCATGGTCGTGTTCATCTCAACACTGTTCATCTTTGCACTACTGCCAAAGATATTCTTGAGAAATCATTCATCTTTGCACTACTGGGCCAAAGATATTCAATAATATCATCATTTAAGACCGAGGATGATGAAAATATTTTAAAGAAACGAATCCAATTGAAACAAAATGACAAGGATTAAGGATTAAGGATTCAGTACTTGATTTTATCCACATCCAAAAATACCTCAAAATAATCGTGGTGGTGTAAAATTCAAGAATGATCAAAACATGGATACAATCAAAGCTAGTATCCGAATAGATATTTTGGACGAAAAGAAGAAATTTTATTTTTCGATGAATAGTCAGAGTATCACGTGAATAGTCAGAGTATCGTGAATAAGGCCGTATCACGTGAATAGTAACTCAGACACCAAAAGATAGAAATTTCAAAAAAACATTTTCACGCTTCATGAATAGTACTCGTGAATAGTAATCGTGAATAGTAACTCATGAATAGTAACTCGTGAATAGTAACTCATGAATAGTAACCCCAGAGCATAAAAAGTTTCAAATTTGATAAAAGTTTCAATCAATATTTCAAAGATAATGATATTGAAGAAATAATATCATTACGAAAAAAATAATATCCCTTACCTCAAAGAATCAAGATACTTCGGAAGAAAGGTCGGAAGTGATCTTTGAATGAAACTTGTATTGAAGCAAAGAACTCTCAAAAGTATCCGAATACTCACAAAATACGCTCAATAATATAGAGAGAGAAAGAGAAAACTTTGTTTACGGTGTGATTTTCAATTCTAACTTAGCCCTCATTTATAGGAAAATATTAGCCGTAGAAGCAGACTTGACTTCTACACGATGGCTTTACTACCGCTACTATTGCCACCCACCACATTTGAAATATAATTCAGCACATTTCTTCACCAACCACAAGTGGGGCCCACTCAATTCTAGAATTTTCCACCAAAATCAATTATAACCCTAATTTAGAATCAGACACCTCTTAAAATTCATAACAAATCATTCGTGCATTTTAAAGCGGTTCAAAATTTGTGGACATATACTCAACTTATGTATGTATAACATACCCAAAAATTACCACAATCCAACGGTCGGATTAAAATTATAACCCATAATATATCTCAAAACCCCGATTTGATTTTTAATACCTCCAATCCAGATAAAATAATCGATAAAACACCTCAACAATAATTTCTTCATTTATAACCACATAAATAAATCCATCATTTATATCCACATAAAATAAATATTTCTTTACCATATGAATCAATAATTAATTATTCACAAATAATATTACTGAATCACAATTATGACAACCAAAGTAGTTCAGAAAGAGGGGCTTTCCAATAAGGATTTCTCACTACCTGGCATGCAATTAGGTGACCAAACCTCTCCTCGATGAACTTTCTAGACATTCGATAATAATGCTATCTAATAATATTATTTAAATAATATGAATTATTGATCGATAATGGAGATAATGTGCGGTGACAATTATTGAACAACAATAATATAAAATATCAACGCAGTGAATTATTGAATCAATAAAATAAAATATTGAGCGATAAGAATTCATCGTGAAAATTATTGAGTAGTGCTTCTTCACGTAAGGATCAATAATTCAACAATATCATGCAATCTGTAGTGTCTTCTTTGTGCGAACCACGCAGACATCTTGTATTTTAACCACCGGGTATTCCAACGGTCTTAACTTGAATAACTACGCCAAGTTATTTTTAACCAACTTATATTTGTCGTTTTTTCATCCAATCGCTTTCAGCTATGGGGCCCACATATGGTTGCTACCGTGCATTTAATATTCCCAAACGATTTAATATTCCACGACCAAACTAATATTCCCCGGCAAAATGAATATTTTATAACCACTTGTTTATTTTGAAATATTTGCGTATTTAACCCTTAACTATCCACATTAATCAAATCAACCCTTACTATTTCAAAATAATAAATAAAGGAAATTCCTTTTATTTAAAAATTTGAGGGTCTTTGAGTTATAATCATGTGAATCATAGCAATTAATTGCTTTCATTTATCCTAAGGTTAATATTGGATTGGTGATATAACCTCCAGGACATCAATTATTATCGAAATAAATATCGATTTTCACTAAGACTAATAATTCCAACACAATGGAACTATCAATTTCATCTTTAATCAACACGAACTTATTCATCATTAATGTTATAATTCACAATATTTAACAACCAGGATCGTTCACAGGAAAGAGGGCTTCCAGATAAGGATTTCTCCTTATTGGCAGCAATTAGATTATTTAACCTCTCCTCGATAGAAACTTATAGATATTGTCGATATTACAAATAATAATGTGAATACTTTGTATCTCAATTATTGATTTAATAATACAACATATTATGCGAGATGATATTGTGACAATAATTGAATCGATAATATGAGAGGTATGATCGCAAAGAATTCATTGTAGCAATAATTGAGTATAAGCGGGTGATTTACGTAAAGATCAATAATTAATGTCTGTGTCTTCTTGTCAATAATACGACACGATCTTTATCTTTTATCACCGATTATTTTATGAAAACATTTCTTACTTTGAAAAATTTTCAAATATCACCCTTAACTTTAACTTTTTATCAATTTAATTATTTACTAAAATAGAAAAATTGAATACTTTTATTTCATAAAATTTGGGATCTCACATATTAAAAATTCTAACATATAAAAAAATATTTTAAAAAATGTTAGATAGTGTAACACCATGTGGGCCTCCAATAACTAATAAGCCATGACAAGACATGAATGTAATGATATACATTTAAAACCAAACCAACAAATTTTCTTTTAACTATATCTATTGAATTGGATGTTCTCTAATTTTTATCCGATCATGTGAGTATTACAGTAAAACAAATCAAGTTGCTAAAAATTGTATGATTGTTACTTATATAAGATAAACTAGTCAATTTTGATCATATTTATGTAATATAATAAATGCTTAAATATATTTTGCTATCCTAAACTATCTGACATATCCATTTTGGTGATTGACCTTTAAATTTTTTTTAATTAGATGATTGAACTATTAATTTTTTTTTAATTAAATCCAATTGAGGCTGTCACATCAGAAATTGTTGACGTGGCTATTTGGGTGGGACATCAAGCAACTGATGTGTCAAAAAAATATTTTTTTAAATTTTGGGATTAAACATAAGTGATATACTGAAGGGTAAAATAGTCACAAAACTTTCATTAATGTGTTCTTCTCTGTTGCTAGTCTCCCTTCTTTCTTAAGCTCTCGTTTCTTCCCTAAATCGTTAGGGTTTATAGTTCTCTTTCCTTCCCAATTAAATTTCGATTTAAATGGCTAAGATTGAATTCAGATGCTTCGTCGGTGGGCTCGCATGGGTTACCACTGATCAATTACTAAAGGAGGCTTTCTATAATTATGATACAACTCCTCCATTCCCCAAGTAACATTTAAAGGCAGTCTTCCAACTTCTTTTTCTCTTTGAATGCCAGAAAACAGATCTGAAAAAATAGCAAACACATAAGTCAAATCAGAAAATCCTGCAGATTTGATTTCCAAACACAGAAGTCTGAATCTCATCTTATTAAGACATGTCCAAGTGTCCAACGTCCACCTGGGAAGTTCTAATTGATTATAAAAGTTGCAATTAATTTCCAAATATCATAAAAGTGTAGTCTTTTCATCCTAAATATACGGCGATATCGTCGATGTCCGTTTGTCAGCAAAAATCGGACTCGATCCGATCTGATTGATGCTAGATCTGACTTCCTCCTGATTATGTTCTTTACTACTACTGTTACTATATCTGGTCTGACTCGTTTATTTGATTTATATCTGGTCTGATTTGAATAAAATTTGTTGTTTGACTTAAATATTTTTTGCACACATCAGTCTCGTTGAAGTGGTGATGGCGATGACGACAAAGGATTTCGCAGCGGTGGAGGCGACGGTGAACGCCGTGAAGGTGGATATGGTGGAGACGGTGACTATGGTGGTGGCCGAAGGGAAGGCGGATCAGGAGGTGGTGGACGAAGGGAAGGCGAAGGAGGCGAATATGGAGGTGGTGGTGGTGGTGGTCGAAGGGAAGGCGGATGAAGCGGTTATGGTGGTGGCGATGGTGGATCATGCCATTTCTGATTGTTTTAGGGCTTTTGATATTTTTTAATTAGTATGATATTATTAATGAAAGTTTTGTGACTATTTTACCCTTCGGTATATCTCTAATTTTTAATCCTAAAATAAAAAAATATTTTTTTTCACACATCAGTTGTTTGATCTCATATCAAATAATAGCGTCAATAATTTCGGCGACGCTACAAAATTTCAATAGGATAAGAAAAAATAATATTTCAATCATCTAATTGAAAAAAATTTAAAGGTGAATCACCAAAGTGGAATATGTCAGATAATTTAGGATAGCAAAACATATTTAAGTCTATAATAAATTTAGATCAACTCAATTAATTACTGTTTCAAATAAACTCTTAATAAAAACTACTCCAACTTAAATAATTATTAAATCTTATTTTATTTATACTTTAAAGGAGTGTAGTATTCAATATTTAGAAATTATGAATGAATTGGATTTGGATTTGAAGGAGTAGTTAATTTTAAGTAAATTTTGATCAATTAATTAATATAACAGATCGAAAGATGGAAGATTCTATTTTTACATTGTATCGTTGATTGGTTAATTGATCAATTTACCATGAACCGGATCCGGATTAACCTAATCGGGCCTAAATGATCCAAATAAAACCCAAAACCCAGTCAACCTTTTTAGTTTGTAGAAAGTGGGTCTTTTCATTTGGTGCGTTGGAATATTCGACGCTGGCAATTGTAACATTTCCACACCCTTTTTTTGATATCGTCACCTCCTCTATTTTTTCAATTTACCTTTTCTGCAAGGCAAACACACAACTTGTGAAGGAGACTCGGAAATGGGTGATCAGATAGCGAAAGGGGAAGATTTCGAGAAGAAAGCAGAGAAAAAGCTTGGTCGGTGGTATGGTTCTAATTTCGACGATGCCGCTGAATTGTTTGAAAAGTCTGCCAATTGCTACAAACTCGCCAAATCCTGTAATTATGACCATCTTTATATTTATTTATGTTTTGAGTCTTTGATTGACTGATTATTGCGATGCTGTTGAAAACTTGTATTTTTTTTATGCTGTTAGATGATTAATTATGATATGAATTAGGGTTTATTTGGATTTGGTGTTGCATTGAATTTGTGGAATCTGTTCTCTGATAGGATTGTTTGATCAATCTATGGTTTGGTGTGACTTTCCACTTAAGTATTTAAGTTGTTTGATATGTTGCATTTTGATGGGAGTGGATTGTGCAAGGGAATAGTTTCTTTTATGAATAGTAGATTGACGTTGTTTAATAAAGGATCAGTAGTATATCCACACTGCATTCGTATTAGCTCTATCAGCTGATGCTTTTGTCAAATATCTGTTGTTCGGTTAGCCTCTCTAAGAAAAGCCGACGGATGAACTCTCACAATGCAAGCTGCAACAGTCATGGAGCAAATTCCGATCTCCAATCTCTTGCACAGGACTTCTTAAAAGAGGTCACAGACTCAGTTTGAACATGTATAAACTGGGAATGCATCTTAGAGTTAAAAGAAAGAACTAGTGCATGACGGACAGCCCATACACTTGAAAAGCCCAAAAATAGTTCGGCCTGTCATGTGACTTGGCCAATTCCTGCAAATCCATGGTAGGCTGAAGAAGAGCCATCTCTGTTATTCTAAAGAGAGAAAGTTGTGGGGGAGTCAAACAAATATGATAAAGTTATGCAAATTAAATCATTGAAACTTGATTGTCAGTTTCTATAAAGTGATTATTGATCTAACTTGTTCATATTTAGTTAATTTTTGGCAACTAGTAATGGGAGACATGAGTTCACATTTTAAAATAGGTTCAAGTGCAAGTGTTCTTTAAAAGTGTTTCTTACAGTTTTATTTTTGTTATCAATTGCTTCCTTGTCTGCTGAGTTGTAAGATATATAGGTTGCACTTGTTGCTGCTTAATTGTGCTAATTATAACTAATAACTTAAACTAAACTGGTATTGTTGTCTTTGTTGCAGCTTATATGAATAAATTTTAATCAGATTGTTTCTTAAATAGGAATGATCCAGAAGTTTTTAGAGGATGACTATAATATCTTCAAGGAAAATTACTTAAACTCTGTTATGTCCTAGATAATTTGATTCCCAATAATCTAACTATGACACTCTCTATGCTGAAATCCAATCTAAACTACACTTTTTAAATAACTACTTAAATCGAAAGGACTTTTTTTTAATTTAATTTCCAGCTATTATATATTAGTAATATTAACCCAATTACTTAGTTGCTCTAGGTAATCTTTATGACTTGTTATTACATGCTTTATCTTATTACTTTCAATCAGTACCCCAATCACAACCTTATTCAGAAGAGCATGTGAGTCGGATCAGCTTACTTTGAAAATTTAGATTCTCCAAAACCTCTTTGCATGAGATAGCAGTTACTACTTGCTAATCATGACATATTTCTCAGGGGATCAAGCTGGAGCTGTGTATGTTAAGTTGGCACAATGTCATATAAAGGTAAGTGCTTGATCTTGATTGTTATAGATGCTCCCCTCCTTTCCTTGTCTTTTTTTTAGTGTGTTTCAAAATCGTATTGTACTAAAGGCTTAAAAAAACACTTATCCTTTTGTGGTTACAGTTGGATAGCAAACATGAAGCTGCTAATGCTTATGCTGACGCTGCCCATTGCTATAAGAAGACAAATACTAAAGGTTCTAATCTGTTAATCTCCTTATATGATTTTTCTGTCGATCTCTTCCATTCAGAAATTAGGTGGTCCTGTTCATATGTTACTTTTAGCTATAGCATAACAGATGTATAGATTTAGTGTTTACTTGATTTTATGCGGTTAGCACGTAAGAGTATCAGCATTTGATTACTCCTAGGTTTTTGAGGCTAGAACTGGGCTGTGCCATGCCTACACCAATCGAGATACACGGTTCTTCAGCGGAATAATCCTCTTCTTGTCCATGTTCCTACCAAGCAGTCCTATTAATATTTTAGTTTTAGCTATAACAAAACAAATTCATAGATTTAGTAGTTACTTGACTTTATGCGTTTAGCACGTAAGAGTATCAGTGAATCACTTAGTTACTCCTATGTTTCTGAGGTGATGAATGGTTTGATCATAGCTGATAAATTGCTTTTATTCAATTAATATTAGTTATACACATTCAAGAATTTGATAATTTGTTAATATTAGTTTTTTTGGTATTTTAATCTTGGCAAAGTTCTTATAAGGAAGCAGTATTCAGGAATTTATAAATTTCTTTTATTACTTTTATACACAAAATTATCTTTGCTTACACTATTACATAACTGTAAAAAAAATTCTTTACTTACACATTGGAGAATTGCAGAATCAGTAACATGCCTAGAACAAGCAGTAAACTTGTTTTTGGAGATTGGAAGGCTTGGTATGTCAGCAAGACATTATAAGGTACAGTCTATACTAGCTTAACAATATTATGTCTTAATTTGAAAGAATATTGAAAGTCATCACTTGCATCCATATTTGCTATATTCTTGTACACCCAAATTCTTCTTCTCCAATGTCTTTGGTATTTCCTCAAACTGTAGAATTCCAGGCTTTGGAAGTTAATCATGTGCTGATGGTAGGAGTTCAGGAAACATGCTGTCTTTTTTGGTTGGAGATAGTACGGGAGTTGGCTTTTGGATCGAGTCTTGGTGAAGAAAAGTAACTTTGTCACATCCCAAGTTTTGTTATGGATATCTGTAAATGAACAACTTGGTGTTGCTGATTATGTGCTTTTGTTTTGGGCACTTTTCCTTGGATTCCATGTTTTGCATTTCTGGATTTTTTGCACTTCAATAGTTTATTGTTTCCCTTGTGTCTGGTGGGTGTACATGCTTATTATTTAGTGGCCGTTCCCTGGTAAGGGTTTTGTTGGGTTTTCTTTCCCCACTTTAGGGGGCTTTCTGGTTACTATTTTGGTTCAGGTTCTGCTCCTTTTGAAGTTCTTAATAATTTGGTTTTTAAAAAGGGAACTGACGTAGAATACACTTGAGACCTTTGCATGGGATGATACCAATTATCAAAGAAAGTAATTTTGATTAATTGCCTATTGTACATGCAGGAAATTGCCGAAATATTTGAGCAAGAACAAAGTTTGGAGCAGGCTATTCATTTCTATGATAAAGCAGCTGATCTTTTTCAAAGCGAAGATGTATCAACTTCTGCAAATCAATGCAAGCAGAAAGTCGCTCAATTTGCTGCTCAACTAGAACAGTAAGTCTGTTGTAAATTATTTTTCGTTCATATAACTCTTGAAAACTCCAAGTTGTAAATTTATTCTACGGTGCAGGTCCGTTGCCTGTTTAAACCTGTTTTGCTCTGCGTTTAAAGTACTGGCAGAATGTCAATGATATCATTTAGTGTATTATTCCTGCCCATTGTGCAGTTTGTTTATTCTACATATATGCAATACTCTATGCATGTAGTATGGACCCACAAAATTTTTCTACAGATCTTTATGTTTTGTCCATTTCTAAATGTATCAAACTGAAGTATGTCGGTTTTTTGAGACACTTGTTGATATAATATCATGTAGAATTTCGTTGGAGAATGTATAAATCTTCTTCTGTTCCTTTTTCAGTGATAATTCTGTTGGCAGCCCTTCTTTCTGATTATGCAAGCTCTTGCCAACTTGCATTTGAAAAATATTCTTTTCTTGATTTTGTTTGTCTTGCAAGTCACATTAGTTTCAAAACAGAGTATTAATAATTCATTATCGTAAATCATTTTCTTTAAACCCCTCAAGTCAGATAGACATTATAAATCCATAATGATGCGTAGCGGAAGAAGAATATAAAAGAAATTATTTATTTATTATTTTGTGTTGTAAATTATAGATAAATAGTTGATTAATAATGCTATTATATTTAGATTAGATTAAGTCTAAAGATAGTAGTAGATTATGATTAGGATTAATTTCCTTTATATTAGGCTATGCTACACGAACTACATTTTGTCCTAAAATACACATTTTCGACACTCGGACAAGGGGGTATGGGTAATAGACACTTTGTTTTAGTGGAAAAATTGAGTACTTGTATCGGACTCTTCAAAATACTATATCCAACTGGACACTTCATCCGAGTTGGTGTAACGTAGATATTAGGATTTTTACTTATTCTCTAAATTTAGGTTTTATATTTAAGCATTGTAATTCATCATTATTTTTTCAGACCTGAATTATGAATTGGTATGAGAGTTAAAGAATTTTGCTTTAGTTGTGTGTGCTTCTACCGATTCCATGCCCGAATATGTTCTCTTATCAATACATATTTCTATACCTTTCTAGACCTATATCACATAACTTTGTTATTTAGTTGGAATTACACTACTCTACTCCCTCCATCCTAAATTAAATGAATTCCCTTCCTTTGTGTATCTCCCAGAATAAGAGAGTGCATTCTGTCCAAATTCCAAAATTCACTCTCTTTTTTAAGGATTTCAAGTGAAAGTAAAGGAATTATTATCTCCTCCTTAACATGTACCTGTTTTAAAGGAGTTCACTTTTATTTGGGACAGAGGAGTAGCTTTTCTTTGATGCAAAGTGTTGAAAATAAATGAACAGTTTGTTGCTTGGTAACTAATAGTATGACAATATTTTTCCAGTTATCAGAGAGCGATCGACATATATGAGGAGATAGCACGACAATCACTAAACAATAACTTGTTGAAGTATGGAGTTAAAGGCCATCTTCTTAATGCTGGAATTTGCCAACTATGTAAATGCGATGTTGTTGCAATTACAAATGCTTTGGATCGATATCAGGTTCAGTTTTTACTCTAGCAAATGTTTTAAACTTATATCTAATGGGTCAAATATTGAGTGGATTTTGCATTTGCAGGAGCTGGATCCTACTTTTTCAGGAACGCGTGAGTACAGATTGCTTGCGGTATGTTGTGGATTGCAAAATTGTCATTGGTTTTCCATCTGATTTTTCCCTCTCCCCCCTTCCCCATCCCCATCCCCATCCCCATCCCGTCCACCCTTCTAATTCTTGTGAAATTGTGATTTTCACTATCTGGTTGTTCTGAAGTGGATTTGATGGTGTCCATTTCAAATCTTTTTCATTGCATTGTGATATGCATATTTCTATTGCATCAGTCAACTGCATAATACGTCATCTGTTTCTTGCATAAATGTTTACAAAGTTGTAATGCATCTTTATTTCAGTGCGATTGACAAACTACCGCTTATTATGTCACTTTCCTTTGTTGTGGCAGGACTTGGCTGCTGCAATTGATGAGGAGGATGTTGCCAAGTTTACTGATGCTGTAAAGGAATTTGATAGCATGACACAATTGGTATGTTGAAGTTTCTATTTCAAGCTTGTCTCAAACTCTTTCTCTTCTTTTTTTCTTCAAGTGATATTTATGATGCTCTTAGGGTTATTCTCCGGTTTGCATTTTCTTCAACTTCTATTTTTTTAATTTCTCAACCATAAAATATCCTAAACCTTTCGCTGCCTCTCATTTTTGCTCCATAGGACGCTTGGAAGACAACCCTCTTATTGAGAGTGAAGGAATCGCTGAAGGCAAAGGAGCTAGAGGAGGATGATCTTACTTAAATATGTCCGTCTGTATTTTACACTGTATGATCTGCATTTGCCTTTTATGATTGTGTTGCGCCGTGTCATTGTGATATCTTATATGGTTTTTTCACACATTAATATTTTTGTGTACCAACTTTGGAGTGAGAATGCTTGTAACTGAATCGTAGTTTCTTGGTTTAAACTTCTACTTTCAAATAGATTTAGGTGTTGGATTGTATTCAAAATTATCAAATATAGATAAAATCTTTGAGGTGATTGAAATAACTGAGCATTTACCACCTCATTTTACTTTTACTTGGCCCTCGAGAGAGATGAGAATTTTATTTTTTTACTTTTTTCATTCTCTTTTGATGACATTGTGTTACATAAGTAATGAATGAGAAAAAGTGGAACATGCCTGGTTAGATTATTTTACCTGAAGATATTCCAAAGGGAAGATGCTACGGGAGGATATTTTTCCAGTTTTGTTGCGCATTTTCCACGAAAAGCTCAAGCTCAAGCTCAAGCTCAAGCTCAAGCTCATGCTCATGCTCATGCACATGCACAGGAAGAGATAAACACTAAACACAAAGGGAGTATTACTCCACTATGTATGCCGGATTACAGTAATTGCTTTCCATTTGGAAATTATTTTTATGGGAAATGTGAAACTAAAATAATTAAAATTATAATGGGATCATTCTGAATTTTTATTTATTCCATGCATGCACGTATAAGGTGGATTCATGATCTGTTTCAGTAGGGACGGATTTTTTTGAACTGAAGACCGAAGTGAATGGCTGATGTGGTAGTAGTTTAAGTTTTTTTTGACCCCTCTAAATTAAATTTTTCCATAAATCTGCCCTCTTGCGTTTATTAAGTTTTATTTCTACCCCTATCCTAATAAAAGAAAAAAATATAAAATTTGTTACGACTCTATTTTTGTTAATGTTCCATATATAATAATTAATAATGAAGAGGGCCTCAAAGTATACTACCAGAGCTCGCTCTTAATAAAAAATTTAAAGTTTGCCTCTGTTAATAAAAAATTTAAAGTTTGCCTCTGTTATAATTGTTTTGAGATTTTATTGTAGATATCCCCTGCCTCTTTTGAGATTTGAGAGTAAAGAAAAAGAGAATAGATAAAACAAACACAAGACAAAATTCTTTTTCAGTTTTTAATATCCATCCTTTGACATAATATAACTGCTAAGGAAAAAGAAGAAGTGGGTTGAACAAAGTTTGAAGAATCAACTTTTTTAAATCTTTAATAAAATTGTGCATATTATTTGAAAGAAATAATTAAGAAAATTAAATAAGATTTGGTGAACCGACAAAAAGGAACGTTCACATGGCTTAGATGGTCTTTGATTACATCTTAACGATCTTAAAGATTACTCTCTTAACGCATCTTAACAACCCATTACCCATATCTTTTGTATTAAGATGTACTCTAAATAGTTAAGATACAAAAGTTTATACTATTCAGAATTTAGATGATCTCTTAAAACAAATATGTGGGCCGTTAAAATACATTAAGAGATATACTATTTAAATACATTAAGATGCAATCAAACACCATCTTAAACCCCTTAATTGTAACATATGCCGCCTAATAGAGCATTGACATATTTAAGAAACTTATACAATATTGACACAATTATTAAAAAATAAAAAAATAAAAATCAAAGCATCATTAGTTTGCACGCAGCTAGATTATTTGTCTATTTAATATACTTTTTCTTTTTATTTGATTATGACATCTCATGACATGACATCATTTAGTTAATAATTAATTTAATCGTAAAGCTAATAAATTAATATCACCGAATTTAATAAAATTAACATTATTTGGAAATTCAATTTGAGTGTGCCATCTATAAATCTTTACATACATAAAATAAAATTAATTTATAAATAAAACAGGTCTCTCACTTTTAGCTTAGAAAAAATATTTGTAATCGTGTTATAAAATTTTAACAATGTATAAAGATACTCTTATAAGCTCTAATAATATTAGAAGCAAGAGAGAAAGATGGAGAAACCTTCAGAGAATTTTCGGAGAGAATTCTTATTCTTTTCTTCATTCTGGATTCCCTTTATATAGGAAATGAGAGGAGGAGGAGGACAAGAAGGAGGGAACACGAAAAGGGAATAAAGGGAAAAAGGAGTCACAGGAAAAGGAGGAGGGAAAAAAGGCGCGAGTAGGTTCTCATCATCACAGGGAATCACTTTTCTAACACTTCGATTCCCTATATGATGAAAGATTATGCCAAAAACCTCATTAAGAAAACCCAATGAAAAAAAAACTTAACGAAGGAAAAAAGAGTTTTACATAAATATCTTTTAATTTATTGCCTCGTTAAAACCTTGTCGGGAAAAAACCCATTGGGATAAAAAGTGACTAAGGAAAAAAGAGTATAGTCTTCCCCCTCAAAAGAAATTCATTCTTGATGAAATGTTGTCATAAGTCTTTCGATCGACACATTCGGAGATATTTTTCGAAGTTTTGCAACGTTGCATTTGGTAGCGACTTTGTGAATAAGTCTACTAGATTATCACGTGATCGAATTTGATGCATATTTATATCACCCTTCTTTTGTAGCTCATTATGTGAAAAAGAATTTAAGTGAAATGTGCTTTGTTCTATCTCCTCGATGTACCCTCCTTTAAGTTAGCAAGCGATGCATGCGGCGTTATCCTCATACTGTAATTGTAGGAATGTCTTTGATTGTTGGTAATCCACATAACTTTTGAATATCTTGAATAATTGATCTCAACCAAGCACACTCTCGCTTGCTTCATGTATATAGCGAGAATCTCGAGTGATTTGAAGATGTAGGCACATGGGTTGTTTTGTGGATTTCGAGGATATAGCCAGGTGTCACAATATGTAAATACATTGTTTGTGATCTTCCATTATGTGGATCGATAAATATCCTACATCGGCATATCCAACCAATGCGACGTTGAATTTCTTGGATAAAATAACCCAAGATCTATACTTCCACGGAGGTATCTCAAAATGTGTTTGATCCCATCCCAATCTCTTAGTCGCAGAAGAAGCGTATCTTGCTAACAAGTTTACAAAAAAAGTAATATCGTCGTACATACGGTTTGCAAGATACATAAGAGCACCTATTGACTTAGGTATGGAACTTCAGGTTCAAGAACTTCTTCCCCCACTTTCTAAAGGCCGAAATGGATCTTTATCAACTTCTAAAGATCGAACAACCATCGGGGTAGTCAAAGGATGAGCTTTATCCATATGAAAACGACTGAGAATCTTTTCAGCATATGTGGATTGATGAACAAAAATTCCAAATGCTAAATGCTCCACTTGTATTCCCAAACAAAATTTTGTTTTTCCAAGATCTTTCATTTCAAATTCATCTTTTAAATAAGTAGCAGCTTCTTGTGAGTTCTTCAGAGTACCTATAAGATTCAAATCATCCACATATGAGAATAATGGAAAATTCACTTTGTGATTTCTTAATAAAAACACATGGACATACTTGATCATTTATATATCCATCTTTTATTAAATAATCACTAAGTCGATTATACCACATACTGACTGCACTGTTTCAACCCATCTGAAGGCGTTGAACTTGATTGAATATATGTGTGACGGGGCCATTGTTTTTTGACCATTTTCAATCCTTCAATGATTCTCATGTAAATCTCACCGTCAGTGAGCCATATAGGTATGTTGTTACAACATCCATCGACGATTTCCAAACCTTCCATGGTTGTCATACCTATCGAGAAAACTAAAAGTGACTCCATCCATTCGAGAGAGTATGTATCCGATAATCAATACCGTGTTTTTGAAAACCTCGAGCTACAAGTCAAGCCAGATCTCACAATTTTATTTTTCTCATTTTGCTTTTTTTATGTGTTTGACCATCGGTCCAAATACTTCTCTTTTCAATAGAGATCAGTAGCTCGGTTTGAATAAAGATCTTCCATTTTAGCCAATCTTTTCTTTCTCCGACACTCTTCCACGCTTTGTGGTTCGGGACGTCTCTTATCATGCTTCTACCCATTTTGTGGTTCGGGATCCGATCCGGAAGGAATCAAAGTAATATCTCGATGCTATAGAGAAGGAAAATATGTCATCCATTGGCCAATCTTTGCTTTAATCCCATATTTTATCATCATGTATATAATTTATAGAGATCTCTCAATGTTCATCTCTTATCCTTCATCCGAGATTTTTGAAGATCTCTCTTTCATCGGGCTATCCCTCTTGGAATAAGTGCTTGGAATCGACTTGGAGGCGGGTATTCCTTTTGGGATTCCCTTCTTTGCTTTTGATTTTCGTGGTACGGTGTCTTTTGCACCAATCATCTTCCACGCTCACGGCGTGGTTTAGATTTTTCTATTACCTTATTCGTCAAATCTCCAGGAATTGATTTTTCAATAGGTATTTCTATCCTTGCTGGAGTATTCACTGCAGGTGTATGTGACTTTATCACTTTTCTAGCATCATTAAATGCATCTGGCATTTGATTTGCAATATTTTGTAAATGAATGATTCTTTGAACTTCAATTTCACATTGTCCTGTATGAGGATCAAGTGAATTTAAATCTGATGCATTCCATGATATTTGAGGAGGGTTTTTATTTAAAACTTTCCCTCCTCCTAATGTTGGAAATACTGATTCATCAAAATGACAATCTACATAATGTGCAAAAAAACATCTCCAGTTAAAGGTTCAAGATATCGATAATAGAAGGAGAATCAAAACTAACATAAATACTTATTCTTCGTTTGGCTCCCATCTTAGTTCTTTGTGCAATCGAACATATATTTGCACTTCCAAAACTCGAAAGTGTGATATGTTGGGTATCCACTTCAACGAAAGTGTGATATATCCGAAATTCAAGAAAATCGTCGAGGAGAAAATTTATGAAGAGCCGATGGTCTTACTCCAAGAATGATCGTCGCAGAAAATTTATGAAGAATTGCATGACTCCAATGAGGTAGGTAAGGTAAATAACATTTAAGGTGGTTAGCCCTTAACATTTAATGGTCGTGCAATTAGTTGAAGTCTTTTTATTAAAGATTTGGCTAAGCCATTTTGTAATATGAATATGAGGAATGTAATGCTCAATGAAATTCCAATAGTCATGCAAAAATCATTAAAAGTCATTGATGAAAATTCAATTTGCGTTATCGAATCGACTTTGACTTGATTGGATGATCGAGAAGCCGGGCAGTAATTGATTATTTGAGCAAGAAGTTTTGAGAAGAGAGAAGACAAACATGAAACCATCTAGTTGAAGCATCTATTAAAATCATAAAATATCGAAATGGGCAAGACAATGGTTGAATAGCTCCACAAATGTCTCCTTGAATTCTCCCTAGGAATTTTGGGGCTTCTTTATAAACTTTCTTGGTGATGGTCGAACAATTAATTTTCCTCGAGAACACGCAAAGACAAGGAAATTCACTACTAGAAAAACCCTTTTATCTTTGAGAGGATGACCAGAGAATTTTCAATAATCTGACGCGATCATAAGAAGTATTGAATAATGAGTCTTTTCATGCCAAAGCATAAAGGATTTGGGATCTATAATTTTTGGAATCATAAAAGATGAGACTCAATTGCTCTAATTTTCATAGTATATAATCCGTAAGAAATTGAATGAAGTTTTTCTAAGATATTCTTTTTCCGAAATAGTAGAAGTAATGAGAAAATATTCATTATTATTTTCATTGGTTGTTTCAATGTGAAAACCATTCAGTCGAATATCTTTAAAACTAAGCAAATTTCTTCTTGATTTACTAGAATATAGAGCATCTTTGAGAAAAACTTGTGTCTCATTTGGTAGCAAGAAACTAGCTTTTCCAAATTTCTCGATTAAATTTGATGTGCCGAGAGATAGTTCTACATTTCCATTAGCTTTGATCGGTTGTGAAAATATTTCTCACTTGAAGGATTGTATGAGTTGTTGTAATCTTTCTCGCTAAACATATATCCTCCATATCCATTAAAATGGTCCGACACATATAAAAACATAAATAAGAAAAGTTACATTTCAAATATAATTTTATTCATGAGAAACACATACCACATATAGAATGAAAACTAATAATATTATACATGCAGGGTGTTTAATTTAAACAAGAAATTAAACGATATCCCAAAAGATACTTTCAGAAGGTTCAGTAATATCAACAACCTTTTCCTCAATGTTGGTCATTGGTGGAACATCAACAATATTCAATTGATGATTAACAAAGTTTGTTTCTGTCTCCATTACTTTGTTCTTTTGAGACTCCTGGAATAAATTAACCAGATGCCTCGGCGTACGACAAGTACGCGACCAATGCCCTTTCATCCCACACCTAAAACAAACATCTGATTTGTTCTTTATCGGTGCTGCATTTTCTTTATTTTTACCCGACCCAGACACTTGCCACTTCTGGTGGCCTGGATTGTCGTGGTTTTGGAATTTGTTGTTATGATGGCCTTGTTTATTCTTTCGTCCCCAAGGCTTCTTTTTATATGACCATCTATTGTCACATTTATTCTGCTGGAATGACGTGCTATTAATATTAGCACCCGTTGGCCGTACTTGATGGTTTTTCAACTCTGATTCATTATTATTCTTTTTCGCAACTGGGAGGATGAGACAATAAGTCACCTGAATTTTGTAAACTTACTCGCCATATTGTCATGATGTAATCATGTTGGTGGGATGAAAAGTTGAGAGTGTTTTCTCTAACATTTGGGTTTGTAAACCGGATCTCCGCACAAAGCCAAAGTAGAGGTTATTCTATAAACATTGGAACTATATTCCAGTAATTGATTTGTAATCTTGTAGCCTTAAATTAAGCCACTCAAATTTGGCATTAGGGAGAACAACCAATTTTTGGTGGTCAAATCTTTCCTTCAGTTGTGTCCATAAAGACAAAGGATCTTTGACTGTTAAATACTTAGTCTTTAATCCTTCATCAATATGGTGACGAAGAAAAATTATGGCTTTTGCATTTTGTGCCGAAGTAGCCGTATTTCCTGATTCAATGGTCTTTTCTAACTCATTTGCACTAAGGTGCAATTTTGCATCAAGTGTCCAAGCCAAATAGTTGTCTCTAGAGATTTTTAAAATAGAAAAATCTATTTTTGTCATGTTTGCCATCTATTCTGGGTTAAAACACAATTTTATTATTTATTAAAATAATAAATAATTGCATGTATGATATAGAAAAATAAACTACGTCACGACCTCAAGTGGTGATAAAATGCAAATATAAATATTCTTATATTTATGTTATTAGTATAATGCAAATGGATCTTCACCCAGATGCAGAGTTCAAGATGTATGCATTATTCCAACGTAATAATAAAGAATGGAACCGAAGTCATACGTAAACGCACGCATGTGATATTCCGATGAATAATAAATAACGGAACCGTGTCGGGCGAAAATTGCACCCAAGCAGGATGTTCCAACAGAATAATAAAGAATGGAATAACAGAAGAATTTCACTATGTATAGGGTAGTCCGCGTATACAGGTTATTCCAACAATTTAATAAGAAATGAATACAAATGATTATTCACCAGGTATATGATATTTCACATATACAGGTTATTCCCATAATTTAATAAGCGGTAAAAAGGTTCCCACCAAGTCTTGTAAGATCAACAAGGATAGATGGTACCATTGTAAATAATGTAATTTAAATGTAATTATAAGAATAAAATTATATTATTGGTGGCATGTATCAACCTACAAAGATAATAATAAATTGCAAGAATTTAATTTTACCGTCTCAGTTGGTTAGAGCTTCGTGCTGATAACGTGTTATAAAATTTTAACAGAGTGTATAAAGATACTCTTATAATTGCTCTAATAATATTTAGAG
Source organism: Panax quinquefolius (assembly GCA_020205615.1). Lineage (NCBI taxonomy): Eukaryota > Viridiplantae > Streptophyta > Magnoliopsida > Apiales > Araliaceae > Panax > Panax quinquefolius. Next base: position 28,165,967 of record CM035154.1, read on the forward strand.
AGAAACAAGAGAGAAAGATGGAGAAACCTTCAGAGAATTTTCAGAGAGAATTCTTATTTTTCTTCATTCTGCATTCCCTTTATATAGGAAATGAGAGGAGGAGGAGGACAAGAAGGGAGGGAACACGAAGAGGGAATAAAGGGGAAAAAGGAGTCACGGGAAAAGGAGGAGGAAAAAGGGGGCGGGCGAGTAGGTTCCCTCATCATGAGGGAATCACCTTTTCTAACAAATCGGTCCTTTTTAGTAATCTTTTTCTTCATTTTTTTTTTTTGTCATTTATCATTTAAAATATAGTAGAATATATACACATATATAATATGACAAAACATAATTTTTTTTATTTTTATTTTTAGTATAAGTTTAGAATTTAATTATTATTAAAATATTTTTTAAATTTCTTTAATTTAATTTATTTTAAATAAGTCTAAAATTTAACTACAATTAAAATACTTTTTAATGTGCAAATAAAGAAGGAAAAGAAAGGTGGAAAAGTATTTTTTTTAGGCTTTAATTTATTTTAAATAGGCCTAAACTTTAACTACAATTAAAATACTTTTTAATGTGCAAATAAAAAAGGAGAGAAAAAGGAAAAATATATTTTTTAGGCTTTCACTCAACTTTAAACCCTAAATAATTATACATTGAAAATATAAAAAAATATCCTTAATAAATAATAGTTAATATTAAAAATATATTTTATATATTATAAATATATTAATAATTAAACTTCAATTATTAATTTTATTTCATATAAGAGTTCTTTAATTAATTAATATTATAAAATTAATTTGAAATTATATATTAGTGATTAAATTTAGTTAACTAATTTTAAAACTAAAAATCATAATAGTAACTCAATATTTTACAACAATTCTATTACTAAATAAAAATATATTAAAAATATATATAAAAAATATTATGACTAAATAATAATTAGTATAAAAAACATAGTATGTTTATCAAAATAAATTAAACCATGATTAAATTTTAGTTTCAATTTTTATCATAATAGTAACTTAGTAATCTACAATAATTTTATTCATTATAAGATCCATTTAGCTTATTAATCATATTATTTTGTATTTTTTAGAAAAGTTTGTATACATTATAATAAAAACAATAAGTTAATTTGTAAAATTTTAAAAAATAATTTATAATTATTATATGTAAAATAATAAGAAATTAAAAATTACTACATGTTATTTGAAAACAAACACGTGCTTCGCGACACTTAATTAGTATTAAATAAATATTAAATGATCCTTTTAGTGAAGTCTCCGCAACGACAGCCACACGATGTCGTATTGTCAACGACCCACTAGCTTACTTCCAGGTGGAAGGATAGAAAAGGAAGAAAAGATGAAGAAGAAGAAGGTGCGAATCAATGCTTTTCCCTTATACAACTACTTTATTATTTATTACTCATCGCCATGGAAGGAAGGACCTGGATTTCTTACCTTCCATGCTTCTGTTTCAATCCATAGGTATTCTATTCTCCCAGCTAGTAGATCTTCTTTGATATCTCTCTTTTTCAATATCATTTATATTTTATCCAGTATTTGTTGATTATTACTATGTTTTGATTGATTATTAGAATTTCTGTTTTTGTTCTGTAGAAGAGATTGAACTCTGTTCTGTAAGATTGTTGATTTTTCAATTCGAATTTTTAATTTGTTCTTGAATATTGCATTATATTTTAGCTCAAAGAACTGATTTGGAACATGTTTTATACCAATTAATTTCAGCTTAGTTTGTTAAATACATTCTTTGAGTAGCATACTGGGAATTCCCTTTTTTGTTTTTGGTTCTAACTTTTAGTAGGCTACATTTGTTTGCAAAAATGATGGCTCTCCTGAATACGGAATTCCACGTGCTATAATTGTTCCTGAAGAACACGGGGACCCAACACATACGTGTTACACTGCACTATTATACATATTTGGAACCCAACTTTACCCACACAAGGCACTATCATACATATTTAGAACCCAACTTGACCCAAAAGTTTAAGCCAATAATTCTTGGGGAATGTATATTAGTCATGCACTCTTTCATTATTTCTTCGATGTGGGACTTCAATTTGTAAAAATTTCAAGATTCAACGTAGAGTAATGATTCAATGAATCGTAGAGTAATGTTTGAATGAATGAATTTTCATTTATCTGAATTACTAAAACTAACTGATGAGAAGAAAAACTTATTTTAAAATGAATCTCTTACTCTATTTATATTACTATAAACCTATCTAGGGATTATTCTGTATCTATACATTCAATTGTTTTTAATGATATAACTTTCCTCCTTCTTCTACTTCTATGTATGCTAATAACATAAGACAAATCCTGAATAAAAACATGGAATAAGCAAAACCAAATACTAACTGTTCAAAACCCTGAATGAAACTAAGGAAAAATCAATAGTCAATCACTCCTACTGCCTCTTCTGAATATCACCCAAGACTTGCTCTCCATGACTGAACTGTAATCCTCATTTGAGTCCACTTAATATAGATGCTTTAATTTCTTCAGTCTGGATGCCAGTTTTAGTTACTGCAGAAACCACATATGGGTCATGACATTTGATGTGACATGGATCTTGGCATTGTTGTTGTGTTGAATCAATAATATCTTCATCACTCCCCCCACAAGCGAAAGGTGAGAAAGTATTGATCGCCTTGAGCTTGGACAATTAGTGCCAGTGTCAATCTCTGTTTAAAGCCTTGGTAAATATGTCGACTAACTTATGAGCAGAAGAAATAAAAGTTGGAGAAATGATACCATCAGTAACCTCTTCCCAGATAAAATGGTAATCCAAATCAATGTGTTTAGTTCTTCCATGATGAACTAGATTTTCAGAAATGTGAATTGCTGCCTTATTGTCACAATAGATAGAGATAGGCTCAGTTATAGCAATGGAAAAATCCTTCAACAGACCTTTAAACCATAGAACTTCACAAGTGGTGGTTGCTAAAGCACGGTATTCAGCCTCAGCTGTAGATCAAGTAACCAAAAATTGTTTCTTAGCTTGCCATGAAATTAGAGAATCGCCAAGTCTGATACAAAAACCTGTGATTGATCTGCCAGTGTTGGGGTATGCCCCCCCAATCACTATCACAATAAGCACTCAAAGTGAGAGAAGAAGTGGCTGACAATAAAATCCCTTAACCTATTGTAGCCTTGATATATCTAAGAATTCGCTGGGTTGCTTGAAAATGAACAAGAGTAGGAGCCTGCATAAATGACTAATAGTTTGAACAGAATAAGCTATATCAGGCCTGGTAATGGTGAGATACAAAAGTTTTCCAATTAAAGCCCTATAAAGAGAAGGATCATGGAAAGGACCAGAAGCATTAAACTTAGTATTTTGAAGCATGGGTAAGGACAAAGGCTTGCAATCTGTCGTATCTGCAGTATTAAAAGATCAAGAGCATAATTCCTTTGGTTAAGAAAAATATCAGCCTCAGATCTTGCAACTTCTAGACCTAAGTAGTATTGAAGAGGACCTAAATTTTTGATGCTGAATTTGATGCCCAGAAAAGATTGAGAGCTTCAATGGTGGGGAGATGATCACCAGCAACCAAGATATCATCGACATTGACATAGACATAGACAACTACTACAGTGAAATGATCTTGATCATGCTTGGTAAACAACGAATAATCTGAGAGAGATTGAACATATCCAACAGCTAAAAGAGCTTCTTGAAGCTTATGAAACCACTGCCTAGATGCTTGCTCCAAACCATATTAAGGATTTTTGCAATTTGTAAACTAAATTGGACTGACCTTGAGTATCATACCTAGGTGGTAAATCCATGTAAACCTCTTCAGGGAGATCGCCATGGAGGAATGCATTATTGACATCAAGTTGATGTAAATTCCAGTTCTTGGTAGCAGTGATAGCCAAATGAGTCCTGACTGCAGGCATTTTGGCTACTGGAGCAAAAGTGTCATGAAAATCTTCACCCTCTGTTTGTGTATAACCTTTGGCTACTAGTCTAGCCTTGTATCTTTCTACAGTACTATTAGCATAGCATGATATTTGACTTTGTAAATCCATTTGCAGCCCACAGGAACTTTACGTGATGGTAATGGAGTTACAATCCATGTTTGATTAGCTTCCAAGGCCTGGATTTCCTTTTTCACGGCTTCGTGCCAATTGGGATCCTTTTTAGCTTGATTATAGGTAGTTGGCTCTTTGATCAATGACAAGTTATATAAGAAATGTTGATGTGCAGGGGCAAAAGCATTATATGAAATATAATTTGAAATAGCATATTTGGAATGAACATGATTAGAGTGAGGCATAACATAATCATTGTGCCATTTGGGAGGAACTTTAAGTCTCTGAGAATTTCTTGATGGGGGAACAATAATGTCTGTAGGAACATTAATTTCAGTGGAAGTAGGTTCAGGAACTGGAGATGGAACTGAAGATGATGGAAAATTATCAGGAGAAGAAGAATGAAAGAAAGGACTATCATCTATGCAAGAAGTAGTGGTGTCATATGAGAGAGTTCTGTGTTGAAAATCATGAAGACCTAACAAATTAGGATTATCTTTAAAAGAGAAGATATCCTCATAAATACAACATGCCTGGAAACAAAAAATTGTTTGGTGCGAATGTTAAAAAGTTTATAACCCTTTTGTGTACGAGGATAGCCAAGAAAAACAGCTGGGATGGCTCGAGGGGCTAATTTATCAGGACTATGAGTGGAAGCAAAACATAGACATCCAAAAACTTTAAGATGCTGATATGAAGGAGGTTTGCCGAATAAAATTTCATGAGGTGTGACATTATTGATAACTGGAGAAGGTAATCTGTTAAGAAAATAAGTTGTTGTGAGCAAACAATGACCCCAAAATGAAACAGACACTCTAGATTTGAATTTTAAAGCCCTAGTGATTTCAAGTAAATGTTTATGTTTCCTTTCTATTAATCCATTTTGCTGTGGGGTTTGAGAGTATGAACTTTGATGGATTATACCTTGTTCAGAAAAATAGGTATTCAAAAGAGTATTAAAAAATTCACCACCATTAACACTTCGGAAGGCTTTAACAGAAGAATTGAACTGAGTATGCACATAAGAAATGAAATTTTGCAAAAATTTTATTACATGTTGCTTAGTTGTCAACAAATGAGTCCAAGTGGATCTGGTGAAATCATCAACCACAGTAAAAAAGTAACAATAACCATTCACAGTTGGAACCCTATATGGACCCCAAACATCTACGTGAACTAGTTGAAAAGGAGCTGTAGTAACAGAACTATTAGAAGGAAATAGAAGTTTATGCTGTTTTGCCAATGGACAAACATAGCATTTATTGGGACAAACATGTGACAAACTTTTAGCTCCATCAGTAATATTTTTTAGCAGAGAGGATGCATGGCCTAATCTTTGATGCCAGAGAAATTCAGTAATATTGCTTGTCGTATTGAAGAGCTGGGAAGCTGGAAAAGTGAACTGATAAAGACCTCCTTGCATCTTATCAGTAGCCAACACCTTCATCTGGTGTTTGTCCTGGATAATGCAGTGATTTGGTGAGAATATCATAGTAAGATTGGAATCCTGAGTAATTCTACTTAAAGATAATAGATTATAGTGAAATGATGGAACATAAAACACATTATGAATATGTAAAGAAGGTTTTAGACTAACATTTCCAATTTGTGTGATTGAAACCTTAGTACCATTTGGAAAGGAAACATGAACAGGGTAGTCAATGGTATGTAAATCATGCATAATATTCAAATTAGACCACATATGATCAGTTGTCCCTGTGTCAACAATCCAGTCATTGGCACCAAAACAATTAAGAACTAAAGCAGAGCACGAGATGCCTGCAATATGATCATCCTGCGGTAGTTTTCCTTTAGCCTTATTATACTTGTACATTAACTGAGTGAATTGTTGTTTTAATGCTTCTAGCTCGGGGTCATCAGTAGCAACTGGCATGGAAGAATGAGAAACTGCAGAAGAATCATCAGGATGATGTATATGAGTATCTAAAATAGTCAATTGCATGGCTTTGTGACACAAGCATGAGGGGGTCAAAATTTTATGACAATCTTTCAAATGAAGCTCCAAGGGTTCAACAAATGATTTCAAGTAATTGGGCTAAAAGTTATTAAGGAAATTCAATAAAATAGTTGTGCCTCAATTAATAAGTTTGACCCAAGTATTATTGGACCAAGGGAGCGCAATTTAAGCAGTATTGGGCTGACCCAATTGACTAATTGATTCAACATAAATTCCTAGCAGCCCATGGATTATGTATTACATGGAAAGACAATTTGATACAAGCCTAGTTCAGGAAGTAGAAAAGATTTTGTTTCCTAAAATATTAGGTAGATTATATTATATTTTGTTTCTTTTATTTTAGGTAATTTAGCATGATTCTAGGGGTTTTTTGATTTATTTAGATTGCAATTATAGAGACTTCTATTAGGGTAAAATTATGGCAACAATTTTAGGGTTTTTATTACCATAATAAGTTTCTAATTGTTTTATAGAAATAGGGATTTCTATTCCAAATTGGTTTGTAATTCCTATTAGGATTAAGGTTTTTGTAACTAGTATAAATAAGGGTTACATCTATTGTAATTGAGAACACATTATTCATTATTCATTATTCAATATACTTGTGCCGTTATTTTCTTCTTTGGTTCTTTGAAGAATTCCTGAGTTAATTCTTAGTTTTCTTTGAGATTCAACTTTGACTTATCATACAACAATTCATAGTTGTGTGTGGCGTCTTCTACTGCATCAATAGTCGATTGTACCAAGATTACCGCTTCAATATAAACGAGGGGTTAAGGTGTCGTTGATATCCATTCAACACAGATTTTCTAGCGCGAGCAATTGTACCAAGATTACCATCTATATATAGGTGAGGGGTTAAGGTGTTGCGAGCAATTCACCATACAACTTTGCTAGAAACGATCCGGGCAACGACCACCTCACGCAAGCGTGCCGTGAAGTCCATCACTTTGGGTGCAATTGGCTTGTACTGAGAGGTAGAAATATTCTTCACATGGCCTCCAGAATTGTAAGGTTTCTTTCTATTTTTGTTCCTATTGGCAGGATGATTGACTGGATATCCAATAAGTTTGTAGTAGGTATCTTTGGTATGACCAGTGAGATGGCAATAAGAACATATCAAGTCACTCTTGTTAACATGTGTTCCCATAGATGCAGGAAGATCCATTTTCTGAGGATGGTATTTAGAGGTAAAATCGACACCATGTCCTGGAAGAGGTGCAGAATTGGAACTACTTGCTAAAGCAGTAGAATTATGAGACAGACTAGAAATATAGCCTTGACGTTGCTTCTCTTCTTGCTTGATGAGATTAAAGGCTTGTGTGACATTAGGAAGGGGCTGCATCATCAGAGTCTGTCCCCTGACATTAGTATAACTTTCATGAAGTCCCATGAGAAACTGTATGACTCTTCGATTATGTTATTTTGCTTCATTTAGTTTAGTGACACCACAGGTGCAGTCATTGCAGGTACAAACAGCTAAGGGATCTAAAACATCATATTTATCCCACAAGTGCTTTAATTTGAGAAAATAAATCTCAACAAAGTCATCATGTTGTTCAAGTTTATGCAGATCTTTCTGAATTTGATAGATCTTGTGAGTATCTACAGCTGAAAGCCTGAAAATCGTTCATGTAACTCTTGCCAAATAGCAGCTGCACTGGTTAGATAGGTCATATGATCACTGATGAAATCATGAACTGTGTTCATGATTCATGATCCAGGAAATGACCATATCATTGACTCGCTCCAAAAGAGGATAAAGATCAGAAGCTTTATCAGGAGCAACATAGGTTCCAGTTACAATTTTATTCTTTGCAAATAATGCGATCTGCAGAGATCGCTTCCACGGAGAGAAATTTTCAATGTCGAGTAGGTGTTTAGAGATCAAAATAATTCCAGGATTATCATTATGTAGATAAAATGGATGATTATGTGAATCAACAGAAGATGAAGATGAAGGAGACAATGAAGATGAAGCAGCCATGGCAAATTGTAAACAAAATGAACATATCTAATGCTTTAAAAAACAAATGTAATTGAAATAGAGAAAATAGATCTGGAACAAAAAAAGAAATGCGGAAGCTAATCGATAATTCAGATCTGAACATGGCTTTGATACCATGTAAAATTTTCATGATTCAATTGGCAAAGAGTAATGAATCAATGAATCGTAGAGTAATGAATCAATAAATGGTAGAGTAATGTTTGAATGAATGGATTTTCATTTCTCTGAATTACTGGAACTACCTTATAGAAAAACTTACTTTACAATGATTCTCTTACTTCTATTTATACAACTATAAACCTATCTATATACATTCTGTATCTATACATGTTAGTTATGACCTAACTGTCCGAGCTCTTCTATCTATGCTAACTACTAACTGCTCTCCTAAATACACGGAATAAGCAACACGTGTTACTAACTGCTCTCTTGAATACAGAGAATAATCAATACGTGTTACTACCACTGTATATGAAAATCACCCCCATTGTGTGATGCCGACCCTGTGTATTTGAGTCTATATTGTGTGATGCCGACCCTGTGTATTTGAGTCCATTTAATATAGACTAATTTCTTTAGTCTGGATGTCAGTCTTAGTTACTGCAGAAACCTCATGTGGGTCATGACGTTTGGTGAGACATGGATCCTTGTTGTGTTGAATTAATAATATCTTCATTACAATCACTTGTAATATCTAACAATCTTCCCCTCACAAGTGAGTCTATCACATAAAGAATTCCCCCTCTTCATTACAATCACTTGTAATATCTAACAATCTTCCCCTCACAAGTGAGTCTATCACATAAAGAATTCCCCCTTACTTGAACACTTCTCTTCAATCACCGTGTTTTTCCATCACGTAACTTTTGAAAAGGTTGTTTGGAATTAATTTTCTAAACTACTATTCCATGTCTTTTTGAAGAGGTTCAACAGCCCAGGATTAATCTTCCGTAGCCATTAATATACATGACACAACATATATGTTTGGAACCCAACTTGACCCAAAAGCTTAAGCCATTAGGTCTTGGTCCCATTCATGTATATTAGTACTTCACTTTTTCATTAGTTCTCTTATGTGGGACTCCAACGCTCTGTGATATCCTAACACAAATGACCTTAGAAATAATGAAAAATAGTCCATGATATTAAATAATGGATTAATCATGGGATATAATAGTCCAGAATGTTAATAAGTTAATACAAATAGTCCTATCCCACCCACCACTCTTGCAAACAAAATTCTGTTTGTTTTTAATATCATCTGTTGGACAAAATATTCATACCTGGTAGAAACTTGATTTACTGGGCGTATTTTATTTGTTTTTTCTTGTGGCTGTAGCAAAATCAGGATCACACCACCTCTCCTAAGTGTTGATGAAGGACCTTGTGTTTACAGCTTTCCAAAATTAGGTTTTCTCCGGTTGAGAAGAAAAATAAAACTGGTTGTGATTTGAAAACTTCAAAATTTACTCGAAAACAATTGGGGCAGAAGAGAATGGTTTCAACTGATAATGGTGAACAAAATGGAGGGAGCGATGAATCTAATGGTGCTATAATCAAGGGTCGTGTCCCTCTGCACATTTCGCCAGCTCGAAGGGAGCTTATCATCTCTGACAACCCTCAAAATCAATCTGATGGTAGCTCAACTGCTATTGCCAACAGCATGAGGTTCCTTAATTTTGGTTCTTTAGAGTCTCCATCTACAAAATTTCAGAGGATTGTGGTGGGGAGAGATGAAATTTCACGTAATGTACCTTCTTCCAGTAGTCATGCTTTTCGAGAACGCTTAAGTAGAGTATTTAGTCGTAAAATTGATTGGACCTCCCTTAAGAAGATTTGCAAAGAATGGATAAGGAATCCAATGAACATGGTTCTTTTGGTGTGGATAATATGTGTTGCTGTGTCAGGTGCAATTCTATTTCTTGTCATGACTGGAATGTTAAACAGTGCCCTGCCAAAAAAGTCCCAGAGAAATGCCTGGTTTGAAATCAATAACCAAATTCTCAATGCATTATTTACCCTTATGTGTCTGTACCAACACCCACAGCGATTATACCACCTTGTACTTTTGTTGAGATGGAGACCACAAGACATTTCTAGGCTCAGGAAGATTTACTGCAAGAATGGGACTTATAAACCTCACGAGTGGGCACACATGATGGTTGTTATATCTCTACTCAACCTCAACTGTTTTGCACAATATGCTTTGTGTGGTCTTAATGTGGGTTACAAGAGATCAGAGCGACCTGCAATTGGCGTTGGTGTATCTATTTCTGTTGCAATTGGTGCCCCTGCGATTGCTGGTGTTTACTCCATTGTTAGCCCCCTTGGGAAAGACTACCATTCTGAACTGGATGAAGAAGCACAACAACTTCAGAGTACCTCTTCTGACAGTAGCAGGCCAAGCCAGCTGAGATCAAAATCATTACAAAAGCGATTCTCATTTGCATCTAGAGATGAGGAAAGGATTGTAGAAAATAGACCACAATGGAGTGGAGGTGTACTTGACTTTTGGGATGACATATCTTTAGCATATCTTTCTTTATTCTGTAGTTTTTGTGTTTTTGGGTGGAATATGGAGAGATTTGGATTTGGGAACATGTATGTTCACATTGCAACTTTTCTTCTCTTCTGTATGGCTCCTTTTTGGATTTTTAATTTGGCTGCCATTAATATCAACAACGAAATTGTCAGGGAGACATTGGGGCTTACTGGTGTTTTTCTTTGTCTCTTTGGGTTACTCTATGGTGGGTTTTGGAGGATTCAGATGAGGAAGAGATTCAATTTGCCACCATATAATTGTTGTGGTGGTAAACCAGCTGTTGCAGATTGCGCATTGTGGCTTTTCTGCTGTTGGTGTACTCTTGCTCAGGAAGTGCGGACTGGGAATTTCTATGATATTGTGGAGGATAAGCTTTGCAGAAAACTAGTGGACGAAAGTACCCAGTTGCCAATTTCTCCCTTGCCCCGTGAAGATGGAGATTTCCCTATTAGATCTGCCCCGACTTCTCCTATGGGGGACATCTCCTCTCCAGCCCAAATTATCAAATCAAATTCTCCAAGTCCTAGTAGGTTTTCAAACGATTATCGTAGTCCAGGCAGGCAGCTTCCTATGGTGGAAGAAGAGCCTGATACAAAAGGTAAGGATGAAACTATGACACCACCTGCTCCTTCATTGATACAAAGAGAAGCCAGTTAAAAGAATATAATTTTGAAATGCAGATGTGAATTGCATTATGAAATGCTGCTTGTCCCCATTCAATTTATGTGTATTTTGAGTAAATCAATATGTTTAGCAATATTACGTAAGCCCCCCCTCCCCCCTCCCCCCTCCCGCCCTCTTGTTTCCTGGTACTGTAGTATATTATGTCCTTCATGTACAATATCTTACCTGGTTGTTTACTGTTGTTTGTACTTGAATGTGAAGTAAAACTCCTTATAGTTGATCAGGCTTTAGGGCTCCCTTCCCAGACACTCCTTTAACTCAAATTTAATTTTGCAGCCTTGAAAAGACTAGTTCAATGCAGTTAATTTAGTGAGTTAGGGTATGACTAGAATTTTGACTAATTTTCAACATCAAGTTTGCATAAAACAGAGAACAAGAAGTTGTTTGACAATTCAAACCAGAAGGTTTTCGGAAATACCAGTTCTATTCATGTTCTAAGTTTGTCAGTTTGAATAAACTAGATAATACTAACCACAATTGATAAATTTTTCCTTCCAATGAGTGCGGCTTCCTAACAATGAAGCATCTGAATTTATATGAGTGCGGATGTTCTCCACCAATCTATTTGCCTTAATTGTGGGATGTCATGTTTTAATCTTCCTTAATGTTTTGTATGTGTGATGAGTAGTTCATTGCTATTTGCAGCTGATTCCAAGGGGTAATGCAGTTGTTTATAACAGATATCAAGTTGAGTAAATGACTAAAATTCTTTGTTCTTATACTGCACTATCCTTGCTTCTAGTTTTTCTAATATAGACTTGAAGTATCCCGGGTTGCTAGTCATCTTATTTGTGTACAATTCGTGAGAAGAAATGCAATATCTGCTAAATTATAGCTAGTTCAATGAGCCTTCTGGTTGAATATCCTGCAATTGGAGGAAGAAAACGACAAGAATAAGTTGTTTATAAATAAGCAGCGTAGTTATTCAGATTAATCTTGTTAGAATACCGGTGGTTTAAAAACACGATCATACGAGTATTACACCAATTATTGATTCTTACGTAAGAAGGCATTACTCAATAATTATTCTGATAAAGAATCATTCAATATTATATTTTATTGATTCAATAATTGCTACGTTGATATTATTGTTGTTTTAATAATTGTCTTTGCACAATATTTTCATTATCGGATCAATAATTCATATTATTTGAATAATATTATTAGATAACATTATTGGCAATGTCTAGAAAGTTACGCTTAAAGAGAGGTTTGGTCATCTAATTGCATGCAAGAAGGAGAAATTCTTATTGGAAAGCCCCTCTTTCTGAGGCCGCTGGTTGTCGATATTGTGATTACGTAATATTATTTGTGAATAATTAATTATTGATTTATATGATGAGAAAAATATTGATTTTATGTGGATATAGATGGAGAAATTTTTTAATGTGATAATTGTTGAAAATTAATATTTTATCTTTTTCTGATAAAATAATTTATTTAAATATATTATTTTAATAATATAATAATGGTGATATTTTTACAATGAATGTGGGATATATGAGTATATGAGGAGGAAGAGTATTTTTGTGGCATTAAATGATTAACACATGTTTTGTGTGTCGGTAGACCCCAATTCTTGACCGAAATTTGATTATAATCGCCCGTTTGTGGATTTCGGTCAATTTCTGTTTGGAATTTAGAAAAATTTTCTTTTGCAAAGTTGTAGATAATGAAATTTCCTATGAAAAAGATATGTGGTTTGAATTTTTTTGATAAAAGAGCTATTTATTATGAATTATTGAAGTTAAAGTAGTTAAAATAATTTATTTTTAAAAGTTTTAATTATTTTTAATTACAAAAAATTTTTTTTTTGCTTGGTGAAATTTGCATTAAACATGTAAGGTGCACGAATTGATTCAAGAGGTGGGCTTGCAGTTTTGTAAATATAATAATATTATATTAAATTTTCGCTTTTGGTGTTACAGCAATTTTCTATAAATAGGTCTTAGGTTAGAATTGAAAATCACACCGTAAACTGAAATCTTCTCTCTCTTTCTCTCTCGATATATCGAAGCGTATTCTTGTGAGTATTTTAATACTTTGAGTGTTCTTATACTGGTCTGCAAATTCAAGTTATAGCTTTATATCAGGTGTTTCAATTTAGAAGTTGTAAGACCCCAAATTTTTTAAATAAAAGGAATTTCCTTTATTTATTATTTTGAAATAGTAAGGGTTGATTTGATTAATGTGGATAGTTAAGGGTTAAATACGTAAATATTTCAAAATAAGCAAGTGGTTATAAAATATTCATTTTTATCGGGAATATTCGTTTGGTCGTGGAATATTAAATCTTGTTGGGAATATTAAATGCGATGGTAGTAGTATGTAGTATGTGGACCCCATAACTGAAAGCGATTGGATGAAGAAAACGACAAATATAAGTTGGTTAAAAATAATAGCGTAGTTTTTACTGGTTAAGATCATTGGAATACCGGTGGTTAAAATACGATGTCTGGCATTGGTTCGCATAAAGATGCGGTATTACGCATAAAGATTGTTGAATTATTGATCCTTACGTAAGAAGGCCTTACTCAATAATTTTTACGATGAATTCTTATTCAATATTTTATTTTATTGATTGATAATTGCTGCGTTGATATTTTATATTATTGTTGTTCAATAATTGTCACCGCACATTATCTCCATTATCGGATCAATAATTCATATTATTTAAATAATATTATTAGATAGCATTATTGGCGATGTCTAGAAAGTTACATCGAGGAGAGGTTTGGTCACCTAATCTTGGCCAAGAAGTGAGAGAAATCCTTATCTGAAAGCCCCTCTCTTCCAGGAACGGCACTGGTTGTCATAATTGTGATTCGTAATATTATTTGTGAATAATTAATTATTGATTCATATGATAAAGAAATATTTATTTTATGTGGATATAAATGATGGATTTATTTATGTGGTTATAAATGAAGAAATTATTGTTGAGGTGTTTTATCGGTATTTTACCAGATTGGAGGTATTAAAAATTAAATCGGGGTTTTGAGATATATTATGGGATTATAATTTTAATCCGACCAGTTGGATTAATGGTAATTTTTGGGTATGTTATACATACATAAGTTGAGTATATGTCCACAAATTTTGAGCGAATTAAAAAATGCACGAATGATTTGTTATGAATTTTAAGAGGTGTCCGATTAGGAAATTAGGGTTATAATTGATTTTGGTGGAAAATTCTAGAATTGAGTGGGCCCCACTTGTGGTTGGTGAAGAAATGTCTTTGAATTTTATTTCAAATGTGGTGGGTGGCAATAGTAGCGAGTAAAAGCCATGAGTGTGGTCAAGTCGCTTGGTACGGCTAACATTTTCCTATAAATAGAGGGCTAAGTTAGAATTGAAAATCACACCGTAAACAAAGTTTTCTCTCTTTCTCTCTATATTCTTGGCGTATTTTGTGAGTATTTAGATACTTTGAGAGTTCTTTGTCAAGACAAGTTTCATTCAAAGATCACTTCCAACCTTTCCTTCCAAGAAATCTTCGATTCTTTCGAGGTAAGGGATGTTATTTTCTTCTCAAATGATATTATTTCTTGATATCATTATCTTTGAAATATTGGTTGGAACTTTTTATCAAATTTGGAACTTTTTCATGTGGGGGTTCTTATTCATGAGTTATTATTCACGAGTCACTATTCATGAGTTACTTATTCACGAGTTACTATTCACGAGTACTATTCATGAAGCGTGAAAATGTTTTTTTTTGTGGAATTTCTATCTTTTGGTGTTGAGATTCTTATTCACATATACCATGACTATTCACGATATCAACCTTTATTCACCAAAAAAATAAAATTTCTTCTTTTGTCCAAAACATCTATTTTGGATACTAGCTTTGATTGTATCCATGTTTTGATCATTCTTGAATTTTACACCACTTGTGATTATTTTTGGGGTATTATTTGGACATGGATAAAACAAAAGCACGAATCCTTAATCCTTAATCCTTGTCATTTTGTTTCACCGGATTCGTTCTTTAAAAATATTTTCATCATCCTCGGTCTTAAATGATGATATTATTGAATATCTTTGGCTGTAGTGCAAAGATGAATGATTTCTGAAGAATATCTTTGGCACATGTAGTAAAAAAGATGAGCAGTGTTGAGATGAACATACTGATCGATTAATATCTTTGGCCTGTAGTGGTAAAGATGAGCAGTGTTTAAATGAACATGAATTAATGATGAATATCTTTGGCTCAGTAGGCAAAAAGATGAATATTTGATTCGGATGTATATTGATTGTTGTTCTGGGGATAAAAGATAGGCGATGAACTTTTAAATTCATACATAGAAGATAGTAGTTTGCATTCTCTACTTAACTCTTCTAATGAATTATTATTTCATTGCGAATATTGATTGAAAATTTGTTGTCTATTGTATTCTATTAAATTTTTCCTCGTTGAAGACTAACGATAATTTGTTGTATATTATCTTAGTCATAATATTCTTTCTTGAGCTAGTTGAGCTCACCCTTTTCCTTTTGTTCCATTCTTTCTCGGGAGGCGAGAATATAGCGAGTACGCAGTCGGGGTATGGAATGAAGGTTTTAGAAAGGATTGTTTAGTAGTCCTCACCATTTTGTAAAATAATGTATCAATAAATGTGATGAGGATTTATGTGAGTATAAATATTATGCAGAAGATAATATTTGTATTTAAACTCACGATTTCTTGTTGTAATAATAAAGTTGTAGTTGTTTCGCATCATGTATTGATAACTCGGAATGGGTGATGTATACCTATTTTGGGGGCGCCGCGGTTGGTATCGAGCTTAGGATATGATCTCGGTGGAGATCGGGGAATAGAACTAGGAGGGGAGGCGAGTAAATCCTTCGCTAGTGTGTCCTACCTAAGCTTATTTGTTAGTTGGTCAATATATAGGGATATTATGTGATATATTGATTTCCTTAATTAACCCTTGTTTTATGGCGATGATTTGAGAATGTCGAACGAGAATATTAATGATGGAGTAAATGAGACCGTGGAGATGCTGTCTTTACCAACGAGAGAACGCGCAACAAAGTGGCAATGTTCCTCCCGTGAACAAACAACCGGAGTGAGATGATGAACGAGGGGATGTTTAGAAGCTTTTTGCAGTTCATGCAAAATCGACGAGGAGACTCGTGTTCAAAATCTGAGGAGGAAATGATAGCAATTCACGGGTTGTCTGAAATGCAAAGATTCAAAGAGTTGGGACCACGAATTTAAGGGAAAGCGGATCCGATCATGTGGCGGAAACATGGGTCAAACAAATTACCAAGATATTCGATGTCTTGGGATGCACGGAGAACAGAAGGTTCCATTCGCCACCTTTATGTTCCGTGTGGCGAGGCGGATTCATCGGTGGGAGAGATGCGTGAAGCGTACCTCCATCCGTACGCACTCCAGCATGTCTTGGGAGAGCGTTTCAGAGACTATTTAATGACAAATACTTTCCGAAAGTGTTCGGCTATATGAAGGAAGTGGAGTTCATCAGTTAGAGCAAAACAACATGGCGGTGTCTCGATGCGAGGCAAAGTTTGCAGAGTTATCCGAGTTTCAGACCTCATTTGGTGGAGAATGAGGAACGTATGACGCGGATGTTTCTTAGAGGTTTGAAACCCCAGATACGTCGATATCTCATTTCTCATAAACTTTCTCTTTATTCGAGATGTTGTAAGCAGGGCTCAATTATTAGGAGATAACGAGTACGGTCAACCGAGGACCATAACCGAGGATCGTACGAGAGATGGCGGTCAACAATGAATAATGATAACTGCGGAAAAGAAAAGAGACGGACGAAATGGTAACCACTACGGTGGTAATCATGGTCGTGAAAATAGAAGAAGCGAAGTCGGGAGGAGATTTTAAAAGAGAGATTTAACAACGACTATGTGAAAACAGCAAAGGTCTTGCGTGAAGAATCGGGTTCTAAGGGAGGAGAACGACCACCGGTCATATGCTACAAATGCGGAAAAGAGGACATATCGGCCCAAACCGCTTCACAACAGATTCAAGGTATGCTATAGTTGTGGAAAGTAAGGACATATCGCTTTCGAGATTAGACAGTAGTGAAACCTAGTTCAATGGGGACGGTGACTCAAAAGATCGTCCAGAGAAAAGTCAAAGTCAACAATTCCGGAAGAAGCGTTTGTTGTGGTCGGGTCATAATGCGAGGAACCCAAACGAGGTGATCACGGGTAAGTATTTATTTATAAATTCTTGCGAAGTTTATACCTTACTTGATCACCGTCTTTACCCATTCATTTATCTCTCCTGCATGTGCTCAACGTTTAAACTTGACTCCGAGAAATTAGACTTTGATTTATCTGTGGAAACTCTGTTAGGAGAAACTTTCATCACATCCATTGTTTATAAATCTTGTTTGATTCAAGTTGGCACCATCACCTTACCACATTGACCTTATCTCTTTAAAGATACTTGCTTTTGATGTGATTTTAGGGATTGATTGGTTAACTACTCATCACGCCAAAATTGATTATTTTCGTAAGGTTGTTAGTTTTCATATTCCTAACCAACCCTTTGTTATTTAATTCAAGCAACTAAACCATTAAAATCAATCACTATCATATCTAATCATAAAGCTATTCGTTTATTGAAAAGCGGATGTCAAGCTTTCTTAGCCCATGTTATGGATTTGAATAAAGACACGCCAAATTTGAATAATATTCTGTTGTTATTGACTTTCCGACGTATTTCAGAAGAACTTCCTGGTCTACCCCGTAACGTGAAGTTGAATTCTTTATTGATCTTGAACCCGACAAAGCCCATTTCTAAAACCCCATATCGAATGGCTCCTATTGAACTTGAGGAGTTAAAGGTCCAACTACGTGAATTGTTGGACATCGGTTTCATTCGTCTCTAGTACATCTCCTTGGGGTGCTCTGTTTTATTTGTAAAAAGAAAGAGGCGGGAGTATGCGACTTTGTATTGACTATCGGGAATTGAACCATGTCACCATCAAGAATAGGTATCCTCTACCTCGTATTGATGACTTGTTTGACCGATTCTGAGGGGCACAATTCTTTTCAAAATCGATCTTCGATTCGGATATCATCAATTTGAAAATTAGGCGAGGATATTCAAAGACCGCCTTCGAACTCGGTATGGGCATTATGAATTCTTAGTCGTGTCTTTCGGACTAACTAATGCTCTGCTGGCTTTCATGGATATGATGAACCGAGTATTCAAGGAATATTTGGATCGATTCGTTGTTGTCTTTATTGATGACATCCTTATATATTCCAAAAGTCGTGAAGATCATGAGCACCATTTGAAGTTGGTACTCAAAGGCTTCGTGAAAACCAACTATATGCCAAATTGAAGAAATGCGAGTTACGGCGAGGAAGTAGCCTTTCTTGGGCATGTGGTGTCAAAACATGGAGTATCTGTTGATCCGTGAAGATTGAAGCAATACAAAGTTGGGAGCAACCAAGTCGGTGATGAAGTACGTAAGCTTTTGGGCTTAAATTTGGTTATTATCGGAGATTCGTGGAAGGGTTTTCTCGAATCGCTACTCCATTAACTCGCCTAACTTTCGAAAGGATCTGAAATTCGTTTTGGGGGCGAAGAATGCGAGAAAAGTTTCCAAGAGCTTAAGAGGAGACTTATTTCTAAGACTGTTCTAACAATACCATCTGGTTTGGATGGATTTGTTATCTCTGACGATGCTTGTGCAAAGGGTTAGGATGTGTTCTCATGCAACGTGGGAAAGTCATAGCTTTATGCCTCATGACAACTTAAAGAGTATGAGAGGAATTATCTTACTCATGATCTAGAGTTGGCGTGATCGTTTTCGCTGTTAAAGATATGGAGGCACTATCTATATGGGGAGAAAGTGGAGATATATTCGGACCATAAAAGCCTTAAATATTTCTTCACTCAAAAAGAACTCAACACGCGGCAAATGACGTTGGCTCGAGCTATTGAAAGACTACGACCACACTATTGATACCATCTGGTAAAGTGAACGTGGTAGTGACGCAGCGTTGAGTAGAAGATCATATACGCGGAACGAGTGTGATGATGTCAAGTATACGCGTAGAGCCAACTTTAATAGAAAAAGTTAAGGTTGCCAGCCGAGCCATTGGGCAGAGCATCACGTATGAAGAAGAAAGTACAAGAAGGAGCTATTAGGAGCGAGAATTGATGAAGAAGGAATACTTGAGTCCACTCTAGACTTTGTGTTCCTAACGACTCGATTTGAAGTACAAGATTATGATGGAAGCACACAATGACACCATTTGCAATCCATCTCGGAAGTACTAAAATGTATCGTGATCTTGACATACATTTTGGTGGAATAATAAGAGAGAGATTGCAAAGTTTATCTCGATGTGTTTAACTTACCCAGCGTGTAAAAGCGGAGCATCTAGTACCTAAGGGTCCATTGCAACCACTTGAGATTAGGAATGGAAGTGGGAACACATTACCATGGATTTCGTTCACGAGGTCTTCCTACGGTTTCTCAAGGCATCAATGCTATTTGGGTTATTGTTGATAGATTAACCAAGTCGCTCATTTCTTTGCCGAATCTGAGAGACTTATTCACTTGAACGTCTTCTTTAGTATGTACGTAAATGAGATTGTGAGGTTGCATGGCATGCCCTGTATCCATAGTTTGGATCGTGACCCAAGATTCACTTCAAGATTTTGGGTTAGCTTGCAAAAAGCTACGGGCACGGAGTTTGCGATTTAGTTAAGATACCATCCCCCAAGCAGACGGACAATCGAGAGAGGACTATTCAAACTCTTGAAGATTTATTAAGACTCATGTCCTAGACTTCAAGGGTAGTTGGGATAAGTATTTACCATTGGTGGAATTCTCCTACAACAACAAAGTTATCGAGCAAGTATATAGGTGTGGCTCCATTGAAGCATTATATGGGACGAAAATGTCGTTCTCAATATGTTGGGATGAGGTGGGTGAAGCAACATTGTTGGGACCGAGTTAATACGTATGACTCACCTGAAAAGATCCAAATAATTGACAACGTATACAAACGGCTCAAGATCGACAAAAGAGTTATACGGATCTTCATCGAAAGGACGTGGAATTTAATGTAGGGATCATGTATTGTTGCGAGTTGCTCCATGGAAGGGAGTTACAAGATTTGGGAAGAGAGAAAGCTCAATCCACGATTTATTGGTCCATTTCAAATTCTTGACCGAGTAGGAAATGTAACCTATAGACTTATGAGTATGTCTCGTGTTCATAATGTGTTTCACATATCTCACTTCAGTAAATATGTGAAAGACCGAACCACGTTATAGAGTTAGAACCGGGACGAGATAGCCAAGACTTAACGTGTATGAGGAGGTACTGTCAAGATTTTGGATAGGAAGGAGCACGTCCTACGTATGAAAGGTCATACCACAAGTTAAAGTTTTGTGGAGGAATCATGCTTATAGAGGAAATGACACGGGAATTGGAAAGCGAAATGAAAGCGAGGTATCCTCACCTTTTGAAACACAGTATCGTCACGTCGTCGATTCGAGGACGAAATTTCATAAGAAGGGAGGTTGTAAGACCCCAAAATTTTTAAATAAAAAGGAATTTCCTTTATTTATTATTTTGAAATAGTAAGGGTTGATTTGATTAATGTGGATAGTTAAGGGTTAAATACGCAAATATTTCAAAATAAGCAAGTGGTTATAAAATATTCATTTTTGTCGGGGAATATTCGTTTGGTCGTGGAATATTCTTACTGTCGGGGAATATTCGTACGACGGCGCAGCCATGTGTGGACCCCATAACGGAAAGCGATTGGATGAAGAAAACGACAAATATAAGTTGGTTAAAAATAACGGCGTAGTTTTTACCGTTAAGACTGTTGGAATACCCGGTGGTTAAAATCTGATGTCTGGCGTGGTTGACAAGAATTACGGTATTGCATAAAGATTGTTGAATTATTGATCCTTACGTAAGAAGGCACTACTCAATAATTTTTACGGTGATTTATTGCTCAATATTTTATTTTATTGATTCAATAATTCTTTGCGTTGATATTTTATATTATTGTTGTTCAATAATTGTCAACGCACATTATCTCCATTATCGGATCAATAATTCATATTATTTAAATAATATTATTAGATAGCATTATTGGCGATGTACAGAAAGTTCATCGAGGAGAGGTTTGGTCACCTAATTCGCGCCAAGATGAGAGAAATCCTTATCTGAAAGCCCCCTGCTCCGGGAAGGCGGCTTGGTTGTGTTATAATTGTGATTCTATAATATTATTTGTGAATAATTAATTATTGATTCATATGATAAAGAAATATTTATTTTATGTGGATATAAATGATGGATTTATTTATGTGGTTATAAATGAAGAAATTATTGTTGAGGTGTTTTATCGATTATTTTACCAGATTGGAGGTATTAAAAAATTAAATCGTGGGTTTTGAGATATATTAAGGGATTATAATTTTTAATCCGACCGTTGGATTAATGGTAATTTTTGGGTATGTTATACATACATAAGTTGAGTATATGTCCACAAATTTT
Organism: Panax quinquefolius; assembly: GCA_020205615.1. Taxonomy (NCBI): domain Eukaryota; kingdom Viridiplantae; phylum Streptophyta; class Magnoliopsida; order Apiales; family Araliaceae; genus Panax; species Panax quinquefolius. Next base: position 28,187,766 of record CM035154.1, read on the forward strand.
TGAGCGAATTAAAAATGCACGAATGATTTGTTATGAATTTTAAGAGGTGTCCGATTAGGAAATTAGGGTTATAATTGATTTTGGTGGAAAATTCTAGAATTGAGTGGGCCCCACTTGTGGTTGGTGAAGAAATGTGCTGAATTTTATTTCAAATGTGGTGGGTGGCAATAGTAGCGAGTAAAGCCATCGGTAGCAGGTCGAAGTGTCTGCCTTGACGGGCTAACATTTTCTATAAATAGAGGGCTAAGTTAGAATTGAAAATCACACCGTAAACAAAGTTTTTCTCTTTCTCTCTATATTATGGCGTATTTTGTGAGTATTTAGATACTTTGAGAGTTCTTTGTCGATCTAAGTTTCATTCAAGATCACTTGAGCCTTTCCTTAGAAGTCTTGATTCTTTGAGGTAAGGGATGTTATTTTCTTCTCAAATGATATTATTTCTTGATATCATTATCTTTGAAATATTGGTTGGAACTTTTTATCAAATTTGGAACTTTTCATGTCTGGGTTACTATTCATGAGTTATTATTCACGAGTCACTATTCATGAGTTACTATTCACGAGTTACTATTCACGAGTACTATTCATAAGCGTGAAAATGTTTTTTTTGTGGAATTTCTATCTTTTGGTGTAGAGAGTTACTTATTCACGATACTTGCACTATTCACGATCTGACTATTCACCAAAAAAATAAAATTTCTTCTTTTTGTCAAAACATCTATTTTGGATACTAGCTTTGATTGTATCCATGTTTTGATCATTCTTGAATTTTACACCAATTGTGATTATTTTTGGGGTATTGTTGGACATGGATAAAACAAAGTACTGAATCCTTAATCCTTAATCCTTGTCATTTTGTTTCCTTTGGATTCGTTCTTTAAAATATTTTTCATCATCCTCGGTCTTAAATGATGATATTATTGAATATCTTTGGCCCGTAGTGCAAAAGATGAATGATTTCGAAGAATATCTTTGGCTGTAGTGCAAAAGATGAGCAGTGTTGAGATGAACACGATGGATCGATTAATATCTTTGGCTGTAGTGCAAAGATGAGCAGTGTTTAAATGAACATGATTAAATGATGAATATCTTTGGCTGTGTAGCAAAGATGAATATTTGATTCGGATGTATATTGATTGTTGTTACTGGGGATAAAAGATAGAGCGATGAACTTTTAAATTCATACATAGAAGATAGTAGTTTGCATTCTCTACTTAACTCTTCTAATGAATTATTATTTCAGCTGCGAATATTGATTGAAAATTTGTTGTCTATTGTATTCTATTAAATTTTTCCTGTTGAAGACTAACGATAATTTGTTGTATATTATCTTAGTCATAATATTCTTTCTTGAGCTAGTTGAGCTCACCCTTTTCCTTTTTTGTTCCATTCTTCTCGTGGAGGCGAGAATATAGCGAGTACTAGTCGGGGTATGGAATGAAAGTTTTAGAAAAGGATTGTTTAGTAGTCCTCACCATTTTTTGTAAAATAATGTATCAATAAATGTGATGAGGATTTATGTGAGTATAAATATTGTCAGAAGATAATATTTGTATTTAAACTCACAGTTTTACTGTTGTAATAATAAAGTTATAGTTGTTTCTGTACCATGTATTGACAACTCAGAATGGGTGATATATACCTATTTTGGGGGCGTCACAGAAGTACTATCTATTCGAGGTAAGCGATGTTATTTTCTTTTTAAATGATATTATTTTCTTCAATATCATTATGCCGAAATATTGGTTTGAACTTTTAATTAAATTTGGAACCATCATTCCATACCTCAACTACTTCCCGCTATGTTCTCACTTCTTGAGAAGAAAAATGGAACAAAAAGGAAAAGGGTGAGCTCAACTAGCCCAGTAAAGAATATTATGACTAAGATAATATACAACAAATTATCCTTACTCTTCAACAGAGAAAAATCTGATAGAATATAATAGACAACAAGTTTTAGATCAACAACTGCAGAGGAAACAACAATTCATTAGAAGAGTTAAGTAGAGAATGAAATCTACTATCATCTATGAATTTAAAAGTCCATCATCAATATTTTATCCCTGTAACATCAATCAATATACATCTTGCATTAAATATTCATCTTTGCACTACGGGCCAAAGATATTCATTTGTATCACCAGTTGGTCATGTTCATCTCTACACCTGTTCATCTTTGCACTACGGGCCAAAGATATTCATCAGGTAATCATACATCTTTGCACTACAAGCCAAAGATATTCATTAAGTATCACCTATTAAGGACTGAGGATGATGAAAAATATTTTAGAGAACGAATCCAGTGAGACAGAAGGATAAATATTAGGGATTCATATTTCGGTTTATCCAAATTCAATAATACTTCATAATAACCAATTGTGAAGTAAAATTCAAAAATAAAGATCAAAACATGGATACAATCAAAGATAGTAACCATAATAGACATCTGGGATAAAGAAGAGAAAATTTCATTTTTCAGTAAATAGTACCGTATTCGTGAATAGTGTCGTATACGTGAATAGTAACCTCAACACAAAAAGGTATAAATTCCACAATAAAATTTATATCAATATTTTAGCATAATGATATTGAAGAAAATAATATCATTTACGAAGAAAATAACATCCCTTACCTCAAAAGAACAGCATTTCTGACCAGAATATCGGAAACTTGCACTGAATAGCAACTCTCAAAGTATCTAAATACTCACAAAATACGCTCGATAATATATATATATAGAGAGAAAACTTGTTTCTGGTGTGATTTTCAATTCTAACTTAGCACTCTATTTATAGGAAAATATTAGAACGCCAAAGCAGACTTGACCTGTAACTTGATGACTTTACCTACTACTATTCCCACCCACCATATTTGAAATAAAATTCCAGCACATTTCTTCACCAACTATAGGTGGGGCCCACTCATTCTAGAATTTTTTACCAAAATGATAAATTCAAAAACTTCAACAATTTCTGAACCAGTCACCTCTTAAAATTCATAACAAATCATACGTTTATTTTTAACGGTTCAAAATTTGTGGACATATACTCAACTTATATATGTATAACATATCCAAAAATCACAACGATCCAACGGTCGGATTAAAAATTATAACTCACACAATATATCTCAAGAACACTGATTTTTCGGATTATGAGTCCTTCGGACCAGTTTCCTTCATTTATAACCACGTAAAATAAATAAATCCATCATTTATATCCACATCAAATAAATATTTCCTTATCATATAAATTAATAAATAATTATTCACAAATAATATTACAGAATCATAATAATGACAACCAGGCCGTTCCCAGGAAAGAGGGGGCTTTCCGATAAGAATTTCTCCTTACTGACGCGCAATTAGGTGACCAAACCTCTCATTGACTGAACTTTCTAGACATTGCCAATAATGTTATCTAATAATATTATTCAAATAATATAAATTATTGATCTGATAATGGAAATACTGTGCAATAACAATTATTGAAACAACAATAATATAAAATATCAACGCAACAATTATTGAATCAATAAAATAAAATATTGAATAAAGAATTACTGTAACAATTATTGAGTAGTGCCTTCTAACATGTAAGAATCAATAATTCAAAAATACTATACAATAATACAGGTATCTTCTGCATGTGCAACCGTGTATTATTGTATTTTAACCATCGGGTATTATTCAAAGTGTTAACGGTAACAGAACGATTACGCAATTATTTATAAAAACTCAAACTTGTCGTTTTCTTCGTTCGACATTATTACATTATAGGGCCCACAAATGGGCTTGCGCCATCGTATATGAATATTCCCAACAAAAGAATATTTCACGACCAAACGAATATTCCCCGACAAAAATAAATATTTTATAACCACTTGCTTAATTTGCACATTTCACCCATAACCAAAGTATTATATCAAATTATCACCTTATTATTTCAAAATAATAATAGAGAAATTCAATTTTATTTATAATAAGCTGGGGTCTTACATTGCTACTCCAAGTAACTTATTCCCTCACTAAGGGTAATAATATATCCACCTACTTGTAAAAATATAATTATATATATTCACCTACTTATGAATATTTTCTAACTTATTCAAGATCACAACCAGCTATAAATCCAAGATTAATAATTTGTACTACATAAAAAAATTTCACTAACACAATATTGTGAAATAGGAGGCTTTAAACTAGGCTACAATCAATATTTTAACAAACACCCTAATCCATTAAACTTTCCTCATAAAATAATAACATTAGATTCATATTATGAAATGAGAAATACTCATTTGTTTCTTACTCATCTAAAAAATAAAACCCAAGATTGAGTGAAAATTCACCTACTTGTAAATTTATAATTTTCCTCACTAAAATATAAGTGACACTTATGTGATCTATTAAAACATTGAGAGATCTAACAAAAATCAATGTAAATCATTAGTATACTAAGTTTAAAACTGTATGTAATATCTGATCTTGTGCATTGCATATCAAACACAAGGCTCCCACTAGCAAATGTGTACTTCAGCTTTACAATAGCTATATCAAAATTAACTTTTAGTGTACCACTACTATTAAAGAATTATTAAATTCTTCAATCTCAAGGTATATCAAACTTAGTTTAGTATAACCTCTAAATACAATTTAATTGGTTTAGTTGGAATCCTCACCATGTTTTCACGTGATAATAAGATAACATCTATATTTTTACAAGTCTTTCAACATAAAGACAAAAATAGATATTTCTTAAACTCGTTTACGTTAACAATACTATATAAAATGATCAACATATCATTAATATACACAAAAACTATCACATTATAGTTTATACAATTATATTGTTTGTGTAAACATATAAATAATTCTATATCAGATAGAATTCCAAGATAAATATGCACATATTATCACTTAATATGTATCCACTTTAATATTTATAACTTAGTTTCAAACTCACTATTGAACTACTATAAATATTTTGGATCATATTTAGGCTAATAAAATAGGTATTTTATTTACTAAATTATTATATATTGATTTCCTTCACCAAATCAATATTGCTCTTTCTAGGTTCAGTTTATAACTTTGTTTGAACCTTAGATAATTAATTAAGTGAAATAAGTTCACACTTCAATATTATTCAAAATTTTGTGTTTCAAAGACTTTCATTTCATAGAACTACACAATCAAATCGAATTTCGCAACAAGAAATCCATAAACCTTACTATTTCTTACATAAATAAATTTATGCTCCAAATAGTTCAAAGACCAAAATAAAAATCTTAAAGAATCACCCCCACACTTTTAAATAATTGATATCTCTCATTGAATAATTTCACTTCACAATATTATGCTCACTACTTAAAATAAATTTTAGATTAATTGACATTTTATGTGCCAATGTTCCTATAAATATTACTTCCACTTGAGAATATTAAGGAGCACTTCTCAAAATAAAAAATAAGTTCTTGTACATTTTATGTATTAATTATTCATATAAAGATTGCTTCAACTTAAGAATCTTTTAGAACACCTCCACATAAGAAAACAAGCTCTTATTTTCCTAAAATTACATAAAATCTCAAATCTAAAAATTATTTAACATAAGCACTTAATAAATTATACATATACATTTTTCAAGTATATCAACACGTAACACTTAACTCCATGTAAATAGTATAAAATTCATTATATACAAATTATAGCACAACTCATCATATTGCACAAATTTATTTTCATATAAAATATAAAATTTTATATTTACTTTCTAAGAAATTAATTTATCACACAAAATTAATTTATGTAGAAAAGCAAATACAATTCACACAAATGAATTAATATATCCTCAAGTATTTTCTTGTCTCAACTTGGATAAGAAATATTATAAACAATACATCTTTTGACATTTACAAATATAGAATTCAAGACAATCTTCATAATAATATGAAATACTTGAACTTCACTAAAATTATAAAATTCAAAAATAAAATGTTTATCTCAATTAGAATATACAAAATTCATATAATCAAATTAAAATTTACTACTTCTTGGACAAGAAGTATACATAAAAATAAATCAATATACATCAATTATGATTATCCTAAAACACTACGAGTATCATTTCTAAGTGTTTTCTCAACATCAAAATCATATTGTATACAAGATTAATTTACTCAACCAAATCTACTTTAACAATATCTCTTCTAACTATTAGTTGATAATTAATTTATTATCCACAAACAAAGTAATCTATTCAAAATTCATGCATACAAATACTAAGTAATATTACACACTAAATATTACCTCAAATTTATATGCATAATTTTGTTCAAGAAGAACATAAATTTACTTTATTCTCAAAATAAATTAATTTACAACTAATTGTTATACATAGAGAAAAGTAAATTTCACAACTTTTACTACAAACACTAATAATAAATTAATTTCAATTAGTTTATAAGAATAATAATTTTCTTAAAACTCATGCATATACATGAAAGTAGTATGCACACAAGCCAATCATGTTTGATGATAAAGCATATACTTTGTAACAATCTTATTCATTTATTAATAAAAAGTATTAATTTATTAAAGGCTTTTAATTATCTACATGATGCTGTTTTATAATATGTGATAAACCCATAGTTTTAAGCAATGCTTTTAGAATAATGATGATGATCATTCTAATGAGATCTAAATTCTTAGAAAGCTTAAAACTAAAATAGTTCCCAATCATTGGATTACTAAATTGGGGATTAGTGAATCCGGATAGATTGGTACATACGTTGCTTGCTCATTGAATGAGGATGATTGATCTCATGATCATTTGTGTGGAGACACTAAAGCAAGTATGTAGGTGCTTATTAGAGAATAAGTTCACTGAACGTGGCTCGCTAAGGAATACCTAATGGAGTTTTATTTGCCTGTCAATAAGAATTCATGTAGTGATAGTAGTACAAGTAATCCTTGGACTTGAGATCATCATAGTATCTTGTGTATGATGAGTTATACTTTGACTTATTCCTTAAGACCCTTAGGGTATATCAAAGGGTATGCTTGGGTATAATAAGTTGTACATGGAGATAATGTATGATCAATAAAGAATCTACCACTTCTAATAAAAGAAGAGAAATGTCCTATGTGATTCGATAAATGACAACCCAAAGAGTCCTTGGTTAAGCAGAATGAAATTAGAAAGGAGTTTCTAATTTGCATTATTTGAGTTGTGCATTTAAGGATCGAAATACATATAATTAAATAAAAAAGACTTGATAAAGAATTCCATGTCTTATATTTAATTGGGACATTGTATGGTGGAAGGATTGAATCAGACAGTAACTATTTACTCAAAGGTTCTTTTATGATTAATGTTGAAATCTATATTATCCGGAAAGTCGTTGATCGCTAGGGGAGGCTTATCCCTATTGTAGAATAAATATTATTTATTTAAATAAATTAATTATTTAATTTATTTATTTAAATAAGATTAGAATTGTTCTAATTGATTTATTCACAATAGGTTTAATATGGAGAACCTAAAGGGTCACACACCATAAAAGGAAGAATAATTATTTAAGAAGTTAATGGCATAATCGTAATAATATGTTAAGTATATTTAATTTAATCTTTGGTGATAGAATAAATTAAATAGCTTAATATTTATTATTTAATATTTTAGAAATATTAAATATAAATTAATAAGAGGAGTCTTATCAATATTATTACAATTATTATTATTTTAATTTCTAAAAGAGTTTAGGAATTAATTTAATATAAGTACTCTCATTTATTCCTAATTGGATTAGGAAGGAAAATTAGTTAAAGGAGTTTAATTAATTATCCCTAATAAGATTAGGGAGCTTAATTAATTAAAAAAATTTAATTAATTAAATAAAACTCAATTCCTTAATTGTTAAGATGGGTTGCCCACATCTATAAATAAGAGGAGTTTTATTATGGGTGTAGTGGTTGTTGTTGACTTTTACAACGACATAATTCCAATTTGTTGGAGAGTACCCCTTTTTCTATAGAGATAGGAAAAACTAGGGTTTGAGCCAATACCCCTTCTTCTTGAATTCCTATTCTTCCTTGGTGGATCACCTCTAGAGGCCAAACACATGGGTGACTAACGTTGATCAAAGGAAGGAACCAAACCCGGTGGATTCAAGTTGAACGCGAAAGGATTTGGAGGTGAACTTGTACCTGAGGAAGCTCGATCTTCAAGGGTATGATTTTATTCTTTATCTTTTCGTTTAATTAATAATTATGCATAAAGGGTGATCCGGGTTTATGGTTTGTAAATTTTAAACTCTGATTTTACACGCTTCCGCATTATTTTGCAATTTGATTGCGTTCATGAATATTACTAACCTAACAGTGGCTTCAAAGCCAAACCTTTATGCGAATTATTAATTATTTTAATTTGATATGTGTTTAGAACAATTTAATTGGGCATAATTTTATTGTATAAAATTTATTATAAAAAAAAAAAACGTAAGCTATTTTTTTTTAAATTGGAATATTCCGCGGGTCAATGGGCGGTATCTTGCTCTATGCTATGCTCTCTAAAACCGGATTGCAAGGGAGGTGAATAACGTGTCATGGTATAATTTTTTTTAATCATACTGCCATGCTATGGTATATATTATATATTATATTATGCTATGTCATGGCCACGTGCTTCCTTCAAAATCAGCAAAAGGGGTGTAGATATATATTATACTATAATATATGATATATATATATATATATAGATTTGGCAGGAACATGATTCTTAAAAAAAAAAAAAACGGAAGGAACATGATTGCTTTGATTACTCATATATATTTTATATATATATATATATTACCGTATATATATATATATATATATATATATATATATATATATTAATCTTAATTATTTTATTATTAAAATAAAAGTTTATTTTAATCTTAAAATAAAAAGTTTATTTTAATTTTAAAATTAGAATTTCATGCTAACTAATTAGAGTTGTAATTGGATTCCATGATAACTAATTGGAGTTGAAATTGGATTACATGTTTCCTTAAATAAAGGAGTTTATTTAGATATGAAATAAGATTTCATATTATTCAAAATAAAAGAGTTTATTTATGAATAGGAAAGAGAATCCTAATTTCCTTAAATAAAGGAGTTTATTTAAATATGAAATAAGATTTCATATTATTCAAAATAAAGGAGTTTATTTGTGAATAGGAAAGGAATCCTAATTTCCTTAAATAAAGGAGTTTATTTAAATATGAAATAAGATTTCATATTATTCAAAATAAAGGAGTTTATTTGTGAATAGGAAAAAGAAAATCCGCGTTTCCTTAAATAAAGGAGTTTATTTAAATATGAAATAAGATTTCATATTATTCAAAATAAAGGAGTTTATTTGTGAATAGGAAAGATAATCCGTGTTTCCTTTAATATTTTTTTTTTATATATATGGAATTGGATTCCATAATTAATTAAAATAAAGGAGTTTATTTTGATTAAAATTTTGATTAAAATAAAATAGTTTATTTTATTCAAAATTAGATAAATTAAAATAAAATAGTTTTATTTTGATTTAAATTTGGATTAAAATAAAGGAGTTTATTTTGATTCAAAAATAGATTTTATATTAACTAAATTTGCCCATTAAATGATATCAATATATATATTAAATATTTATTATTCATAGGATGAATGTTATTTATTGATGCCTTGATGATGTGTATGATAATAAATTGGATTGATTATGGACTATTGACCAATATGGTTGGATTTTATTTTAGTTGGATGCATGAATGTATGGGTTTTATTAAATGGGGTCTCACAGTACTCGTCTTCTCTAATTTTTCTAAATGTAAATTCTATCTCCTCCTATGTACTTCCCTCGATCACGATCAAGGTTTCTATTTATTTTAAATAGTTTTGTAATAGGAATAGATAAAATTAATTTTGAAAAATTGGAGATCAAAGGAGCAAGGAGCGCGTGAAGACCCGTTTGTAATGGAGCCCGGGTTTAAATATAATAGTTATATTTAAATATTATTTCTTGCACCCCTAGGGTTTGACCTTTTGGTTCACTTAGTGGCTCTAGTGAACCAAACTAGAATAAAAGTCCATAATCAATCCGGGTAGAATATAGTATTCTATATGTGCATGCTTATACTATATATATTATATATTATGCAAACATGCTTCGCATGTTCATTAATATGACGCGTATTTTATATATATATATGTGCATGCGCTAAACAAGATGAGACAAATTAATAACAAACCCCTCAATTTTTATATTAAGTCCCAAGTGTTCAAAGATATTTGGAATATCGAACGTCAGCTTTCTAGCATGATAAAATTAATAGAGTATTAAATATTTAATATGAGTTTGTTGTGTCACCACAAGGCAAGTATTAAGTATTTAAGATGTTAATTTATCACATTTGATGCTTATAAAGAAAATTGAACAATATTATTTTGTTGTGTCACCACAAGGATGATATTTTTCTTTTTTGAATATATGGAGTGCTAGGTCGGACTTAACTTGGATAATTTTGATTCGGATGTGCCACCACTTGATCAAAATAATCTAAGAGGCAAAAAGAAAAGGAGTTGCATAGTTGATGTAATTGACAAAAGTTGTCTACCTATTTATTTATATATAGTTTGTTGTGTCACCACAAGGCTATATACATTTGAAATGGGATCCTTATTCTCACTAGCATATCTTTAATTAGATATTACGAACTATATATATTGAGGGTAATATAGTTTGAAGAAAATAATGGTAGATACCAATTTAAAACAAGACCTAATTTATTTTGGTAATTAATAAAAGAATGTATGTTAAAATATTGTTAATTACAAATTCATTTACGTAATTTTACAATGTCTAAAATTACTATCATGCGAAGCATATTAGATGCTAAATTAATCAGACCAAATTAAAGCGGATTGGTTAAGGAATTTGAGAATAGTTCTATATAGTTGAAAAGTTATCTTATGTCCTTAATACGCCTATCCTCGCAATGGTTGCGCATAATGCCTCCGAGGAAGAAATTGCTACTTTTAGAAAGTGGCAAGATGATGCATAGTTGGCTCAACGCATCATGCTCGCATCCACGAGTAACGAGCTTGCCACAAGATGAAACTATGGATGCTTTATTATATTCCCGCACATCAAGTAGTTGATGGCGAGGAAAGTAGGACCGATAGATATCAGATATCTAAGGAGCTCTTCCGATCTAGAATGGCCAATGGCACTATAGTACAGACAAAAAGTTCTTAACATAATCAATTTGATTGATCAATTAGGACAACTGGTTTTGTCATGGATGGAGAGTTGAGCCAAGATTTGATCTTGCACTCACTCCCGGACTCCTTTCACAATTGTTGTGAATTTTTCATATGAACAAGCTAGATATCAGCCTCGCTTATTTGCTTAACATGTTGAAAAATGTTGAGAGTCACTTTCCAACCAAGAAAGATCAAGTCTTACTGGTAGGGGCCAAAGGATCTTCTGAAAAGAAGAATGATTCAAAGAAGGTAAATAGAAAGGCAAAAACAAAGGATAATAAGAACAAAACTGATACGGATAGCAAAGGAGTTTGCTTCCACTGCAATAAGCCTGGACACTGGAAAGAAACTGCGAGAATCATCTTGCAGAGGCTAACCAAAGAAGCTTAGTGAAGTTTCGGTTACAATACAAATTTGTTCATGATTTAAAATAAATTTTTCTTTAAGTCAAGGTTCTACTTGGGTATTGGATACCAACTTTGGTTATCATAAATATAGATTTATGAAGGGACCAAGCAGAAGTAGAAAGCTAAACAAATATAAGTAATCCTATGTGCGGGAAATGTTGCAAAGGTTGCCATATTAGCCATAGAAACTTATAGTTTAGTAATGCCTACGGGCAAATCTATTAAGTCAATAAGTTGTTATTGTATTCCAGTTCTTGTTAAAAATATTATTTCTATTTTATTGTTGGACAATGAAATCTTTGGTATTATAATTAAGAACAATTGTTGTTCTATTTATAATAATAATATTTTGTATAGGACTGGAATATCACTTAATGGATTTTGTATACTTGACTTATGTGAAAATATATTTTGCAAATTGAACAAACTAGTATAAGAAAAGGAGATGATCATTCAAAGAGTTGAATGTGTGTATTTGTTGAAATACAAGTGTGAATTATTTGAAAGGTTCAAAGAATTTGAAGTGAAACAAATTGACAATGTATTAAGATTCTTTGATTAGATCAAGGAATAAATACTTGTGCAATAAGTTTCTAGATCATCTCAAATGGTTTTCTCATAATGGACACATCCCGACATTTAATAATTGATTGATGTATCCGAAAGGAAAAATCATACCTTGTTGAAATATGGTACGGTCCAAAATGATTTTACCGACATTCCAAAGATCCTTCAGGTCATGTCCTAGAAATGGTCGTGATATCTACTGAAAATGGTAACCTCAAAATCCCACCCCAAGACTCCATAAAAGTTATGGGCGGGGAGGATTCCTAATCTTAAGTATGTTAAGATAAGGGTTCCAACTTATGTGAAAAGGTTTCAAAAGGATAAGCTTGGGGACAAGATTTGACAAGTGTCGATTTGTGGGACATCCTAAAGTAAGTTTAGGGTATATGTTCTATAATTCTACTTAGCAAAAGGTGTTTGTTACGAAACACACGCCTTCTAAGATAAAGGCGTTTATCATTGAGGGCTAGTGGGAGGATTATAGATCTTGAAAGTTCAAGAACCACAAAACACTATAAGTCAAATAAGAGGAACATGTAGATAACCTATTGTACACACAAGAATCGTAAATCTAGAATAGTACATCAAGATACCGGGAGGTATGGATTCATCATGGATGATGATGATGAGGTACACATCATAGAAGATGATGATCGATTACATACGATGAGGTAAGTGTTGTAGACACTCGGAGAAATGGATCAAGCAAGTTTCTCAAATATGGAACATTCGTTTTGATGAGACAATCAAAAGAGTTTGATTTTATCAAAATAAGAATGAACCTAGTGTGTACAAAAGGGATTCATGGGAGCATCGTGACATTCCCAAGACTATATGTTGATATACTACGGATAAGGAATGACATACTAATGCTACAATCAGTAATGATAAAGTTGTCTAAACATTCCTCCATGAATGGTTTGGGAAGAGTATCTTAATTGGGGATAAAATCTATATAGATAGATTCAAGAGGATGCTCGACTTAACCCAAGGAACGTATATTCATTTGATGCTAAAGTTGTTTAGCATGGCAAACTCCAAGAGATGTCTCATGTTGATGAGCTATGGAGTGTATCTCTCTTAATAGTCCCCACAGACTCCTGAAAAGAGAGGTCGCATGAGTGACAATCATGCATGCAATGAATTATACGAGACCTGATGTTGATCAGTCATATTATGGAGAAGTTCACTATGAGTCAGTGAAAAACATCTTAAAATGCTTAACCGACACTAAGGATGTGATCATATTCATGGTGGGTCTAAATTAAAACTAGAGGGCTTAACAGACTCAAGTTTTTTCAGACAGACCAAGACGACAGAAAAATCCACTTTAAGGTAAAGGGTTACCTTGGACAGTGGTGCAGTGAATTGGAAAGGTTCCAAATAGCAAAGAGTTGCTGGTTTAGTGATAAAGACAAAGTATATAGCTATAAATGAAGTTGCAAGTTGATTGTTTAGATTAAAAGTTCATTTACGTAACTAGAATAGTTCCTAAGTCTCATCTTGGATCTAAACATGTGTTGTGGCACTTTCATTTGATTATTAGAATCATCGAAAGATGGGAAATCACTATAGAGATAGTGGACTCTCATGAACAACATTACATATTCATTAACTAAAGCTTATCCAACATGGCAGGATAATCGTCACTTAGAGAAGAAGAGTATAAGATACCATGACGATATGACTTTAGTGCAAGTGGGAGATTGAAAGTAGTATGCACACAAGCCAATCATGTTTGATGATAAAGCATATACTTTGTAACAATCTTATTCATTTATTAATAAAAAGTATTAATTTATTAAAGGCTTTTAATTATCTACATGATGTCGTTTTTTTATAATATGTGATAAACCCATAGTTTTAAGCAATGCTTTTAGAATAATGATGATGATCATTCTAATGAGATCTAAATTCTTAGAAAGCTTAAAACTAAAATAGTTCCCAATCATTGGATTACTAAATTGGGGATTAGTGAATCCGGATAGATTGGTACATACGTTGCTTGCTCATTGGATGAGGATGATTGATCTCATGATCATTTGTGTGGAGACACTAAAGCAAGTATGTAGGTGCTTATTAGAGAATAAGTTCACTGAACGTGGCTCGCTAAGGAATACCTAATGGAGTTTTATTTGCCTGTCAATAAGAATTCATGTAGTGATAGTAGTATAAGTAATCCTTGGACTTGAGATCATCATAGTATCTTGTGTATGATGAGTTATACTTTGACTTATTCCTTAAGACCCTTAGGGTATATCAAAGGGTATGCTTGGGTATAATAAGTTGTATATGGAGATAATGTATGATCAATAAAGAATCTACCACTTTAATAAAAGAAGAGAAATGTCCTATGTGATTCGATAAATGACAACCCAAGAGTCCTTGGTTAAAGCGTAATGAAATTAGAAAGGAGTTTCTAATTTGCATTATTTGAGTTGTGCATTTAAGGATGGAAATACATATAATTAAATAAAAAAGACTTGATGTAATTCCATGTCTTATATTTAATTGGGACATTGTATGGTGGAAGGATTGAATTGTACGGTAACTATTTACTCAAAGGTTCTTTTATGATTAATGTTGAAATCTATATTATCCGGAAAGTCGTTGATCGCTTGGGAGGCTTATCCTATATGTAGAATAAATATTATTTATTTAAATAAATTAATTATTTAATTTATTTATTTAAATAAGATTAGAATTGTTCTAATTGATTTATTCACAATAGGTTTAATATGGAGAACCTAAAGGGTCACACCATAAAAGGAAGAATAATTATTTAAGAAGTTAATGGCATAATCGTAATAATATATTAAGTATATTTAATTTAATCTTTGGTGATAGAATAAATTAAATAGCTTAATATTTATTATTTAATATTTTAGAAATATTAAATATAAATTAATAAGAGAGTCTTATCAATATTATTACAATTATTATTATTTTAATTTCTAAAAGAGTTTAGGAATTAATTTAATATAAGTACTCTCATTTATTCCTAATTGGATTAGGAAGGAAAATTAGTTAAAGGAGTTTAATTAATTATCCCTAATAAGATTAGGAGCTTAATTAATTAAAAAATTTAATTAATTAAATAAAACTCAATTCCTTAATTGTTAAGATGGGTTGCCCACATCTATAAATAAGAGGAGTTTTATTATGGGTGTAGTGGTTGTTGTTGACTTTTACAACGTACATAATTCCAATTTGTTGGAGAGTACACCTTTTCTATAGAGATAGGAAAAACTAGGGTTTGAGCCAATACCCTTCTTCTTGAATTCCTATTCTTCCTGGTGGATCACCTCAGAGAGCCAAACACATGGGTGACTAACGTTGATCAAAGGAAGGAACCAAACCCGGTGGATTCAAGTTGAACGCGAAAGGATTTGGAGGTGAACTTGTACCTGAGGAAGCTCGATCTTCAAGGGTATGATTTTATTCTTTATCTTTTCGTTTAATTAATAATTATGCATAAAGGGTGATCCGGGTTTATGGTTTGTAAATTTTAAACTCTGATTTTACACGCTTCCGCATTATTTTGCAATTTGATTGCGTTCATGAATATTACTAACCTAACAATACACATTTAGCAATATTATCTACTCAAAATATTACTAGTGAATATATATGCACAAGTTAAAGTTTGTTTCACCATGAACAATTATCAATTTATCTCCAAATCAAATAAAACTAATCAAATTAATTTATTATATATGATCATTAGCAAAACAATACTTCACATGCAAATATCATCAACACATGATATAATACATCACATATATACCATTCAGGTATATATACTTATAAAATGATAAACAAATATCATTTATAAAAATAAAGGCAATCGTTAAAAAACATACATTTTGGAATTAAATCCGAAGAACACCGCAGTCTCTTTAGAAAAAAATTTAGGCATCAACATTTGGTGTTTTTCATGATGACTCTTCATCTTTTCCATATCAATTTACAAACTTGTAAATTGCAAATCTTTTCACTTTTATTTTCCACGATCCATCTTATAACAAGAATTATCAATAAAAATAATTAGCTTAATATCTCAATATATTACTAATTATCATATAAAAAAATTTCATTGATAAAATAGATACAAGAAAAATGACACTTATCTTTGAAAATCGTGTTGTCTTCCATCTCACCAAAATCATGACTAACAAATACGATAAAGACCTTAAGATTGTTAGAATCGTAGCTTCGTAGAGTCAAGATTGTTGTTGAAGACATGACACGGGTGATCCTTGTCTTTAAGGTCCTTATCGCCCTCACCACTATCGGTTTGCTAAGAGTTACAAACGATATACCTCCAGGATATATGTCAAGCCTTAATGAATGTGATAGCAATTCACATAAAATTCTAATAGAACACTACTTTGTACTAGTTGTTTGTTTGTAAAAATATTGGAGAAGATAGAAAATACATGTGCAAAATCATATATGTAAAACTTATGTATATATATCAAACACACACACACACACACACACACACACACACATATATATATATATATATATATATACATATATATAAGTTACATAATATACTATTTAATTCTATATTTAACCATACTTATTAATACTAAATATGTAAGTTACATACTAGCTTAGTTAGTATTAATGTAGTGGTTAATTAGAATTTAAATAACACTCAATATTTTCTTTTGTTCCAAAAATAAAATAAAATAGACTTCTATTAAATGAAACTAAGGAAAAATAGTTTTTATCAAACAATTTTGCACCTTATTAAATGTCTCACTATAAACACTAATCAAATGATTTCTACACAAATCAAATAAAATTCTCTTTTATTCTCCATGTTGAGGACATTAATTTATACCTTTTATACTTACTTAAATTATGTCCACAGATGAGTTTTATCAAACTCAAATATGACATATTATAAGTCACAAAAGTATAAAATAAGGTGCAATATATAACAGATTCAATATCGTATTGATTACTTTATATATATATATATATAATCCCTCCTTTTACCAAATTATGCAGTATAATTAATAATGAGACAAAAGCTTTAAATACATATATAGCAAGGATCAAGAGCATTCTCCTTATTTAGCATTTCTCCTTAAATATCATTTTTTTTATTAAAACTGCGTCGTTTTGGAGATTTTTAAAAGAGAGTGATCCCGCTTGCTTTCCTTTTATTTACAAAAATGCCACCCGCGACCCCACTTATTTTTTAAATAAAACTCCAAAACGACGTAGTTTTAATAAAAAAATGCTATTTAAGGAGAAATGTTAGATAAGAGGAATGCTCTTGATCCCCCCCTCTCTCTCTCTCTATATATATATATATATATATATATATATTTATCTCACCTTTATTAAACAAATTTCTTTCGTCTTTGTATTGGAAGCTTTCGAACTGCCGCTTTCTCCCTTACAAATTTACTATGCTTTTTCCCGCTTTTCTTGATTACACGTACCACGAGACTAATTAGGTCTTTAGTTATTTTTTTACCTATTAATATATCTTGTTAATTAATTATAATATGATTTAATTTTATCCACATATAAATTAAATTCAATTAATTTTAAGGCTCAAATTTTACCAAATTAATTTATCCTTCACATATTAATACTTAATAAATAACTAGTTTGACCCAATAAAAGACAAAATCCAATTAAATTATTTAAAATATAAATTTAAATGTTATTTATTTATTTTATTTTATTTCTTTATTTAAATTTAAAGTATTACACCGCAAATTTGTATTTACACTTCGAATTTTTGGGTTCCCCCTTTACCGGCGATCCGAATTTGCACTTTTGTGTTTAATATTTGGAAGTCTTTAGAAATCTCTAGGGATGAGGTCAGATTTTGGATATGAGTTAATAGTTATAATTCTTCTTTAAAAGTCTGTCAAACTTTTCCATTTGATAGAAATCTAAAAAATCTATGACTTTTTGAATGCCAAAATACTTTTATAGACTTTATAAAAATTTTAATTCAATACCACCTAACTTTTAAAGACATTAAATAAGTTGTAATTGAATACCAGTAAACTTTTATAAACTCTTTAAATGTCTTGATTGAATACAACCAAAATTTTAAAATCTTTAAAAATTTTTAAAAATCTTAATTGAATACACCCCTTTTAATCTATGCCGAGATTTATCCTGGCCTTTTGAGTGTTTTACGAGGCATATAACTATTAACGTCCATATTCATACAAATACTGAACTACTACTCCTGTATAACATTAAATATAATATCAATTGTCTATATTGTCCTTCTATTGAAAAAAAGAGTTATTTATTGGACAGAAAATAGTGAGAGAACCAAAGTTATATTTAATATTTGGGGTAATATTGAAGCTAAGGAATTAATGCTTACTTGAAATTCTCAAACAATAAATATTAAAAGACAAAAATATTTCTCTAAAACGATTTATATTAAAGGAAAAAACACATTCACAATCGAGTGAGAAGAAAAAACATTTACATTCAAAAGTACAATCATTATTATCATACTTTTTCCCCTTCATGTGGGAACACGAAGGATGTAAAACAATCCAAGGAAAACTAATTACACAAGTTCTTCAAAAATATGTTGCTATATATGAGTATTTTTTTTTTAACTGCCTCATTTTAGAGGAATATTATAGGCAACAACTCACATAAGAATTTCAATAACTTATGAATCTCTCAACATTAGGTATATGACAAGCTATGAAACCTAATGTTGATGTTTTATTTGGCATAAAGCCCATAAACCTATTCGATGACATTCTTTTTTATAGGCTGAATGATATTTTCGTTCCTTCAAATTGTCACCCACTTTTAAAGTCGTCTCTAAAATTTATTTTTTAATTAGGTCCTTAAAATGACATTTTTTGTCGATTCGGTTCCTTTTACCTAATTTGACTGTAACCCGACCAAAAATTGACCCAACTCCTTCGTCTTTACCCGATTTGACATTTTTACACTTATGTCCCTCTAAGTTACCCGATTTGTCTTTATCATTATTATATGTATTCTTAATATTAGAAATTTTAAAAACAAAAAAAATAAAAATACAAAACGTATTACACCGCAAATTTGTATTTACACTTCGAATTTTTGGGTTCCCTCTTTACTGGCGATCCGAATTTGCACTTTTGTGTTTAATATTTGGAAGTCTTTAGAAATCTCTAGAGATGAGGTCAGATTTTGGATATGAGTTGATAGTTATAATTCTTCTTTAAAAGTCTGTCAAACTTTTCCATTTGATAGAAATCTAAAAAATCTATGACTTTTTGAGTACCAAAATACTTTTATAGACTTTGTAAAAATCTTAATTCAATACCACCTAACTTTTTAAGACATTAAATAAGTTGTAATTGAATACCAGTAAACTTTTATAAACTCTTTAAATGTCTTGATTGAATACAACCAAAATTTTAAAATCTTTAAAAGTTTTTAAAAATCTTAATTGAATACACCCCTTTTAATCTATGCCAAGATTTATCCTGGCCTTTTGAGTGTTTTACGAGGCATATAACTATTAACGTCCATATTCATACTATTCTTGTATAACATTAAATATAATATCAATTGTCTATATTGTCATTCTATTGAAAAAAAGAGTTATTTATTGGACAGAAAATAGTGAAAGAACCAAAGTTATATTTAATATTTGGGGTAATATTGAAGCTATGGAATTAATGCTTACTTGAAATTCTCAAACAATAAATATTAAAAGACAAAAATATTTCTCTAAAACGATTTATATTAAAAGAAAAAACACATTCACAATCGAGTGAGAAGAAAAAACATTTACATTCAAAAGTACAATCATTATTATCATACTTTTTCCCCTTCATGTGGGAACACGAAGGATGTAAAACAATCCAAGGAAAACTAATTACACAAGTTCTTCAAAAATATGTTGCTATATATGAGTATTTTTTTTTTAACTGCCTCATTTTAGAGGAATATTATAGGCAACAACTCACATAAGAATTTCAATAACTTATGAACCTCTCAACATTAGGTATGTGACAAGCTATGAAACCTAATGTTGATGTTTTATTTGGCATAAAGCCCATAAACCTATTCGATGACATTCTTTTTTATAGGCTGAATGATATTTCTGTTCTTTTAAATTGTCACCCACTTTTAAAGTCGTCTCTAAAGTTTATTTTTTAATTAGGTCCTTAAAGTGACATTTTTTTGTTGATTCGGCTCCTTTTACCTAATTTGACCGTAACCCGACCAAAAATTGACCCAACTCCTTCGTCTTTACCTGATTTGACATATTTGCACTTATGTCCCTCCAAGTTACCCAATTTGTCTTTATCATTATTATATGTATTCTTAATATTAGAAATTTTAAAAACAAAAAAAATAAAAATACAAAAAATAGTACAAGATATATAAAAAAACTAATTCAATTATTTTTTTAAAAAGAGAAATTAAAAAGTTTTAAAAATAATTATTATTTTCTTTTTAAAAAATTAAAAGCTTTTATTTTTTTAAAATGAGTCAAGTTTCATAAAATATAGATTCAAAAAAATTAAAGTTTAAAATTTTAATTCTTAATTATTTTTATGAAAATTTACACCTCTTAAAAAAAATAAAATTTCTAATTTTTTTTTTATGAAAATAAGTTTTTTTATTTAATTTTTTGAATCTAAATTTTATGAAAATTACTCAATTTTAAAAAAATAAAATTTCTATTTTTTCAGAAAATAATTTTTTTAATCTATATTTTATAAAAATTTACTCATTTTTAAAAAATTCTAATTTTGTTTTATGAAAATAAAGTTTTTTATTTAATTTTTAATCTATATTTTATGAAACTTTACTCATTTTTAAAAATAAAGATTTCTATTTTTCTAAAAATTAAGTTTTATTTGTTTAAATCTATATTTTATAAACCTTATTCACTTTTTAAAAAATGAAAATTTTTCTAATTTTTTCTGAAAAATAATAATTATTTTTAAAAATTAAATTTTTTAAAAAAATGAATTAATTTTTTTATTTATCTTTTACTATTTTTTGTATTTTAATTTCTATTTTTAGTTTTAAAATTTCTAATATTAAGAATACATATAATAACGGTAAAAACAAATCGGGTAACTTGGAGGGACAAAAGTACAAAAAATGTCAAATCGAATAAAAAAAGGGTTCTTTACATAAATATACAACAATTAAAAAGTAATTACACCATTAGTGCATCAACAAAATAATTATAAAAAGAGTGTAATTAGGACCCATATTACAAAAATAGTATAATTCACATTAATAAGGAAACCTAAAATCAAGGAGAAATAACTGCCATAATTAATAATTCAAATTCAAAAATTTGGGATCTAACAACAAAAACAAATTCAAAACATAACCCAACAAATTAACATTAGTGATTGATCTTTTGAAGATGCGACACCTTGCAGCAGAGAATGGCTCAGACTCATTAGTGTCTGCAGTCGATGAATTAGGGAGATCGTCTCTTTTACATGAAGCAAGCTTTGAACCCCTAAAACATTGCAACTAATTTGGCTTTGTAGAAAGTTTCTGGAACTGAAAATCCCAGAGGGAGTTACCCTGCATAAAGAACAAGATATGAAGATGCAGAATCTAAACCAATTGAATGCTCACTCCAAATTTATCGCCATTCGCCGGCTTCTCTTCCGCTACTCCGCCGCTATAACCGCCGCGAATCTTTGTTTTACAAAACGCCAATGAGAAATTTTTTTACGACTATTTTGTTACTCATAAATATTAAAATGGTTACCTTTGTATGCATGGTTGGCTACCAACTGCATCACATTCAAATGAAATTGGTAACTTAATAAAACTGAATTTATTACCTTGGTCTGAAGGTTTGGCTACCAACTGCACTATGAAAAAAATATTCTATAATAAATTTTTTATAATTAATTGGTAACCCAATAAAACTGAATTGGTTACTTTTGTATTAAGGTTTGGCTACCAACTGCATTAATTAAAAAAAATCTATAATAGATTTTTTTTTAATTAATTGGTAACCCAATAAAATTCAATTGACTACCTTGATCTAAAAGTTTGGCAACCAACTGCATGAAGGTTTGGCTACCAACTGCATCACATTCAAAATAAATTGGTAACTTAATAACACTGAATTAGTTACCTTGATATGAATGTTTGACTACCAACTGCACTTTGAAAAAACTAAAGGTGTGGATGTACCTATTCTGATAGAATTCTATACAGGTGCACTTTGAAATTCTATACAGGTGTGAATGTTTGAAAGCCATGTGTAAAATTTGTTTAGATAAACAATTAAATAAATTCTACTCCTCTCCTCTTAATAAAATACTAATAGTAAAAAGATAGTGGTGGAGGAGGCCGCCCAAAATTTAGAGAAGAGAGAAAGTTCGAAAACACAAGAACGATAAATGAAAAAGAAAGGTTCGGCGAAGGAGGCGGTGGCGGTGGCACCAAAAGTTCATCGGAACGGCTACCCTTCTCCCAATCCTCCCCCAATCGACCATCCAGTCCGCGTCTACGCCGACGAGATCTACGATCTCTTCCATTTTGGCCACGCCGAATCCTTTGAGCAAGCCAAAAAATCCTTCCCAAACACCTACTTGCTCGTCGGATGCTGCAACGAAGAGATTTCGACGGAGGGGAATAGAAGGGAGGAGAGAGAAAGTGTTAAATTGCAACCTATTAAATCACTCAACTAAATTAAAAAGATAAGAATGCACTAATAATATAAATAAAAACATTAAATGCACTAATTTGTAAATATTATATGAGTGCACTATTGATGTAAATATTTTTTAAAATGTATTAGAATATGTAATTGTTCCTAAAAACAAATGAGTCAGGTTGGGTTGGGTCAATTTTTAATCAAGTTACAGTCAAATCGGATAGAAAGAACATAATTGAGAAAAAATATCTCTTTAAAAACTTAATTAATAAAACATAAACTTTAAAGACAACTTTAAAATTGAGTAACTTGAAGGAACAAAAATTTCATTTAGCTTTCCATTAAACTTCCATTCCTTTTGGGAGACAAGTCCTTATTTATAAGCGATTAAAGTTGGTGGAGATTTTTATTTTATTAGCAATTATTCAATCAAATGTATTAGTGGTACATGAGTTTCTCCAATTATGTATGTATATCATATATGCCTCAGAAAGGTCATCTTCTCTACAGAATTTTCACCTGGCCCTTGAGCGTTTTATGGGGCATATTTAAGCCCATTGATTTTTAGAACCATGACCCTATTCCTATATCTACTTACTATACTTTCACACCTTTAATTATTTGTTTTTTTTTTTAAGATGGACTCATGTTTCAGTGAGTCCGACATTAGTTGTTATGATAATAAAAGATACATATATGAATATATTAGAGAAACAGAACTAAACACATTAATTTTCGGTTCTTCTTTATTATTTTATTGAGATTCTTCTTAATTAATTTAATTACTACATTTTCATGTTAATCAAAAGCTACTTTTAAATATTTATCTAAAGAACTCTTCACATGTTTTACACAGGTATGAATGAGTATGATTCCAAATACCACAAAAATGATACCTCAAAATTAGGTACACAAGTTAATTTTGTGAGGAGCCGTTGAATGATTGATTTAAAAAGTCGGATATCTTAAATTAAAAAAAAAATACTAAAAAAAAATCACTTATCACTGTATGAGCCACCTAAAATTGATTAATAAAAAATAGATGTATAATACTTTTGTATTTTTAAAGGTAACAACATGGACCATTAGTCCATTAGTAATAACTAAATGAATGAAACTTGAAAACGAAGGACAAACACAAACAATCATGTAGTATTAAACAGCATAAAAAGAGAGTTGAATAAAAGGGTTTCGAAATGAAAAAGATAGTAGGATGACATGAATTTTGGAAGTCCATAGTTGTATATATATGTCTTGTTTGATAGTCTTATGACACTAGGTTTTAATGTTTATGGTTCATAATACAAGTTAGATGGAGCAATGTATATATAGCTAGTCAACTCATGTGAAGTGGATGAAAAATTAATCCAATAATATATATCATCATTCAATAACAAAATAATCAGTCATTTTTCTTCTTCTTGTACTGGCATAGTTGTGGTTGCCCAAAATAGAGAAATGACAACATATAATTATAAATGATAAATGGTCATTAATAAAAAAATTAAAATTACATAGTTTTGAACCGTTGCTTAGCAACTTCACACACACATACACACACACACACACACTATCTTCTTAACAAAAAGTTGGAGTATAAATATTGTACTACTTAAATTGGAGTTGGAATGCTAAATGTTGGTATTGCCTAGTGGTAGTAACACTAACAAACTGATGATTTTCTAAAACTAAGAACAAACAATTCGGATTCGATTCGTATTCGTTCGACTAAAAGTTCGATTCGAATTCGACTCGAAATATAAATGATTCAAACATGAGCAAATTTAAAGTTCAAACTGTAATTTTTTATTAATACTCGGATCATATTTGAACTTTTCATACAAGTCCGAATCGAATCCATTCATATAAGGCCTTAAAACCACTAACCTAATAGTATCTTTTTAGGTCATCTAGCCTACCACAGACTCACTCAAAAGGTCATGACTTAAATGTACTATAGTTAGTAATTTAATTCCTTAAACACAGACAAATTTTTACCATATCATTCGATGTGGGGCTGAGGTGTTATAGCTCGACTCAGTAGCTAAACGAGCCACAATAAAATCTTATTTTATACTCAATAAATTTTATGAACCAAATCTGAATAACTCAATATTTAGCTCGACTCGATTCATTTACACCCCTATAAAAAAAACATCAACTATTTGTTGCAATTAATAGTTTCAAAAGAATTAGCAAACGAAGAGTTCACCCGAATCACCATATTAAGTAATGTAAAGTTGTAAAACCCGAACATGAAAACATTAGAATTAAAATTAGAATTAGAATGGAACTATGGTGCTTCTTGACAATGATATACAGTTACAAAAATATTATATTCATTTGTATCACACAATTTTTTTTGTTTCTATTTTTGATCATCACTCATTTTTTAGTGAAATATCTAAGTTCCTCTTTTTTTTAGAACCAATTAAAGAGTATTATATTCTTAAATGCATCTAAGGTGGTGTTTGATAAAACTGAGTAATTAAAATCTGAATGGTTAATACATCTTAATAAATTAAATTATTTGAATGAAATAATATCTAAATCTAAAAATTGTTTGATAACTAAAAAAGCGTAAAACCTCTAAATGACACTATTTTATAGTTTTAACCCTATGAGTTATTTAAATTTTTATTTGAATGATCTTAAAATTTGAAATTGAAAGAGTACAATATTTATTGAATTTATTTTTGTCCATAAATTTTAAATAAACTATTAAGAGACAACTCTTAATAGTTAATATTTGGGTTTTTGTCTTAACGATTAAGAAATATTAAGAGGCCAAAAAAAATTACCAAAAAGATTTCGAATCAAAAACAGATATTCAGATACAAACAAACACCACCAAGTTGCATAGACTATTATCATACTCCTGTCATGAAACAAAATATTTATACTTTCCTAGCTCCATTACACAAAAAGAATTTCATTTGATTGTTCCCAACTTAATTTGTGAAATTCAAAATTTCAAAATTAATACAAATTTATTTAACTTAATTAATACAACAGTTGATATTAATAATTTAAAAACAATTATTAAGTAAAAACTTGTTACTTCAAACAAACTCTAATCAAACTTTTTAAAATAATAAGAATAAAATAATATAACTCTTTTATAGAAGAGAGATTTTATAGAATAGAGGACAACGACAATTGTTAAGATTTCTGAAAGACAAATGAAAATGAATATTTATGTAAAAGTATCATAATTTTGTTAGTTTCTTATTAAAATCATTATAATTACAAGTACGATGTTTATGTTGGACTACATATATTAGTTTAAATATCTAACATATTGAATTTTTAAAGATTAACTTTAGTTTCTTATTAAAATCATTATAATTACAAAATAAGATGTTAATGCTAGATGATATTTGAGTTTATAATCTAACATATTGATTTTTTAAAGATTAACTTTTCAATCATGTATGAGTGTTTAATTTAGAGGGCTCCTTAACAAATTAAATTAATTTTGTGGTGCATACGAACGAGAAAAGTTGATATCTTTTGGACTCCAAGCGCAATTAAAGTTGTAAAATAAGCAAATAGTTCGGACTCAATTTATATTCGCTCGACTAAAAGTTCGATTCGAACTTGACTAGAAATATAAATAAGTCAAATATAAGCACAATTTTAAAATTCGATAAATTATTTGAATCTCCTCAAATTATAACTTTCTATTGATAATCGGATCATATTCAATCGAAAAGTTCAAACTGTTTGGACTCGATTCGGAATCGTGCTCGACACGGTAATTAAATGTGCTTCAATCAAACTTTATTTTATACTCGATAAATTTTATAAATTAAATCTAAACAAGTCAATATTGGGATCGATTTGATTCGTTTACACCCTTAAGCACAGTGCATCTAAGAGTTTTAGCTACAGACGCGTGTCTTTCTAATCGACCCATGGCATGGCATGAGCAAGTAAATGCGCCGTCCTTTTGTTTTTTATTTTGATAAAAAAGTATTTTTCTTGAACTACTTTATTTATTTATTTATTTCTCTTTTGTTGGTGGACAATAGGATTTCGATTTTGTCATTTGGTTCATGTTGCATCACTAGACACTAATTATAATTTATTTGTTTATTTTCTCTTAAGAGAGAAGCAGGAGTGGGTACATTATTGGGTTTTTTTATGTAAGAATTAATGAATCTTGTTTAAAATAAATTTTGACAAAAATAATTTATTCAATAAAAAAGACTTGAATTTCGTTACAAATCGATGTAAGCAGAAAAAAAAATACTCCAATAATCAGCAGAATGGCTTTCGTAGATCATATGCCACATCTCTAGCATTCAATTATGAGTGTACCGTACCTATAATTAATTAACCATCATCAAACACGAATGAGAGATCCAACCCCAAATGCAACCAGTAATATTATCTTGCTAAAATAGTTTTATTTATTTATTAAATGTGTATCAAGTGAATTTAGGTGCAAGGTGTAACGAAGGAAATAATAAAATATAAATTTAAATTATTAAAGAAAAAATAACAAATATATCTTAATTATTATCCAATATTTTTTGAACTTGGATTTCTTTCACTACATTACAATTTATACCTAATTCCATTCGATGCACATTTAATTAGGTTTACGATATAAATACTACTCTCTCCGTCCCAAATTATCTGTTGTTTTAGCAGAAATTTTTTGTCCCACAATATCTGTTTTTTAAAGATTTCAATGCATTTTTTCCCTTTGTTTTCTAAGTTTGCCCCTTTACCTTAATTGTTGATAGTCGATACTCATTCAAGTCTCTCCTCTTTTTTAAGCATCCTTTTCATATTCCCACCAATAAGAATGTGATTGCCAAAGTTATGCTTCTTAAAAGACCTTGGCACACTCTTCCATGGACAATCTCCTTTTACTAAAGCCATAATTGCAGAAAATAAAAAATTAGCACATAAGGGTATTTTAGTATTTTTATCACACATATTGGTATGTGTGTAGAACTCTAGAACAACAGATAATTTGAAACGGAGGGAGTATACTTTTAGTGAAGCCATTGATGACACATATTTAGAGACACATTAATTTTGGTAAAGGTACCAACGATATAATATTTGTATTAACGTTAAAATTTATCAGCACGTTGAATCACTAAACAAAGAATTTAACCTGCACAATGAATAAACGATCACACCGAAATATTTGACGGTATTTATACCTTTACCACACTACCTTAATTTACTATGTTCGTCCTCCAATATAGAGGTGGGCAAACAGTAAATACTGAATCGATACTGAACCGAATTTGTGACGCCCCCAAAATTAGGTATACGTCACCCATCTTGGGTCGCCACTTACATGGTACATAAATTCAAATACAACTTACTAATATAACTGTCGTGTACAATACGACATAAACTGTGAGTTTGAATACAAATATTATCCACTAGATATTATACAAACTCAAAAGGAGTCCTCATTACAACTATTATCACATTATTTCACGTAATAGTGAGGACTACTAATGCTATCCTCGGACCATTACTTCGTTCCCCGACTCGTCTCAAACTATGTTCTCATTTTTTCAAGAGAAAAAGTGAAAGAAAGGGTGAGCTCAACTAGCCCAAGAAGAAATATTATGACTAAGATAATGCGAATAAATTATCATTAGCCTTCAACATGTGTTAAACCGATAAAATACAATAGACAACCGGCTTAAGCTGCGCAATGAATATGCAATCCATTAAAAGAGTCAAGCGAGAGAATAAAATCTACTATCTTTTAGGTTTTAAAAGGTTTTCATCAATTTTATCATTTGAGACTCAAATTTTAATAAATAAACCACCACATCTAATCATCCCCGTATCACCTGGCCAAGGATTTTCATCAAATTATCAATGGTCATGACTATACCGAATCACCCCTGGTCATAATCATACCAAAAAACTATCCATCAACGCATTATAGGCCACTCGAGGACTTTTGTCACATCATTTATATCAAGTCATGATTATCCGAATGATCCCTCGGTCATAATCATACTAAGTTCATCTACGCACGTAAGCCAAAGATAACATAATATAACATGAGGATGATGACAATGACGTAATAATTCAATAAAACAAGTTCAAGAATTATTTAATCCATGAATTAAGTAACGTCAAATTGTCAACAAGATCTTTGTTTTGTAAAGTAAAATTCAAGAATGATCGGAAGAATATTTCCATGAAAGATATCTTTGGATGAAACGCAAATATCAAGGATATTCTACTAATTTCATGGAGTATAGAAGTCAAAGTTTTAACCATTTGGGTATAATAAAGAATGGAATAACAAAAGAAATCACCATGCATGCGCAGATTGTGACATGATAAAAGTTATTCCAACAGAATAATAATAACGGAACCCGTGTCGGGTGAAATTCACAGCAGGATGATCCAAATGTAATAATAAATTTGAATAATAAACAATGGAACTGTGTCAGGTGTAAAACACACGCATACATGATATTCCAACGAGAATAATAAAGAATGGAATAATGAAGAAGATCACCAAGTATAGGGATTCAAGCGTGATACAAAAGTTATTCCAATGAATAAATAAGAATGGAATAACATAAGATTTCACCAAGTATAGGGTATGTCTGCATATAAAAGTTATGTATAGGGTATACCACTTTTACTGAGTTATTCCAACAGAATAATAATGAATGGAATAATGAAGTTCTCTTCATGAATAAGAAAGAATAAACACCTTGATGGGTACAACAAATAATACCCCTTACCTTAGAAGAACCGAATATTGGCAAAGTGAAGTAGCAGAATACTTTTCTTCTTTCTCTCTATAGATTTTTCTCTATAGCTTCTCTCTATAATTTCTCTCTAGAGTTTCAATTGAATTCGTAAGAAAATAATGAAGGAATGAGCTTTATTTATAGGAAAATAGAATGCATAGTAATTAATCCATGAACGGTCCAGATTGATTTATTTTAATCTGACGGTCCATATTTAAAGCAAAATCTTTTAAATAAAATATAATATATTCTATTTATATAAAAACATTTTACTATGCAAACACTATGCAACACTATGCAAAAAACACTACGCAACACTACGCATAATAAAATATAATATATTCTATTTATAGAATAACTTTAATAAAGTATTACATTTTTATATAAAAAGATGTTTGTTTTATTACATTAATAATAATGAATAAAACAAAAGCGTCATTATCGCTATAATAATTCATATTATTAATCGACAATAATGGAATCAAACCGGTGACTTCTCACATAAGCATCGATAATCAATACCGTAGTGCTACTATGCAACCACACGTATTATTGTATTTTTACTAATGAGAGTAGTTCAACAAAGATCAAGCAGTAAAACTTCCGTCGTTATTTTAATAAAATATTTTGTCGTTTTCTCAATCCGACAATAATTACATTGTGGGTTCCACCAATGATTGAGTCGTTGTACGAATATTCCTCGCTAAACCGAATATTCCCTAACCAATCGAATATAATATAACCACTGCATACTTTGCAAAATTTATAAATACTACCCACAACTATAATATTATCTCAAATTCACACCATAATATTAAAAATTATTTCGACAAAATTTAAATCTTTATTGATAAAATCTGGGGTCTCACAGAATTGGTATCGAAACTGGCCAAATTTTGATATCGATATATACCGGTTGGACCGATTTACCGATTCGGTATCGATTTTTACCAAAAATTAATATAATAATTATTATTTTTATTATTATTATTATTATTATTATTATAATCATTAGTTTATTATTATTAATAATAACAAAAAAAATTAAAAAAAAGCGGTATATACCGGTCCGGTTCGATAATACCAAACCATAAAAAGGCCGTACCGAAATCGGTATCGAAAAATCAAAAAATTTGATCAGTCCTACTTACATAGGAATAGGAGTCCTATGTAGAGATTCCTTATAATTGTAAGTTCAATAACTGAATAGGATTTGACTTCTTCAGAAGTAGGAAGCCAAATCAGACAAGGAAATCATAAGTCAACTTGGATTGTGGCCTTCTAGAATATCCAACTCCTTACTGTCAATGTAAATATCCAACCACGTGGTCTGAGTCTCCCTGAACCCCTCGGACCCATTAAATCACACTCCAACATTTTCCCCACTCTCTTATTATAAAAACTTAAAACAGGAGAGTACATCTGTGACGCCCCCAAAATAGGTATACATCACCCATTCTGAGTCGCCAAATACATGGTACATAATTTAAATACAAACTTCTTTTATACAATACGATAAAAGCGTAGCTGAGAGTTTTTACACGAATATTGTCTTCTAGACAATATCCAAACTCAAATGGAGTCCTCATTATATTTATTATCACACTATTTCATAGAATAGTTAGGGCTACTGTGACGCCCCCAAAATAGTTCCACACGACCCATTCTGAGTCGCCAGATATCACACTACAAAAATAAAATACAAACTTCATTTATACAACTGTTGAACTGTCGTGCAGAGTACGACAACACATAAGCTGTGAATTTTAATACAAATATATGTAACTCTCATGGTGCCTCGACCACAACACCTTACAATGGTACTTTACATAAAAGTACAGTCAATAACTATTTTAGAAATTAAAATATTTAGAAAATGCTCAAGGAAACCTTCGTATACATGGGAGGCGTACGATCTAAGTTATGATAGATATCATATGACTCGAGAATTATCCTTGGTCAATCTAATAGACCCCAAAGAAAAACGAGAAGATTACTATCATGTTCTTTCCAATGGTGAGTCTTCTCTTGACATATAATTATCTCTATTGTCTCTAATTGAGAATTATATTTCAACCAAACTCCAAGATTATATAGGTAGTGTTTATAGATATAATCATGTGCATGTGCACAACCCTGTCTTATGATAACACGAAGTCGCCTGTCATTAGATATCTTGTATGATAATAGCAAAACACCCTTCCAAAGTTGGGTTCACCTCACCCTATTCGGTTCACCAAAATCAACGTTTAAAATGACGTATAAAATACGGCACACTTATCTAAAATTTTCAATAAAATTATTTTCATACTGTTTTAGGGGAAACCTCAACAGCTATAGACCATCGTTCTATTCCCTTGTTACCCCCGCTTGACTCAGCTACACTCTTATTACATGAAAAAAATTATGAAGCAAACGGGTGAGCACAACTAGCCCAGTAAAGAATATCATGACTAAAGATAATTAAATTATCAATAGCCTTCGTCAATAATAAATCAGAGATTTAGAACATATGGTAGATGATAAAACTTTTCAACTATAGTTGTAGCGGAACGAGCAATCCATTAGAAGAGTCAAATAGACCATAAGGTCTATTATCTTCTCCATGTTAAAAGTCCACCAACAATGTTTTATCCCCGTAACATCAATCAACAAATGCTGTCCACAATCATGTGAATAACTCATAATCATAATTGTGGTTCTAAATTCCTCTTCCCATCCAGGATGAAGATAATTTTCATCACCTGTCTTTACTTGAAACATCAAAGATCATGGTTATACCAAATCACAGTTCCTATTCATAATCATACTAATAAATTCATCTTTTCACTACGGGCCAAATATATTCATCAACAGTTTATCTTTGCACTACAAGCCAAAGACATTCAACAACAGGTCATCTTTGCACTACGACCAAAGATATTCAACAATAATTCATCTTTGCACTACAGGCCAAAGATATTCAACAACATGTCATCTTTGCACTACGGGCCACATATATTAATATCTCAAAGAAATATATTATCATTTCAGAATTTATATAAACAATAATTATAACCATGTTGATTAATTCACCTTTACACTTAAGCTAAAGATATTCAATTATAAATTCAATGGTCATGATCATACAAGTCAACAATTCATCTTTGCACTACTGGCCAAAGAGAACCCATAATCACGATCATACCAATAATCTACCCATCTTTACACTTAAGTCAAAGAGAAATTTTATCACTAGGATTATAAAAATATTATATATGATAATAAAAATAATATGATCAAAACATGGATTTAATTTCAAGAGTAAGATTCATAAATCAACGATAATTTGGTCAGAAAAAGAAACCAATTTTAAGTCGTGAATAGTACCTCGTAAATAGTAACTCGTGAATAGTAACTCATGAATAGTAACTCATGAATAGTAACTCGTGAATAGTAACTCGTATTCATAAATAGTACCGTATACGTGAATAGTACCCATAAATAGTATTTCGTGAATAGTACTCATAAAAGGAAAATACAAAAGAAAACGATATTCCATGACGAGTACAAAAGAAATGATATCTCATACGAGTATAATAGAATATACAAAACTGCAAATGGATTTTTACCCGCCATGCGGTAATCCATGTAGACAGATCATTTCCACAATTTAATAAAGAATGAATCTGAAGGGTCATTCACCATGCATGTGTAGTCGTAGTGAAAAGTTATTCCAATGTAATAATAAAGAATGGAATAATGTAAGAAATTCACCACGCATGCGGTAGTCGCGTGAGCGAGTTATTCCAATGTAATAATAAAGAATGGAATAATGAAGAATTTCACCATGCATCCAGGTAGTCCAGACAAGTTATTTATTCCAGAATAATAAAGAATGGAATAACAACCCTTACAAGTATTAAAAGAAAATAACTCTCTTCATGAATACAAAAGAAATAATACCCTTACCTTAGTAGAAGACCGGATAACGGAATAGTGAAGTAAACAAACTTTTTTCTTCTTTTTTCTCTATAGCTCTTCTCTCTATAATTGCTCTTGTGAGTCTTAGTGAATTGGTGAGAATGGAGAAGAATGAGCTTCTATTTATAGGAAAATATAGTTTCGATAATTGTATGCGTTTTGGGGCTCAAATATTACGAGTATAATACCTTCATCTTTTTCTTCATTTTTAATTTAGTCCTGCAAGTATTATCAAACTTGCACCACCTCCCCTAATAGTACATCATATGAATCAATAGTAAAATCATGTGACTCAATAGTTCTATACATGTAAAAAAAATAATTACAGTATAGTACCTTTATCTTTACCTCTATTTTTAATTTTGTCATGCAAGTATTATCAATGTTGCACCACCTCCCCTAATAGTACATGCATGTGAATCAATAGTACACACATATGAATAAATAGTTATAAGCATGTGAATTAATAACAATTAATTGCTTATTTATCCGATTAATTACCCGATTGGTCAATACAACATCCAGAAATCAATTATTATTGGAATAGATGTCGATTTTCACTAACACTAATAATCCCAACACAACGAAAATATCAATTTCATCTTTAACCAATACGAACTTATTCATCATTAATATTATAACACACAATATTTAACAACCAGATCATTCACAGGAAAGAGGGGGCTTTCCAATAAGAATTTCTCCCTATTGACGCGCAATTAAATAACCTAACCCCTTTCCTCGACAGAACTTTCTAGACATCTTCAATAATGCAAATAATAATATGAAAAACTTGTCATCTCAATTATTGATTTAATAATATAAAATATTGTGAAAGTAATTGAATAAAACTAAGTGACTTCTCACGTAAGTATCAATAATCAAAGATATTGTACAATACCATGTGCCACTGTGCAACCACGCATATTACTGTACTTTTATCAATTTAACTATTTACTAAATAGAATAATAATTATAAAAATTAAATACTTTCATTTCGTAAAATTTGGGGTCTTACAACTACTATAGCCACCATCTCGGACCATCAATCCGTTCCCCGACTAGTTTCGACTACTTTCTCATTTTCTGTAGAGAATAATGAAAGCAAAAGGGTGAGCTCAACTAGCCTAGTAAAAAATATTATGACTAAAATAATGCAGAATAAATTATCGTTAGCCTTCAACAATGTTAAACTGATAAAATATAATAAATATCAAATTTAATTGCAGCGGAACAAACAATCTATTAGAAGAGTCAAGTAGAGCATGATATTTACTGTCTTCTATGATTTAAAAAGTTTATCATCAATTTTATCGATGAAACTCAGCTTAATAAATAATCCACATCATTGAATTATCTATGCAATACGGGCCAAGGATATTCATTAGTATCACGTCTATGAATTATCCATGCACTACGGGCCAAGGATATTCGTGTAATCACCAATGGTCATGATCATGCCAATAACTATCCATCAATGCACTACGGGCCAATGATGATATTTACTACATCATTTGTAACATTCTGGGTCATGATTATACCGAATAATCCCTGGTCATAATCATACCAATCAACAGTCCATCTATGCACTACGGGCCAAAGATGACTTTCACAACAATATAAGCACGAGGATGATGACAATGATATAAGAATTCAATTAAATGAAAGCAAATGATAAATTTTAAAGATTTATAATTTAAAATTTAATTTATACAAAATTCAATAATGTTCAAATTGTCAATATGATACTACTTTGTGGAGTAAAATTCAAGAACAATATTGTATCAAAAATAATTTGGACCGAAATGAAATCAATTTTTTGTCATGAATAGTACTCTAGGTGAATAGTATCGGAGTGAATAATATCCTGTGAATAGTACTTCGTGAATAGTAACCCGTGAATAGTACCCCGATATCAAAAATTTAAAAATCATCAAGAATGCTCAGAATAATATTTTCATGAAAAGATACTGGATGAAGCACAAATTTTAAAGATATTCTACTAATTTCATGGAGTATAGAAGCAATACTTTAACAAATGCGTGTAGAATTTGGAATCTGAAATGAAATAATATTACTTAGATACTACAGAGTATGGAAGAAAATATTATTTCATACGAATATTGAACAAAAATAATATTCCTTACCTTAAAAAGAGAGTACTTCTGACTGGTAGGGCGATGATATTCTTGAAGAAAATTTATACCATTTTCTACGCTCAAAAGTTTCTTAAAATCTAAAGAAATACGCTCAAGATTATAAAAGAAGAATTTTCTGATTCTGGTGTGATTTTCAATTCTAAACTAAGCATCATATTTATAGGAGAATGAAAAGGATACTTTTTGAATTTAGAAATCCCGGACTGCATAGGAAATCATTCACGGGCGTCGGCTGATTTTTTTTTAAAATATTTGATTTTAATATGCAAACACTATGCATAATAAAATATAATATATTCTATTTTTCATAAAAAACAAAAATTATATATATATATATAATTTTATACTCCCTCCCGACCATTCCATTTCCCCCCCCCCCCCACTTGACCCACACGTGGGCCCCACCATATATATATACACTGAATAACTTTCTACCTATTATTTTGAAAAATGAATAGGTGGGGGGTCCAAATAATACGCCAAATTTACAACAAATACTTCTTAAAAATTTTCTCAATATTTTTAACAACATTTATTTATCAAGGAAAGAGG
Source organism: Panax quinquefolius (assembly GCA_020205615.1). Classification (NCBI taxonomy): domain Eukaryota; kingdom Viridiplantae; phylum Streptophyta; class Magnoliopsida; order Apiales; family Araliaceae; genus Panax; species Panax quinquefolius. Next base: position 28,224,125 of record CM035154.1, read on the forward strand.
GGGCTTTCCGATAAGGATTTCTCCCTATTGGCGCGCAATTAGGTGACCAAACCTCTTTCCTCGACAGAACTTTCTAGACATTTTTAATAATACAAATAATAATATGAATAACTTGTCATCTCAATTATTGATTTAATAATATAAAATATTATGCAGATGATACTGTGACAATAATAGAATCAATAATGTGAGATATTATGCATCAATTACTGTAGCAATAATTGAGTATAACTGAGTGACTTCTCACGTAAGCATCAATGATCAATACCGTGTGCTACTATACAACCACGCATATTACTGTACTTTTCATCACTGGGTATTTCAATAGTTAACGGTAAAAATTTCGTTGTTATTTTTATAGAAAGATATTTCTGTTGTTTTCTAACTTCGACAATAATTTTTTTGTGGGGTCCACCAATGATTGTGCCGTCGTACGGATATTCTCTGTTAAAACGAATATTCCCCGACCAACCGAATATTTTATAACAACTTACTTACTTTGCAAAATTTATAAATATTACCCACAACTATAACATTATAACAAATTCACACCTTAATATTCAAAAATGATATTTAGAGAAAAATTCATTTTTATTCATAAAAGTTGGGGTCTTACAATATCAATTAGTCAACAAATAATATATCATGTTAAAAAAGTCCAACCATTACCCTCGCAAGCCACATATTTTTCATGTCTAGTCCGATGTCGATATGTTCCAAGCTTCAGCACCCCAATGACTTCATACGGTCCTTCCTAGTTAGGCATAGGTTTTCAGATATTATGTGGATTAGAAGCCTCATGCCCCTGAATCACCAAATCGCGAACCTCGAACCTCCATTTTTTAACCCTCGATTGTAATGTTGAGCAATTCGTCGCTGGTATTTTTTGTTCTAACTTCGTAAACTTTTGCATAATGGAATTGGGTATTCCCTTCGGGGATATTCTTGCATGTTGACCTCTCACATAATCCAGCGAAATGACTCGTTCGAGACTCTCTGACTATACCTGTCCCTCCTCCAGGTCCTAGGAGTGTGACTCGTGTCTATTTCTTCGATCTGGGGAGCCTTCTGATCCATGGGTTTTAGATTGACTTTGCCCCGACGCCCACGCCAACCGGGGAAACCTCCCATTCCCTCTCTAATTCAGCCAATTGTGCATCTCATTTCTCCTGTTGGAGGCATAGGGTCTCCAAATCCTCGTTTGCCTATTTGCATATTTCATATCCGTATCAACTCCCGTTTGTCTCCGGAGGATGTGTATTCCGGAGGTCAGGTAAATCTTAATCAGGTTGTCGATCGCCACGACGTTGCTGACCATCAGCCTTATGTCTTCCTGGCAGACATGTAAATCTTTGTCGGGTAATCGATCCCCACGACGTTCCTGACCACTAGCCGAACCTCCTATAATATATTTAACCACCCGGTGGATGAGTAAATCGTGGTCGGGTAATCGATCCCCACGACGTTCCCGATCGACCAAAAATCGAACCTCTTGTAATAACATCAACCACCCGGTGGCAGGTAAATATTTATCGGGTAGTCGATCCCACGATGTTCCCGACCACCAGTCGAACCTCCTATAATAACATCAACCACCCAGTGGACGGGTAAATATTGATCGGGTAGTCGATCCCCACGACGTTCTCGACCACCAGCCTCATGTCTTCTCGACGGACGGATAAATTTTGGTCGAGTAGTCTATCCTCATGATGTTCCCGACCACCAGTCTCATATGTTCTTGGTGGATAGGTATATCTTGGTTGGGTAGTTGATCCCCATGACATTTTCGACCACCAACAAACTTCTTTTAATAACATCAACCACCCATCGAATGGGTTAATCTTGGTTTGATAGTCGATCCCCACGACGTTCCCGATCACCAACCTTAACCACCTGGCGGACGGGTGTTAGAGTTTATGCCCTAGAGGCCAATTATTTGATATAATTATTTAACATTTTGATATTATATTTGATTGAATAAATGAATGATTTTATTATGGTTTTATTTACCGCGCGTTATATAAATGTTAGCATAATAAAAGTCCTTAGAATAATGATACTAATTATATAGCTTCAAGTATATGACTTAAACATGAGATTATATAATTACAATTAGTATCATAGCTCTTAAATGTCCCCAGTCGAGTATCATTGTTAATGGGACAACAATGATACATTGAGACTAGTATGTGAATTGACTGATGACCAAATCTCATTGGTCATAAATATATGAGATATTGAGTCAATGCATAGGTACATGTTAGAGAACGATGTACTGGACAGACACACCATGAGAATTCTACGTGGAACATTATCAAAGGTGTCATTAGCGATTCGCATAGTGACAATGATGTAATGATCCTCCGACCAGAAATCACTATATTACTACACGAGAATTTATGTACTTTGATATCATCAAAGGTCATCTTTAATAGGGTGGACTATAAAGGTGATTATTGGGTACATCATGAATCGTGTGAGGAATATGAGTGATCTAGATGGAATTTAACCCTATTATATATTAGGGGTGATATCCATAGGCCTCTTGATTGAGTAGGACTATGAAATGCATGGTCATGCTCAAATAGTGATTTGTTTTATATAGTCTACTCATTGATCAAGAAAACTCAGATTAAATTATGAAGAGTATGACAAATTCCATGACTCGAGTTTAATCTAGGATGTCAAGGTTAAAAGGATTAAATTATATTAAAACATTGGTCACGAAAAGGTTGCATCGAATCATCGATCTTATTATTACTTGGGTAGCAGTGATGCATTACTAGATGCCGCTCACTGTTTATAATTTTATAATATGATTTTAAAATTATTCCCAATGTAATAATAATCTATAGGGTCACACACATAGAACCTAATTAAAAGGAAATTAATTTAAATCGTAAAGATTTAAATATGTCAATTTGATTGATAATATTTAAATTAAGAATTTAAATTAATAAGATAATTTATATATAGGTATATTAATTAAGTAAGACTTAATTAAGATATATATATATATATATATATATATATATATATATATTCGGATTTTATTTTAATTAAATTAGGTTTTTGATTAATTCTTTTTTAACCGCTATATATATATATGATATGTAGCAGCCATTTTAGGGATGATCATAATAATCTAACAAACCTTAGCCGCTCTTAGAGAGAGACTAGAGAGAAAAAGTTTCAAAAATCCTGTTCCTTTGGTGGCTAGTACCACAACTCCCTTTATTACAGAATCGTGCGACGGTTCGCGGACGTTCGTGTGGATACCATAGAGACTTAGTTTCGTGAGGGATTGCGTTGTAGATTCGAAGCGTTTCAGAAGCTTTTTCATAATCGGTATAATCTCTTAAACACTGAATTAATATCTATTTCGCATGGATCCTGTTTTGGGTTTCAGAAATTGTTTTGTTTTGTTCAATTTATATTCCGCTGTGCGTTGCTTTGATGCGCCGAAATTCCAACAACAGGTACTATAGTAATGGATTTTAAAATTTCTTTTCCGCGTGTGCTGAAGAAATCCAATGTTGATGAGAAAGGCTCAAAAACCTTGGTTGAATCTGAATTCCAATTTATCATGACCGAAGCCATAAAGAAGTCGACCAAAGTGACTTGTTTTTGTAAATGGTATATGATAATAGTGTTGTGGGATTAGGAAGGAGGAGCCATGGGAGGAACTGTGGGAATAACCGCTGAAGTGGGTGTCTGAAGCCTTGAAACATAAATTACTCAAGTGGTGCTGCCAAAAAGTTGATAATGGGTTGCAACCGAAGTCCGAAGAGAGGGAGAAGACATCAAAAACATGAATTTTTTGCCCAAAGATGACCGAAGTTAATAAACACCATTATTGAGGCCCAAAGATGAGAATTGATTCCTTGGGAATCGTACCGGTTACCCAAGCTTCCAAACTATTTTTGCCGAAGCTATAAAGAAGATGATGATGAAGTCGTAGTGGAAAATGGCATGTGTCTATACAATATATAGTCGAAGTTTTTTCAATGATTTTGTTTTTGCCAGAGTTTTCCCTTGTAGACCTTGGTAAAAACATAATTCTAATCGTAAGCCAAAATATTAAAGCTTGATTTAGTTGAAATGTTGTAGTCCGAAGTGAACTGTTGTTGCCTGAAGTGTCATGGGCGAATATGGGTTTCCATGAATACAATTTTTGATGGCTGAAACCGCTACATTTTGAACAGCCGAAGTGTGTTGAAATTTGAACTCTAATTTTGATCTTCGTACTGAAGTTAGAGTCCAAAGTTATTCCAGTTGCGATGCCGAAGTTCATTTAACTATGGCCGAAACTCTTAAGAATATTGAGAATGCTTATGGAGAAGATGTCCGATGGTGTCACCTGAAATTTTTCAACAAAATGTTTTCTTCAAAAGTCATGGGAGGGACTGTAAGACCCCAACTTATTATAAATAAATTAAAATTTTCCTCTATTCATTATTCTAAATTAATAAAGTATTAATTTGATATAATGCTTTGGTTATGGGTGAAATGTGAAAATTTTACAAAATAAGCAATTGGTTATAAAATATTCATTTCTGTCGGGGAATATTCGTTTGATCGTGGAATATTCTTTTTGTCGGGGAATCTCAAATCACGACGCACTTGCAGATCATTTGTGGGCCCCATAACGGAAAACGGTTGGATGAAAGAAAACGACAAAGTTTGAGTTTTATAAATAACGACATAATTATTCACTAATTAACTTTGTTGGATTACCTTGTGGTTAAAAAATACGATGTCGTGTGGGTCATGACAAGAAGTACATGGTATTGCACAAGTATAATTGAATTATTGATTCTTACATAAGAAGGCACTACTCAATAATTATTACTGTAGTTCTTGCTCAATATTTTATTTTATTGATTCAATAATTCTTTGCGTTGATATTTTATATTATTGTTGTTTCAATAATTGTCACTTGCCTTGACAAAGATTTCTCATTATCGGATCAATAATTCATATTATTTGAATAATATTATTAGATAACATTATTGGCAATGTCTAGAAAGTTCTGTCGAGGAGAGGTTAGATAATCTAATTGCGCGCCAGTAAGGAGAAATTCTTATTGGAAAGCCCCCTCTTTCTTGGGAACGGCCTGGTTGTCATAATTGTGATTCTGTAATATTATTTGAGAATAATTAGTTATTGATTTATATGATAAGGAAATATTTATTTGATGTGAAAATAAATGATGCATTTATTTATTTATGTGGTTATAAATTAAGAATTAATGCTGAGATGTTTTATCAGTATTTTGTCAGATTGGAGGTATTAAAAATTATCCGTTTGTGGATTTCGGATATTTTCTGTTTGGAATTTGGAAAAACTTTCTTCTGCAAAGTTGTAGAGAATTCGGTTTCGTGTGGAATAGACATAAAATTCGTATTTTTCTAATAAACGGGCTATTTTCTATGAATTATTAAAGTTTCTGATTATTGTTTAAATGATAAAATATTTTGGAAAATTCTAGAATTGGTTGGTGAGAAATGTGCTCAATTGAATTTCAAATGTGGTGGGTGGCAATAGTAGCAGGTAAAGCCATCAGGTAGCAGGTCAAGTCTGCTTTGGCGTGCTAACATTTTCCTATAAATAGAGGGCTAAGTTAGAATTGAAAATCACACCAGAAACAAAGTTTTCTCTCTTTCTCTCTCTATATTATCGAGCGTATTTTGTGAGTATTTAGATACTTTGAGTGTTACTATACTGTGCAAGGTCCTTCAGCACTATATCTAGTATTCCAGTCCGAAGTACGGTTTCTTTGAGGTAAGGGATGTTATTTTCTTCTTATATGATATTATTTCTTTCAATATCATTATGCCGGAGTATTGATCTAAACTTTTAATCAAATTTGGAACTTTTTGTGTTAGGGTTACTATTCACGTATACGGCACTATTCACGAATACGACACTATTCACCGAAAAATGAAATTTTCTCTTTTTCTTCTAGATGTCTTTTATGGTTACTATTTTTGATTGTATCCATGTTTTGATCTTTATTTTTGAATTCTACTTCAAAATTGGTTATTATGGATTATTATTAATCTTGGATAAACTGTGATACGAATCCCTAATATTGTCCTTACTTCTCCTTTGGATTTGATTTGTTTTTAAAATATTTTTCATCATCCTCAGTCCTAAATGATGATATTACTGAATATCTTTGGCCTGTAGTGCAAAGATGAATGATTAAAGTGATGAATATCTTTGGCCCGTAGTGCAAAGATGAACAGGTGTTGAGATGAACATGACCAACTCGTGATACAAATGAATATCTTTGGCCTGTAGTGCAAAGATGAATATTTGATTAAAGATGTATATTGATTGTTGTTACAGGTATAAAATATTGCTGATGGACTTTTAAATCTTAGAAGATAGTAGAACTCATTCTCTACTCGACTCTTCTAATGGATTGCTATTTCCGCTGCAGTTGTTGATCTAAAACTTGTTGTCAATTATATTTTATCAGATTTTTCCCTGTTGAGGACTAACGATAATTTGTTGTATATTATCTTAGTCATAATATTCTTTACTGGGCTAGTTGAGCTCACCCTTTTCCTTTTTGTTCCATTTTTCTTCTCAGGAGGTGAGAACATAGCAGGATCGAGTCGGGGTATGGAGTAATGGTTCTAGAAAGATGTTTTAGCAGTCCTCACTATTTTTGTAAAATAGTGTTTGAATAATTGTAATGAGGACTTATTTGAGTGTGGATATTGTCTAGAAGACAATATTTGTATTTAAACTCACAACATGTAATGTCGTATTTCACACGACATTTGTATTATTGAAGTTGTAGTTTGCTTTATGTACCATGTATTTGGCGACTCAGAATGGGTGTTGTATACCTATTTTGGGGGCGTCACAGTTGGTATCAAAGCTTAGGGATATGGTCTCTGGCAGAGATCGGGGAATAGAACTATGAGGGGAGAGATGAGTAAATCCTTCGCTAGTGTGTCCTATCTAAGCTTATTTGTTGGTTGGTCATAATAATATAGGGATATTATGTGATATGTTAATTTGTTTAATTAACCCTTGTTTTATGGTAGTATTTAATAATGGCTGCTGAGAATGTTAACAATGGAGTGTATGAGACTGTGGAACAACCTTTAGTCACAAACCAGGAGAACGTGCAACAGGAAGGCAATATTCCTCCTGTAAACAACACTACCGAGCAAACGATGAACGATGGAATATTTAGGAGCTTTTTGCAGTTCATGCAAAATCAGACGAGGGAGACTCGTGTACAAAATACGGCTGGAAATGATGGCAACGCGCGGTCGGTCACAGCCAAGCAATTCAAGGAGTTGGGACCACCAGATTTCTGGGGAAAGCCCGATCCGATTAATGCGGAAACATGGGTAAAGCAAATTACTAAGATATTCGATGTCTTGGGATGCACGGAGGAACAGAAGGTTCCATTCGCCACCTTTATGTTCCGTGGAGAGGCAGATTACTGGTGGGAATCCATGAAGCGTACCCAGCCAGCCGCACTCAATATGTCTTGGGAAAAATTTCAGAAACTGTTCAATGACAAGTACTTTCCTGAAAGTAATCGTCATCTGAAAGAGGTAGAGTTTATTAGACTGAAACAGAATAACATGATTATTGTCTCGATGCAGGCTAAGTTCGCGGAGTTATCCAGGTTTGCACCTCATTTGGTAGAGAATGAGGAACGTATGACGCGAATGTTTCTGCGAGGTTTAAAACCCAAGATTCGTCAATACCTTATCTCTCATAAATTTTCTCTATATTCAGATGTTGTCAACAGGGCTCAATTATTAGAGCGAGATAGTGAGTATGTTCACCCAAGGGACCACAACCAGGGTCATACCAGTGACAGCAGTCATCGGAGCGATTATAACCAGCGAGGAGGGAAAAATACTGACAAAAGTGGTAACCATTCTGGTGGTAATCGTGGCCATGATAATAGGAGAGGTGAGTCAAGTGGAAATTTCAAGAAGAGAAGATTTAACGATGATGGGAAGACGTCGGCGGAAGCACCAACAATAAATTTTAGGGGAGGGGAACGACCGCCAATTAGATGCTACAGATGCGGAGATGAGGGACATATAAGTCCAAACTTTTCACAGCCTTCCAAGGTATGTTATAATTGTGGAAAGGAAGGTCACATAGCTAGATTTTGTCCTATAGCAAAATCAAGTCCAGCTGGGACGGTGGCACCAAAGGCGGATACGGACAAAATAAAGTCGGTAGTTTCTGGAAGAGCGTTTGTCGTGACTGCCCAAAACGCGAGGAACCCGAATGAAGGTATCACGCGTTAGTTAATTATAAATTCTTGCGAAATCTATACCTTATTAGATATCGGTTCTACCCATTCTTTTATCTCTCCTGCTTGTGCTCAACGTTTAAACTTGACTCCGAAGAAATCAGACTATGATTTATCAATGGAGACTCCGTTAGGAGAAACTTTCGTTACATCCACGGTTTACAAATCTTGCTTAATCCAAGTTGGCACTATCACATTACCTGTTGATCTTATCTCTTTAAAGATACTTGTTTTTGATGTGATTTTAAGGATTGATTGGTTAACCACTCATCATGCCAAAATTGATTGTTTTCATAAGGTTGTTAGTTTTCATATTCCTAACAAACCTGTTATGCGAATTCAAGAAACCAAACCATTGAAGTCAAACACTTTCATATCAAGCCATAAAGCCATTCGTTTATTAAAAAAATGGATGTCAAGCTTTCTTAGCCATTTCATGGATTTAAACAAAAATACGTCAAATTTGAATGATATTTCTGTTGTTAGTGAATTTCCTGACGTATTTCCTGAAGAATTTCCTGGCAGACCCCCAGAGTGTGATATTGAATTTTGTATCGACTTTGAACCCGGTACAAAACCCATTTCTAAAATCTCATATCAAATGGCTCCTATTTGAACTTCAGGAGTTAAAAACCAAAGTACAAGAGTTAGTACCCGAGCCTCTATCAGGTGACTTCCTTTGTGGAATGCACCGAAGCCAGACTCTCCGTAGGGGACGTCATATTCGTGGGGTGGTAAACTAATAGGTACCATTGTGATGTGTTATCCAAGATTGGGATATGAGTCAGAGTTGAGAGCAACCTAATTCAGTAATTAAAATATCTAGCTTTCTAGGCTTAGCTGGTTACTATCGGAGATTCGTGGAAGAATTTTCTCGAATCGCTACTCCGTTAACTCAGCTGACTCGAAAAGATACAAAATGCGTATGGAGCGAGGAATGCGAGAAGATTTTCCAAGAGCTCAAGAGGCAACTCATTTCGGCACATGTTCCGACCATACCATCCTGGAAAAGCGAATGTGGTAGTCGATGCATTGAGTAGAAGATCATATGCAAGTACGAGTGGGATATTGTCAACGCAAAGGCCCATTTTGTATGACTTGCAAAGGATGGAGGTAGTGTTAGGTTTGTAATATTCATGTGCGCAATCAAATTGCATAAAAGTGCGGAAGCGTGTAAAATCAGAGTTTAAAATTTTACAAACCATATACCCGGATCACCCTTTATGCATAATTATTAATTAAACGAAAAGATAAAGAATAAAATCATACCCTTGAAGATCGAGCTTCCTCGGTACAAGTTCACCTCCAAATCCTTTTTCGCGTCAACTTGAATCCACCGGGTTTGGTTCCTTCCTTTGATCAACGTTAGCCACCCATATGTTTGGCCTCAGAGGTGATCCACCAAGGAAAAATAAAGATTCAAGAAGAAGGGTATTGGCTCAACCCTAGTTTTCTATCTCTATAGAAAAGGCGTACTCTCCAACAAATTGGAATTATTACATTATGTTGAAAAATAACAACCCCACCACCCATAATAAGACTCCTCTTATTTATAGATGTGGGCAACCCACCTTAACAATTAAGGAATTGGGTTTTATTTAATTAATTAAATTCTTTTAATTAATTAAGCTCCCCTAATCTTATTAGGGATAATTAATTAAACTCCTTTAACTAATTTTCCTTCCTAATCCAATTAGGAATAAATGAAATACTTATATTAAATTAATTCCTAAACTCTTTTAGAAATTAAAATAATAATAATTGTAATAATATTAATAAGACTCCTCTTATTAATTTATATTTAATATTTCTAAAATATTAAATAATAAATATTAAGCTATTTAATTTATTCTATCATCATAGATTAAATTAAATATACTTAACATATTATTACGATTATGCCATTAACTTCTTAAATAATTATTCTTCCTTTTATGGTGTGACCCTTTAGGTTCTCCATATTAAACCTAGGTTATGAATAAATCAATTAGAATAATTCTAATCTTATTTAAATAAATAAATTAAACAATTAATTTATTTAAATAAATAATATTTATTCTACAATAGGGATAAGCCTCCCTAGCGATCAACGACTTTCCAGATAATATAGATTTCAACATTAATCATAAAAGAACCTTTGAGTAAATAGTTACTTAACAATTCAATCCTTCCACCATCTGATGTCCCAATTAAATATAAGACATGGAATTCTTTGTCAAGTCTTATTTTATTTAATTATATGTATTTCGACTCTTAAATGCACAACTCAAATAATGCAAATTAGAAACTCCTTTCTAATTTCATTACGCACTTTAACCCGAGGACTCTTTGGGTTGTCATTTATCGAATCACATAGGACATTTCTCTTCTTTTATTAGAAGTGGTAGATTCCTTATTGATCATACATTATCTCCATGTACAACTTATTATACCCAAGCATACTCTTTGATATACCCTAAGGGTCTTAAGGAATAAGTCAAAGTATAACTCATCATACACAAGATCTTATGATGATCTCAAGTCCAAGGATCACTTCTACTACTATCACTACAGAATTCCTATTGACACAGCAAGTAAAACTCCATTAGGTATTCCTTAGCGAGCCACGTTCGATTGAACTTATTCTCTAATAAGCACCTACATACTTGCTTTTAGTGTCTCCACACAAATGATCGTGAGATCAATCATCCTCATCCAATGAGCAAGCGAAACGATGTACCAATCTATCCGGATTCACTAATCCCCAATTTAGTAATCCAATGATTGGGAACTATTTTAGTTTTAAGCTTTCTAAGAATTTAGATCTCATTAGAATGATCATCATCATTATTCTAAAAGCATTTCTTAAAACTATGGGTTTATCACATATATATAAAACAAACATCATGTAGATAATTAAAAGCCTTTAATAAATTAATACTTTTTATTAATAAATGAATAAGATTGTTACAAAGTATATGCTTTATCATCAAACATGATTGGCTTGTGTGCATATTACTTTCAATCTCCCACTTGCACTAAAGCCAATCGCCATTGTATCTTATACTCTTCTTCTCTAAGTAGCGATTATCCCTTTGTTGGATAAGCTTTAGTTAATGGATATGTAATGTTGTTCATGAGAGTCCACTATCTCTATAGTGATTTCCCATCTTTCAATGATTCTAATAATCAAATGAAAGTGCCACAACACATGTTTAGATCCAAGATGAGACTTAGGAACTATTCCTAGTTACGTAATGAATTTTAATCCAAACAATCGACTTGCGGCTTCATTTATAGCTATATACTTTGTCTTTATCACTAAACCAACAACTCTTTCTTTGTTTGGAACCTTTCTAATTCAATTGCACCCTTTGTTCAAGATAACGCTTTATCTTAAAGTGGATTTTCTGTCATCTTAGTGCATACGAAAAACTTGAGTGCATTAAGTCCTCTAGTTTTAATTTAGACCCACCATGAATATGATCACATCCTTAGTGCTTGGGTTAAGCACTTTAAGATGTTTTCAGCGACTCATAGTGAACTTCTCCGAATAATATGGTGATCAACATCGGTCTCGTATATTTCATTGCATACATGATAACACTCACGCGACCTCTCTTTTTCGAGTGCGTGGGGACTATTAAGAGAGATACACTCCATAGCTCATCTACATGAGACATCTCTTGGAGTTTGCCATGCTAAACAACTTTAGCATCAAATGAATATACGTTCCTTGGGTTAAGTCGAGCATCCTCTTAAATCTATCTATATAGATTTATATCCCCAATTAAGATACTCTTCCAAATCATTCATGGAGGAATGTTTAGACAATTTTATCTTTACTGATTGTAGCATTGGTATGTCATTCCTTATCCGTAGTATATCAACATATAGTACTAGGAATGTCATGATGCTCCCACTGACCCTTTTGTACACACTAGAACTCTTACCTCATCGTATGTAACTCTAGATCATCATCTTCTATGATGCGTACCTCATCATCATCATCCATGATGAATCCATACCTCTAGGTATCTTGGTACTATTCCGATTTACTGATTGGTTTGTGGTACAATAGGTCTATCTATAGGTTCCTCTTATTTGACTTATAGTGTTTTGTGGTTCTTGAACTCTTCAAGATCAATTATCCTCCCACTAGCCCCTTTAATGATAAACACCTTTATCTTAGAAGGCAGGGTGTTTCGCAATAAACACCTTTTGTTAAGCAGGATTATAGAACATATACCCTAAATTTACTTTAGGATGTCCCACAAATCGACACTTGTCAAATCTTGTCCCAAGCTTATCCTTTGAAACCTTTTCACATAAGTTGGACAACCCCTTATCTTAACATACTTAAGATTAGGAATCCTCCCATCCATAACTTTTATGGAGTCTTGAAATTTGGATTTTGAGGTTACCTTTTTCAGTAGATGTCTGCCATTTCTAGGACATGATCCTAGAAGAATACTGGAATGTCGGTAAAATCATTTTGGACCGTACCATGTTTAACAAGGTATGATTTTTCATTCAGATACATCAATCAATTATTGCGTATCAGGATGTGTCCATTATGAGAAAACCATTTGAGATGATCTAAAACTTATTGCACAAGTATTTATTCCTTGATCTAATCAAAGAATCTTAATACATTGCCAATTTGTTTCACTTCTGAATTCTTTGAACCTTTCAAATAATTCACAGTTGTATTTTAGCAAATACACACATTCAACTCTTTGAATGATCATCTCCTTTTCTCATACTAATTTGTTCAATATGCAAAATTATTTTCATGTAAGTCAAGTATACAAAATTTATTAAGTAATATTCCATTCTATATACAAAACGTTATTATTATAAATAGAACAACAATTGTTCTTAATTATAATACCAAAAATTTTATTGTCCAACAATAAAATGGAAATAATATTTCTAACAAGAATTGGAATACAATAACAACTTATTGACTTAATAGATTTGCCCGTAAGCGATTCTTTAAACTATAAGTTTCTATAGCTAATGCAAAGCAACCTTTGCTTCATTTTCCACATATAGGATTACTTATCTTTGTTTAACTTTCTACTTCTTGGTCCCTTCATAAATCTATATTTATGATAACCAAAGTCGATATCCAATATCCAAGTAGAACCTTGACTTAATGAAAAATTTATTTTAAATCTTGAACAAAATAATATTTGTAACCGAAACTTCACTAAGCTTCTTTGGTTAGCCTCTGCAAGATGCTTCTCGCAGTTTCTTTCCAGTGTCCAGGCTTATTGCAGTGGAAGCAAGCTCCTTTGCTATCCGTATCAGTTTTGTTCTTATTATCCTTTGTTTATGCCTTTCTATTTACCTTCTTTGAATCGTTCTTCTTTTCAGAAGATCCTTTGGCCCCTACCAGTAAGACTTGATCTTTCTTGGTTGGAAAATGACTCTCAACATTTTTCAATATGTTAAGCAAATCAGCGAGGCTGATATCTATCTTGTTCATATAAAAAATTCACAACAATTGTGAAAGGATTCCGGGAGTGAGTGCAAGATCAAATATTGGCTCAACTCTCCATCCATGACAAAACCGGTTGTCCTAATTGATCAATCAAATTGATTATGTTTAGAACTTTTTATGCATCTTATAGTGCCATTGGCCATTCTAGATCGGAAGAGCTCCTTAGATATCTCGATATCTATCGGTCCTACTTTCCTCACCATCAACTACTTGATGTGCGGGGAATATAGTAGGAGCATCCATAGTTTCATGTTTGCCAAGCTCATACTCATGGATGCGAGCATGGTGCATTGAGCCAAAGCGTGCATCATCTTGCCACTTTCTAAAAGTAGCCTTATTTTCCTCATAGGCATTATGCGCAACCATTGCGAGGATAGGCGTATTAAGGACATAAGATAGCTTTTCACTATATGAGAACTATTCTCAAATTCCTTAACCAATCCGTTTAATTTAATTGATTGCGGTTAATTTAGCATCTAATATGCTTCGCGATGATAGTAATTTTAGACATTGTAAAATTACGTAAATGAATTTGTAATTAACAACATTTTAACATACATTCTTTTATTAATTACCAAAATAAATTAGGTCTTGTTTTAAATTGGTATCTCTCACTATTTTCTTCAAACTATATTACCCTCAATATATATAGTTCGGCAAAATCTAATTAAAGATCTGCTAGTGAGAATAAGGATCCCATTTCAAATGTATATAGCCTTGTGGTGACATAACAAACTATATATAAATAAATAGGTAGACAACTTTTGTCAATTACATCAACTATGCAACTCCTTTTCTTTTGCCTCTTAGATTATTTTGATCAAGTGGTGGCACATCCGAATCAAAATTATCCAAGTTAAGTCCGACCTAGCACTCCATATATTCAAAAAAGAAAAATATCATCCTTGTGGTGACACAACAAAACAATATTGTTTAATTTTCTTTACAAGCATCAAATGTGATAAATTAACATCTTATGTAACAACCCCAAAATAGGTCCATTCCATCCAACCCATTCTGAGTCGCCAAATACATGGTATGAAAAACAACTACAACTTTATTACAACAATTGTCGTGCAAAATACAACAACACATATGCTGTGAGTTTGGATACAAATATATACCAACTGTAGCACCTCACAATGACACCTTACATAAAGGTATAGTCAAAAACTGTTTTAGAAATTAGAATCTTTGGGAAGTGCTCAAGGAAACCTTCGTACATGGGAGGCCATGCTTTTAGGTTATGGTAGATATCATATATGGCCACGAAATTATCCTTGGTTGATTGATAGACCCCAAAGAAAAACAAGAAGATTACTATCATATTCTTCCCAATGGTGAGTCTTCTCTTGACATATCATTATCTCCATTTGTCTCTAATTTGGTATTATACTCCAAACAAACACCAAGATTATATAGGTAGTGCTTGTAAATATACTCGACAGAAGTGGATGAGCACAACCATGTCTTATGATAACACGAGTTTGTATGTCATTAGACATCTTGTATGATAGTGACAAAACACCCTTCCAAAGTTGGGTTCACCTCACCCTATTTAATTCACCAAAAATAACTATTAAATGATGTATAAAATCTGACACACACTAAAGCCCTCAATAAAATTATTTTCATACTCTTTAGGGAGAACCTCAACAACTATAGACCACCGTTCTATTCCTTTTTATCCCCCTCAACCCGACTACACTTTTATTACACGAAAGGAATTGTGAAACAAAAGGGTGAGCACAACTAGCTCGATAAAGAATATTATGACTAAAGATAAATAAATTATCAATAGTCTTCATCGGTAATGAATCGGAGATTTAGAACATATGGTAGATGATAAAACTTTTCAACCATAGTTGCGTGAATGAAGCGATCCATTAGAAGAGTCGAATAGATAATAAAGTCTATTATCTTCTCCGTGTTAAAAGTCCACCAACAATGTTTTATCCACAGTAACATCAATCAGCGGTTCCTTTCCACAATTATATGAATAACTCATAATCATAATTGTAATTCTAAATTCCTCTTCTCATCCGGGACGAAGATAATTTTCATCACTTTGTCTTACACGAAACATCAAATATCATGGTTATACCAAATCACGGTTCATTCATAATCATACTAATAAATTCATCTTTGCACCATGGCCAAAGATATTCATCAACATTCATCATTTTACACTACACTGGGCTAAAGATATTCAACAACGGGTCATCTTTGCATTACAAGCCAAAGATATTCATCAATAATTCATCTTTGCACTACTGGCTAAAGATATTCAACAACAGTCATCTTTGCATTCTGAGCCAAAGATATTCATCAATAATTCATCTTTGCACTTCTGAGGCTAAAGATATTCAACAACAGTCATCTTTGCATTCTGAGCAAAAGATATTCATCGATAATTCATCTTTGCACTACAAGCTAAGATATATAACACAAAAGTCATCTTTGCATTCTGAGAAAAGATATTCATCAATAATTCATCTTTGCACTACTGAAGCTAAGATATTCATCAACAAACCATCTGCACTACTGGCCAAAGATATTCATATCTCAAATAAATACATAATCATTTTGGAAGTTATATAACAATAATTATAACCATGTTGATCAATTCACCTTTGCACTTAAGCTAAAAATATTCAATTGTAAATTCAATGGTCATGATCATACGATCAACAATTCAACTTTTGCACTACCAAAGAGAACCTATATGGTCGCGATCATACCAATAATCTACCCATCTTTACACTCAAGTCAAAGAGAAATATCATTATTAGGGTTATAAGAATGTTATATAAAAACAATATAATCAAAACATGGTTTTAATTTCAAGAGTAAGATTCATAAATCAACGATAATTTTGGTGGAGAAGAAACCGATTTGTTGTGAATAGTACCCGTATTAAATCGCATATAGTCCCGTATGTAATGCGTATAGTAACCTCGACACGAAAAGATAAAGTTTCATAATAAAATTCATATCCATATTTATAACACCTTAATCCAAATGTTATAAATCACTTAGAAATCTCATAATCTAATATTATTAATATTATAATAATATTTTAATCATTTCTCAAACTTATAAACAATTTAATTAAATTGTTTACACTTTACTAATTAATGCATTTAATCATCATAAAATGCCAAACTCATAAAATTTCATCACCAATAACTAAAACCCTCATCAAAAATCTGCATATACCTCATATATGATTCTCAAACCATAAAATCATATTTTCTAATTTTCTTACTTCACATAACATATTTAATTCATTTTCTCATAACTAGAACATTTTCATGAAAAATACCAAATCGAGTTCTAAAAATATTTCTTTTTAAGGATTTAGTATAAAATAGTCCCATATTGAACATATATTTTTTCGAAATTTTAAAAATTCATTTACTATTTTTCATATGGCCAAAACCATCGAATATTTAAACATTTATCATAAATTGTACTTTTATCCAAAAATTCCAAAATTCACAGAGTACACTGATATTATATAGATGTACTCTCAATAAAAATTTCATCAATTTTGGAGTTAACCGCAAGGAGTTATAAATAGTTACTTTTAAAATAGTCTTTTCTCATAAAATCCATAACTCCTAATCTATACATCCAAAAATACCTCAAAATAATCATAGTGGTGTAAAATTCAAGAATGATCAAAACATGGATACAATCAAAGCTAGTATCCAGAATAGATATTTTAGACGAAAAGAAAAATTTTCATTTTTCGGTGAATAGTGCCGTATTAAGTGAATAGTCTTAGTATCGTGAATAGTTAAAAGTATCGTGAATAGTAATTCGACACCAAAAGATAGAAATTCCCAAAAAAAAAACATCTTCACGCTTCATGAATAGTACTCGTGAATAGTAACTCATAAATAGTAACTCATGAATAGTAACTCGTGAATAGTAACTCGTGAATAGTAACCCATACATGAAAAAGTTCAAATTTGATAAAAAGTTCCAACCGATATTTTTCGTAATGATATTGAAGAAATAATATCATTTGACGAAAAAATAATATCCCTTACCTCAAAAAAAAATCAAGATTGCCGGAAGGAAAGGTCGGAAGTGATCTTTGAATGAAACTTGTCTTGAGCATGAACTCTCAAAGTATCTAAATACTCACAAAATACGCTCGATAATATAGAGAGAAAAGAGAAAACTTTGTTTACGGTGTGATTTTCAATTCTAACTTAGCCCTCTATTTATAGGAAAATGTTAACCGCAAAGCAGACTTGACACGCTACTTTTGACGATGGCTTTACACGCTACTATTGTCACCCACCACATTTGAAATAAAATTCAGCATATTTTTTCACCAACCACAAGTGGGGCCCACCAATTCTAGAATTTTCCACCAAAATCATTTATAACCTAATTTACGAATCAGTCACCTCTTAAAATTCATAATAAATTATACGCTCATTTTTAACGGTTCAAAATTTGTGGACATATACTCAACTTATATATGTATAACATATCCAAAAATTATTACGATCAGCGGTCGGATTAAATATTATAACTCACACAATAAATCGTAATAATAACCGATTTGATCTTTTAATACCTCAATCCAACAAAATACAAATAAAACATCTCAAACATTAATTCCTTCATTAATAACCACATAAATAAATCCATCATTTATATTCATATAAAATAAATATTTCCTTATCATATGAATCAATAATTAATTATTCACAAATAATATTATAGAATCACAATAATGACACGACGAAAGTAGGTTCCGGAAAGAGGGCTTTCGATAAGAATTTCTCCTTCTTGGTAGCGCAATTAGGTGACCAAACCTCTCCTTGACGAGAACTTTCTAGGCATTGCCAATAATGCTATCTAATAATATTATTCAAATAATATGAATTATTGATTCGATAATGGAAATATAATGTGCGTGATGACAATTATTGAACAACAATAATATAAAATATCAACGCAGCAATTATTGAATCAATAAAATAAAATATTGAACAGTAATTACTGTAACAATTATTGAGTAGTGCCTTCTTACGTAAGGATTCAATAATTCAAAAATCTTTGTGCAATCTGAGTGTCTTCTTTCGCAACAATAGCGTATTCTTGTATTTTAACCACGGGTATTCAGCGATTGTTTATTATAATAATTATTCAGTTATTTATAAAAACTCAAACTTGTCATTTTCTTCATTCGATAGTTATTTTGTTATGGGGCCCACAAATGGCTCTGGCAAGTCGTGCACGAATATTCCCAAGCGGAAAGAATATTCCACGACCAAACGAATATTCCCAAACAATGATGAATATTTTATAACCACTTGTGTATTTGAAAAAAAAATTCATATATCACCCTTAACTTTAACTTTTATCAATTTAACCATTTCTTGAATAGTAATTATAAGAAAAATTGAATACTTTTATTTCATAAAATTCGGGGTCTTACAATCTCCCTCCTTATGAAATTTCGTCCTCGAAATTTACGTGCACAGTATTTCAAAGAGTTGAGAATACCTTGCTTTCATTTGATTTCATCTTTTCACATCATCATGATTTCTCCATTGCTCATCATCTCACGTATTTGAGGATATCATTCTAGAATACAACTTCAAAACAAGGGTTAATTGAATAAATTAACATATCACATAATATCCCGATATTATGGTGACCAACAAATAAGCTTAGGTAGGACACACTTTAGCGAAGGATTTACTCATCTCTCCCTCCTAGTTCTATTCCCGATCTCATGGAGATCATATCCCTAAGCTACGATACCAAATGTAACAACCCCAAAATAGGTCCATTCCATCCAACCCATTACGAGTCGCCAAATACATGGTATGAAAATAACTACAACTTTATTACAACAATTGTAAATGCAAAATACAACAACACATATCTTTGTGAGTTTGGATACAAATATATACCAAGCTGTTGTAGCACCTCACAATGACACCTTACATAAAGGTATAGTCAAAAACTGTTTTAGAAATTAGAATCTTTAGGAAGTGCTCAAGGAAACCTTCGTACATGGGAGGCCATGCTTTTAGGTTATGGTAGATATCATATGGCCAAAGAATTATCCTTGGTTGACCCAATAGACCCCAATGAAAAACAAGAAGATTACTATCATATTCTTCCCAATGGCGAGTCTTCTTTTGACATATCATTATCTCCACTGTCTCTAATTTGGTATTATACTCCAAACAAACACCAAGATTATATAGGTAGTGCTTGTAAATATACTCGATGAAGTGGATGAAGCACAACCATGTCTTATGATAACACGAGTTTGTATGTCATTAGACATCTTGTATGATAGTGACAAAACACCCTTCCAAAGTTGGGTTCACCTCACCCTATTTAATTCACCAAAAATAACTATTAAATGATGTATAAAATCTGACACACTAAAGCCCTCAATAAAATTATTTTCATACTCTTTAGGGAGAACCTCAACAACTATAAACCACCGATTCTATTCCATTGTTTCCCCGCTCAACCCGGCTACACTTTTATTACACGAAAGGAATTGTGAAACAAAAGGGTGAGCACAACTAGCTCGATAAAGAATATTATGACTAAAGATAAATAAATTATCAATAGTCTTCATCGGTAATGAATCGGAGATTTAGAACATATGGTAGATGATAAAACTTTTCAACCATAGTTTGCGGTGAACGAAGCGATCCATTAGAAGAGTCGAATAGACAATAAAGTCTATTATCTTCTCCATGTTAAAAGTCCACCAACAATGTTTTATCCTGTAACATCAATCAGCAGTTCCTTTCCACAATTATATGAATAACTCATAATCATAATTGTAATTCTAAATTCCTCTTCTCATCCGAGGCGAAGATAATTTTCATCACCTGTCTTTACCTGAAACATCAAATATCATGGTTATACCAAATCACAGTTCCTGTTCATAATCATACTAATAAATTCATCTTTGCATTACAAGCCAAAGATATTCATCAATAATTCATCTTTACACTACAGGCTAAAGATATTCAACAACAGGTCATCTTTGCATTACAAGCCAAAGATATTCATCAATAATTCATCTTTGCACTTCTGGCTAAAGATATTCAACAACAGTCATCTTTGCATTCTGAGCCAAAGATATTCATCAATAATTCATCTTTGCACTACTGTGCTAAAGATATTCAACAACAGTCATCTTTGCATTACGAGCAAAAGATATTCATCAATAATTCATCTTTGCATATTACTGATTTAAGATATTCAACAACAAAAGCCGTCTTTGCATTGCTACTGAGCAAAAGATATTCATCAATAATTCATCTTTGCACTACAAAGCTAAGATATTCATCAACAAGCCATCTTTGCACTACTGGCCAAAGATATTCATATCTCAAATAAATACATAATCATTTCGGAAGTTATATAACAATAATTATAACCATGTTGATCAATTCACCTTTGCACTTAAGCTAAAAATATTCAATTGTAAATTTGATGGTCATGATCATACCGATCAACAATTCAACTTTTGCACTACCAAAGAAGAGAACTATGGTCACGATCATACCAATAATCTACCCATCTTTACACTCAAGTCAAAGAGAAATATCATCATTAGGGTTATAAGAATGTTATATAAAAACAATATAATCAAAACATGGTTTTAATTTCAAGAGTAAGATTCATAAATCAACGATAATTTGGTGGGAGAAGAAACCAATTTGTTGTGAATAGTACCCGTGTTAAATCGTAGTACATAGGTCGTATATATGCATAGTAACCTCGACACGAAAAGATAAAGTTTCATAATAAAATTCATATCCATATTTATAACACCTTAATCCAAATGTTATAAATCACTTAGAAATCTCATAATCTAATATTATTAATATTATAATAATATTTTAATCATTTCTCAAACTTATAAACAATTTAATTAAATTGTTTACACTTTACTAATTAATGCATTTAATCATCATAAAATGCCAAACTCATAAAATTTCATCACCAATAACTAAAACCCTCATCAAAAATCTGCATATACCTCATATATGATTCTCAAACCATAAAATCATATTTTCTAATTTTCTTACTTCACATAACATATTTAATTCATTTTCTCATAACTAGAACATTTTCATGAAAATACCAAATCGATTCTAAAAATATTTCTTTTACGGGATTTAGCATAAAATAGTCCCATATTGAACATATATTTTTCTCAAAATTTTAAAAATTCATTTACTATTTTTCATATGGCCAAAACCACCGAATATTTAAACATTTATCATAAATTGTACTTTTATCCAAAAATTTCGAAATTCACAGTAAAGTAATAATCGATATTATATAGATGTACTCTCAATAAAAATTTCATCAATTTTGGAGTTAACCATGCAAGGAGTTATAAATAGTTACTTTTAAAATAGTCTTTTCTCATAAAATCCATACTCTCTAATCTATACATCCAAAAATACCTCAAAATAATCATAGTGGTGTAAAATTCAAGAATGATCAAAACATGGATACAATCAAAGCTAGTATCCGAATAGATATTTTAGGCGAAAAGAAAAATTTTCATTTTTAAATTGAATAGTCTTCGTGATTCGTGAATAGTCTCAGATATCGTGAATAGTCTTTAGTATCGTGAATAGTAACTCAAACACCAAAAGATAGAAATTCCACAAAAAAAAACATCTTCACGCTTCATGAATAGTACTCGTGAATAGTAACTCGTGAATAGTAACTCATGAATAGTAACTCGTGAATAGTAACTCGTGAATAGTAACCCCGACATGAAAAAGTTCCAAATTTGATAAAAAGTTCCAACCGATATTTTGAAGATAATGATATTGAAGAAATAATATCATTACGAAAAAAATAATATCCCTTACCTCAAAAAAAATCGATTGCTTTAAGGAAAGGTCGGAAGTGATTTGAATGAAACTTATACGATGAATATTAACTCTCAAAGTATCTAAATACTCACAAAATACGCTCGATAATAGAGAGAAAGAGAAAACTTTGTTTACGGTGTGATTTTCAATTCTAACTTAGCCCTCTATTTATAGGAAAATGTTAGCCGTATGAAAGCGAGACTTGACGCTGCTACACGATGGCTTTACGCTACTATTGCCACCCACCACATTTGAAATAAAATTCAGCACATTTTTTCACCAACCACAAGTGGGGCCCACCAATTCTAGAATTTTCCACCAAAATCATTTATAACCTAATTTACGAATCGGTCACCTCTTAAAATTCATAATAAATTATATCGCTCATTTTTAGCGGTTCAAAATTTGTGGACATATACTCAACTTATATATGTATAACATATCCAAAAATTACAACGATCCAGCGGTCGGATTAAATATTATAACTCACACAATAAAGTCGTAATAATAACACCGATTTGATCTTTTAATACCTCCAATCTAACAAAATACAAATAAAACATCTCAAACATTAATTCCTTCATTAATAACCACATAAATAAATCCATCATTTATATTCATATAAAATAAATATTTCCTTATCATATGAATCAATAATTAATTATTCACAAATAATATTACTGAGAATCACAATAATGATGATGAGGTAGGTTCCAGGAAGAGGGGCTTTCGATAAGAATTTCTCCTTCTTTGGGCGCAATTAGGTGACCAAACCTCTCCTTAGGCGAGAACTTTCTAGGCATTGCCAATAATGTTATCTAATAATATTATTCAAATAATATGAATTATTGATTTGATAATGGAAATCTTTGTGCGTTGACAATTATTGAACAACAATAATATAAAATATCAACGCAGCAATTATTGAATCAATAAAATAAAATATTGAGCATAATTCTTGTAACAATTATTGAGTAGTGCCTTCTTACATAAGGATTCAATAATTCAAAATATTGTGCAATACTGGTGTGCTTCTTTGTGCAACAAACGCGCATATTCTCGTATTTTAACCACGGGTATTCAAGCGGTGTTACTTGATAATAATTACGCCGTTATTTATAAAAACTCAAACTTGTCGTTTTCTTCATTCGACAGTTATTTTGTTATGGGGGCCCAAAAATGATTGCTGGCAAGTAAATACGAATATTCCCCGAAAGGAGAAAGAATATTCCACGACCAAGCGAATATTCCCAAACAACAATGAATATTTTATAACCACTTGTGTATTTTGAAAAAAAATTCATATATCACCCTTAACTTTAACTTTTATCAATTAAACCATTTCTTGAATAGTAATTATAAGAAAAATTGAATACTTTTATTTCATAAAATTGAGGTCTTACATCTTAAATACTTAATACTTGCCTTGTGGTGACACAACAAACTCATATTAAATATTTAATACTCTATTAATTTTATCATGCTAGAAAGGCGACGTTCGATATTCCAAATATCTTTGAACGCTTAGGACTTAATATAAAAAAAAAAAATTAGGGGTTTCTTTATTAATTTGTCTCATCTTGTTTTAACGCGCATGCATATATATATATAAAAAATCGCGTCATTATATTAATTAACATACAAGCGTGTTTGCATAATATATAATATATATAGTATAAGCATGCGCATATAGAATACTATATTCTACCCGGATTGATTATGGACTTTTATTCTAGTTTGGTTCACTAGAGCCACCAAGTGAACTAAAAGGTCAAACCCTAGGGGTGCAAGAAATAATATTTAAATATAACTATTAAATTTAAACTTAGGGATCCATTACAAACGCAGGTCTTCAAGCGCCTCCTTGCTCCTTGATCTCCAATTTTTCAAAATTAATTCTAACTATTCCTATTACAAAACTATTTAAAATAAATAGAAACCTTGATCACAATCGAGGGAAGTACATAAGAGGAGTTAGAATTTACATTAAGAAAAAATTAGAGAAGACGAGTCACAGTAACCCCATTTAATAAAACTCATACATTCATGCATCCAACTAAAATAAAATCCAATCACATTGGTCAATAATCCATAATCAATCCCATTTATTATCATACACATCACCATATGCATCAATAAATAACATTCATCTTATGAATAATAAACATTTAATATATATATTGATATCATTTAATGGGCAACTTTAGTTAGTATAAAATCTAATTTTGAATCAAAATAAACTCCTTTATTTTAATCCAAATTTAAATCAAAATAAAACTATTTTATTTTAATTTATCCAATTTTGAATAAAATAAACTATTTTATTTTAATCAAAATCTTTAATCAAAATAAACTCCTTTATTTTAATTAATTATGGAATCCAATTCCATGTAATAAATAAAAAAATTATTAAAGGAAACACGTAATTCTTTTTCTATTCACAAATAAACTCCTTTATTTTGAATAATATGAAATCTTATTTCATATTTAAATAAACTCCTTTATTTAAGGAAACATGGATTCTTTTTTCTATTCACAAATAAACTCCTTTATTTTGAATAATATGAAATCTTATTTCATATCTAAATAAACTCCTTTATTTAAGGAAATATATAATCTAATTTCAACTCTAATTAGTTATCATGGAATCCAATTCCAACTCTAATTAGTTAGCAAGAAATCTAATTTTAAAATTAAAATAAACCTTTTTTATTTTAAGATTAAAATAAATCTTTTATTTTAAAATTAAAATAAACTTTTATTTTAAGATTAAAATAATTATATATATATAATATTCAATTTTAAAATTAAAATTATTAAGAATAATATATATATATATATATATATATATAAATCATATTAGTTACTATATATATAAATAAAACGTTTTATTTTTTTTTATATATATATATTACTTCATGATTCCTGCTCCTGCTTCCCTTAACTTTTTCATGCAACCCTTTTAAAAAAAAATGCCATACGAGATATCCTTGTGATTTCCGTTACTTTTAACATGGTTGCCCACGGATTGTTTTTGAAGTGGGCGTGACTTTAGAATTCCAATTTTTTACTCACTCCATTAATATAATATAATAATAAGGTATTATTATAATGATTACTGATCTTACCTTAAAGTCACCATGCCCAATGTAAAGGGAAGTTAACATGTAATCATAATATATATGTCAGAGTATATATATACTACTAGTAATATATAATTAACCTTCACTTTCGCCAATCATCACATCGGATCATTTAATCAATTTTTTTTTTATTTTAAATTTTATACCATAAAATTATGCTCAATTAAATTGTTCTAAACATATATCAATATACATATCAAATTAAACAATTAATAATTTGCATAAAGGTTTGGCTCTCGATGCCACCTTTGTTAGGTTTGTAATAATATTATGTATGCAATCAAATTGCATAAAAGTGTGAGCGTGTAAAATCGAGTTTAAAATTTTACAAACCATATAATTCGATCACCCTTTATGCATAATTATTAATTAAACGAAAAGATAAAGAATAAAATCATACCCTTGAAGATCGAACTTCCTCAGGTACAAGTTCACCTCCAAATCCTTTCGCGCTCAACTTGAATCCACCGGGTTTGGTTCCTTCCTTTGATCAACGTTAGCCACCCATATGTTTGGCCTCAGAGGTGATCCACCAAGGAAAAATAAAGATTCAGAAAAGGGGTATTGGCTCAACCCTAGTTTTCTATCTCTATAGAAAAGGCGTACTCTCCAACAAATTGGAATTATTACGTATGTTGTAAAAATAATAACCCCACCACCCATAATAAGACTCCTCTTATTTATAGATGTGGGCAACCCACCTTAACAATTAAGGAATTGGGTTTTATTTAATTAATTAAATTCTTTTAATTAATTAAGCTCCCTAATCTTATTAGGGATAATTAATTAAACTCCTTTAACTAATTTTCCTTCCTAATCCAATTAGGAATAAATGAGAGTACTTATATTAAATTAATTCCTAAACTCTTTTAGAAATTAAAATAATAATAATTGTAATAATATTAATAAGACTCCTCTTATTAATTTATATTTAATATTTCTAAAATATTAAATAATAAATATTAAGCTATTTAATTTATTCTATCACCATAGATTAAATTAAATATACTTAACTATATTATTACGATTATGCCATTAACTTCTTAAATAATTATTCTTCCTTTTATGGTGTGACCCTTTAGGTTCTCCATATTAAACCGGTTGTGAATAAATCAATTAGAATAATTCTAATCTTATTTAAATAAATAAATTAAACAATTAATTTATTTAAATAAATAATATTTATTCTACAATAGGATAAGCCTCCCTAGCGATCAACGACTTTCCGGATAATATAGATTTCAACATTAATCATAAAAGAACCTTTGAGTAAATAGTTAAATGACAATTCAATCCTTCCACCATACAATGTCCCAATTAAATATAAGACATGGAATTCTTGTCAAGTCTTATTTTATTTAATTATATGTATTTCGACTCTTAAATGCACAACTCAAATAATGCAAATTAGAAACTCCTTTCTAATTTCATTCGCCTTTGCCAAGGACTCTTTGGGTTGTCATTTATCGAATCACATAGGACATTTCTCTTCTTTTATTAGAAGTGGTAGATTCCTTATTGATCATACATTATCTCCATGTACAACTTATTATACCGAAGCATCTTTGTGGCGCCCCAAAATTAGGTATACGTCACCCATCTTGGGTCGCCACTTACATGGTACATAAATTCAAATACAACTTACTAACCTAACTGCCGTGGTACAATACGAGATAAAGCGTGAGTTTGAATACAAATATTGTCTACTAGATATTATACAAACTCAAAAGGAGTCCTCATTACAACTATTATCACACTATTTCACGCAGAATAGTGAGAACTACTAATGCTATCCTCGGACCATTACTTGCGTCTCGACCAGGCTCGTCCCGCCTATGTTCTCATTTCAAGAGAAACGGTGAAAGAAAAGGTGAGCTCAACTAGCCCAAAGAAGAAATATTATGACTAAGATAATGCGTAATAAATTATCATTAGCCTTCAACAAGCAGTTAAACCGATAAAATACAATAGACAACCGGTTTAAGCTGCAGCGGAATAAGCAATCCATTAAAAGAGTCAAGTAGAGAATAAAGTCTACTATCTTTTAGGTTTTAAAAGGTTTTCATCAATTTTTATCATTTGAGACTCGACAATAATAAACCACCACATCTAATCATCCTGTACCACGGTCGAGGATTTTCATCAAATTATCAATGGTCATGACTATACCGAATCACCCCCGGTCATAATCATACCAAAAACTATCCATCAACGCATTACGTGCCACCGAGGACTTTTTGTCACATCATTTATATCAAGTCATGATTATACCGAATGATCCTCGGTCATCATAATCATACTAAGTTCATCTATGCACGTAAGCCAAAGATAACATAATATAACATGAGGATGATGACAATGACATAGTAATTCAATAAAACAAGTTCAAGAATTATTTAATCCATGAATTATTAACGTCCAAATTGTCAACATGATCTTTGTTTTCGTGAGATTAAAATTCAATAATGATCGGAAGAATATTTCCATGAAAAGATCTTTGGATGAAACGCAAATATCAAGGATATTCTACTAATTTCATGGAGTATAGAAGTCAAAGTTTTAACCAATGAGTATAATAAAGAATGGAATAACAAAAGAAATCACCATGCATGCGGTACTGCCATGTACAAAAGTTATTCAACAGAATAATAAAAAGCGGAACCGGTCGGTGAAATTCACACCCATGCGAGGATGTTCCAAGAATAATAAAGATGGAACCGGATCCGGTGTAAAACACACGAGATAGGATATTCCAATGAGAATGATAAAGCGGAACCGTGTGTGTGTAAAACACATGTATGACGAGGATGTTCCAAATGAATAATAAAAAGCAGAACCAGTCAGATGTAAAACACACAGATAGGATATTCCAGCAGAATGATAAAGGCGGAACCGGTCGGTGTAAAAACACGAGACATGGATGTTCCAATGTAATAATAAAAAGCAGAACCGGTCGGTGTAAAACACACATGCAGGATGTTCCAACGAGAATAATAGAAGAATGTCACCAAGTATAGGGTAAAAGCATGATCTGAGTTATTCCAATGAGAATAATAAGCAATGGAATAACATAAGATTTCACCAAGTATAGGGTATGCTGGCGTATCTGAGGTTATGTATAGGGTATGCCACTTTTACAAAAGTTATTCCAACAGAATGATAATGAATGGAATAATGAAGTTCTCTTCAAGAAGAAAGAATAACACCCTTCTAGTAAAAGAACTGAATATAGAAGTAGTGAAGTAGCAGAATACTCTTCTTCTTTCTATAACTTTTTCTCTATAGCTTCTTCTCTATAATTTCTCTCTCAGAGTTTCAATAAATTCGTAAAGAAAATAATGAAGGAATGAGCTTTTCTTTATAGGAAAATGGAATGCATAAGTAACTAATCCATGAGCGGTCAGATTGATTTACTTTAATCTAACGGTCCATATTTAAAGAAAATCTTTTAAATAAAATATAATATATTCTATTTA
Organism: Panax quinquefolius; assembly: GCA_020205615.1. Lineage (NCBI taxonomy): Eukaryota > Viridiplantae > Streptophyta > Magnoliopsida > Apiales > Araliaceae > Panax > Panax quinquefolius. The sequence continues at coordinate 28,253,440 of CM035154.1, forward strand.
TATAAAAACATTTTACTATGCAAAACACTATGCAATACTATGCAAAAACACTATGCAACACTATGCATAATAAAATATAATATATTCTATTTATAGAATAACTTTAATAAAGTATTCTATTTTATATAAAAGATGTTTCTTTTTTATTACGTTAATAATACTGAATAAAACAAAAGTCATTATCGCTATAATAATTCATATTATTAATCGACAATAATGGAATCAAGTGAGTGACTTCCCACATAAGCATCGATAATCAATACCGTAGTGTTACTTATGCAACCACACGTATTACATCGTATTTTTACTACCAAGTAGTTCAACAAGAACCACGGTAAAACTTCCGCCGTTATTTTAATAAAATATTTTTGTCGTTTTCTTAATCAGATAATAATTACATTTGTAGGGTCCACCAATGATTGAGTAGTTATACGAATATTCCCGCTAAACCGAATATTCCCGACCAATCGAATATAATATAACCACTTGCATACTTTGCAAAATTTATAAATACTACCCACAACTATAATATTACCTCAAATTCACACCATAATATTAAAAATTATTTCGACAAAATTTAAATCTTTATTAATAAAATCTGGGGTCTCACAATCTCCTCCTTATGGAATTTCGCCCTCGAAATTAGAGTGCGATACTGGTATGATAAAGAGATGAGGATACCTTGAATACCTTTATCGTTTAAAAATATTAAATTCATCTTTGAAATCTGCCAAAGCTATTCATTAACAATTCATCTTTGCACTACAAATTTAAAGATATATAAATCAGTAAAACCAATAATCTTTGAGGCAGCGACTTAATAGTATCACGACCACGAATTATCCATGCACCAATTTGGCCAAGGATATTCGTGTTTTCAATACTGATCATGATTATACCGAATAATCCTTGAGTCATAATCATACCAAGTCTATCAATGCACTACTACCAAAGATGACTTTTACCACATCCAGAATTAATATTTCATTCTTTGAGACTCATTCAATAATTAATCCATATCATCGAAATCATCCCTACACTACGGCCAAGGATATTCATTAGTATCACGACCACAAATTATCCATGCACTACGGCCAAAGATAATTGTGTATTCATTAGTATCACGACCACAAATTATGCAAGCACTACGGCCAAAGATAATTGTGTATTCATTAGTATCACGACCACAAATTATCCATGCACTACGGCCAAAGATAATCGTGTATTCATTAGTATCACGACCACAAATTATCCATGCACTACGGCCAAAGATAACTGTGTATTCATTAGTATCACGACCACAATTATCCATGCACTATGGCCAAAGATAATCGTGTATTCATTAGTATCACGACCACAAATTATCCATGCACTACTACCAAAGATAGCGTGTATTCATTAGTATCACGACCACAATTATCCATGCACTACTACCAAAGATAATCGTGTATTCATTAGTATCACGACCACAAATTATCCATGCACTACTACCAAAGATAATCGTGTATTCATTAAGTATCACGACCACAAATTATCCATGCACTACTACCAAAGATAATTGTGTATTCATTAGTATCACGACCACAAATTATCCATGCACTATGGCCAAAGATAATTGTGTATTCATTAGTATCACGACCACAATTATCCATGCACTACTACCAAAGATAATTGTGTATTCATTAGATATCACGACCACAATTATCCATGCACTACTACCAAAGATAATCGTGTATTCATTAGTATCACGACCACAATTATCCATGCACTACGGCCAAAGATAATCGTGTATTCATTTACGGTTATGATTATACCGAACAATCCCTGGTCATAATCATACCAAGTCCATCTATGCACTACTGTGCCACGATGACTTTCAACATAATATAAGCGTGAGGATAATGATATAAAGAATCAATCAAATGAGATAAAGGATAAATATTAAACATTTATAATATAATTTATCCAGGATTCAAGAATATTCCCATGTTATCAATCACTTAATAATCTCATAATCTAATAACATTAATATTATAATAATATTTTAATCACTTCTTAAATTTATAAACAATTTATCTCAATTGTTTACGCTTTACCATATAATGCATTTAATCATTCAAAATGTCATACTCATAAAATATCATCACCAATTATCAAATCCTCATCAAAAAAATATGCATATACTCTATATAGGATTCTTTAGCCATAAAATCCTATTTTCAACTTTTGTTACTTCACATAACATATTTAACTCATATGTTCGTAACTAAACTATTTTCATGAAAATACCAAATCAGTCCAAAAATATTTCTTTTCTGGGATTTAGCATAATATAGTCCCATAATGAAAATATATTTTTCTCGGAATTTTAAAATTCATTTACTATTTTTCAAAAATTAATTTCCACTTAATTCCTTAAGAAATTAGCTACCTCAAGTTTAACTCCAAAAATTCCCAAATCTTGGCAGGACCTTACACATGTTAACGTGAGCTTCCAGTTTAAATTTTATGGTCATCGGAGTTATAGAACTTCGGTTATAGCATTTTTAAATCGGAAAAACCTAAATATTGAAATAGTCATAACTTGCTCATTTTAAGTCAGAATGAGCTCATTTTTGGACAGGAGGTACTTTATACCATATACCTTCATGTCCCGAAAGGCCAGAATTTTTCTCATAATTTAAGTAGCCGAAACAGCCCTCTAAAATCATGGCGTGAGCTTTTTTGATTTTTGCAGCTTTGCACTCCTTTGCTAAAATCAGTCCCACACAAAAATCTACAACACCTTTTCCAGTAATTCCACTTGGATTAGTTAGGTAACTCATAGATCTAACTCTAGGACTTGACCACACTCAAAAATTCAAAATATAATAAGAGATTTGGTCAATTGAATTTCATGTTACGTTTTCACCAAAATCGATTTTCAACTCTTTGTGATTTCTAAGAAATTTTCATGTTTTCACATACTAACCAACATAACTCATCATAACACTTACTAATACCACGAATACCCATGATTTTCATTAGTCCAATGCTTTTATTATGACTTTCATCATAAACCACGTAAAAGCTATTCATTTTAGTTGATGAAATATTTGAGGTTTAAGAAATGGGTTTTGTCTTTGGGGTCAATACAAAATTCGATTTCACGCTCTAAGTAGGCTAAGAAGTCTTCAAGAATACGCCAGGAAATTTATTAATAATAGAAATATCATTCAAAACTGTGACTCTCATCCAAGACTTGGATAGTACGTCACATTGATACCAACTGTGACTTCTATCCCTTAACCTAGATAGCACCTCAGAATGATACCTATAAACTTGCCATCTTCATTCACGATGTCGCCTACTGAAAGTCTGGCTTCGGTGCATTTCACACAAGGAAGTCAACAACGAAAGGTTCGGGGCTCTTTACTAATGGCTTGATATGACAATAATTGACTTTAGTAGTTTGGTTACTTGAATTCGCACAACAAGTTGGTTATGAATATAAAAGCTAAAAACCTTACGAAAAGCATGATGAGTAGTTAACCAATTGATTCCTAAAATCACATCAAAGGCAAGTATTTTCAAAAAGATAAGATCGACAGGTAATGTGAAAGTGTTTATTTCCATCAAACAAGATTTAAAAATAGTAGCGGTAACGAAGGCTCCTACTAACGAAGTTTCAACCAATAAGTCAAAGTCTAACTTCTCCGGAGTCAAATTTAAACGTTGAACACAAGCAAGAGAGATAAAATAATGGGTAGAACCGGTATCTTATAAGGTATAGACTTCGCAATTTATAATTAACTAACCCGTGCTAACCCGTTCGGTTTACTCGCTTTTGAGAAGTCATGAAAATGCACTTCCTAAAACCAACGACCTTGTTTTGTCCATATCCACCTTTGGTGCCACCGTCAGCCTAGAATTGACTTTGGTGCACAACAAAATTGGGCTAAATGACCTTCTCTTCTTGCAATTTCCACTTCTATTATCTTTGCCATGATTACCACCGAAGTGGTTACCATTCTTGGCATGATAATTTCCCACACGATGGTTATCATTATTACGATAAATTGCGTTGCCACCCGAGATGATTATTATCGTGTTGTTGGTCGTTACCTTTTTGTTTGAAATGAATCAACACTCTCATGTGCTTCATTGCTTATCTTAGCATTTTCAGGATGCCATTCTCAAACACTTGTCACAAAATAAGGGTTAATTGACATATCACATATTATCCTATACTCTAATTCCACCAATTAAATACCAAATAAATTTAGGTAGGTCATACTAGCGAAGGAATTCCCGTCTCTCCTCTCCTACTCTTATCTCACATCTCACCAGGGATCATATCCTAAGCTCGATACCAACCGTGGCGCCCCCAAAATTAGGTATCGTCACCCATCTTGGGTCGCCACTTACATGGTACATAAATTCAAATACAACTTACTAACCTAAGCGCCGTGGCAATACGACATAAAGCGTGAGTTTGAATACAAATATTGTCTACTAGATATTATACAAACTCAAAAGGAGTCCTCATTACAACTATTATCATACTATTATTTCACGAGAATAGTGAGGACTACTAATGCTATCCTCTGGACCATTACTTACGTTCCCTAATCGTCTCCGGCTATGTTCTCATTTCTGAAGAGAACGGTGAAAGAAAGGTGAGCTCAACTAGCCCGAGAAGAAATATTATGACTAAGATAATGCGAGAATAAATTATCATTAGCCTTCAACAGTGTTAAACCGATAAAATACAATAGACAACCGGTTTAAGCTGCAAATGAATAAGCAATCCATTAAAAGAGTCAAGTAGAGAATAAAGTCTACTATCTTTTAGGTTTTAAAAGGTTTTCATCAATTTTTCATTTGAGACTCGACTTAATAATAAACCACCACATCTAATCATCCCGTACCACGGTCGAGGATTTTCATCAAATTATCAATGGTCATGACTATATCCGAATCACCCCGGTCATAATCATACCAAAACTATCCATCAACGCATTACAGTTACTTCGAGGACTTTTGTCACATCATTTATATCAAGTCGTGATTATACCGAATGATCCTCGGTCATAATCATACTAAGTTCATCTATGCACGTAAGCCAAAGATAACATAATATAACATGAGGATGATGACAATGACATAGTAATTCAATAAAACAAGTTCAAGAATTATTTAATCCATGAATTATTAACGTCCAAATTGTCAACATGATAATCTTTGTTTAAGTAGATTAAAATTCAATAATGATCGGAAGAATATTTCCATGAAAAGATATTTGGATGAAACGCAAATATCAAGGATATTCTACTAATTTCATGGAGTATAGAAGTCAAAGTTTTAACCATTTGGGTATAATAAAGAATGGAATAACAAAAGAAATCACCATGCATGCGGTACCAGACAGAGCGAGTTATTCAACGAGAATAATAAAAACGGAACCGGTCGGTGAAATTCACACCAAGCGGGAAGTTCCAACAGAATAATAAAGATGGAACCGGATCCAGGTGTAAAACACATGATAGGATATTCCAACAGAATGATAAAGGCGGAACCAGTCCGGTGTAAAACACATGCATGACAGGATGTTCCGAATAATAATAAAAATGAAACCGGTCCCACAGAAACACATGTGAGATAGGATATTCCAACAGAATGATAAAGAGCGGAACCAGTCGGATTGTAAAACACATGCAGAGGATGTTCCAATGAATAATAAAAAGCAGAACCAGTGCGGTGTAAAACACATGACATAAGATGTTCCAATGAATAATAGAAGAATGTCACCAAGTATAGGGTAAATCGGCATTATACAAAAGTTATTCCAAATGAATAATAAGCAATGGAATAACATAAGGATTTCACCAAGTATAGGGTATATGCCAGCGTATCTGAGGTTATGTATAGGGTATGCCACTTTTTAAAAGTTATTCAACAGAATGATAATGAATGGAATAATGAAGTTCTCTTCAAGAAGAAAGAATAACACCACTTACCGTAAAAGAACCTGAATATAGAAGTAGTGAAGTAGCGAGAATACTCTTCTTCTTTCTATAACTTTCTCTCTATAGCTTCTCTCTATAATTTCTCTCTCTACAGAGTTTCAATGAATTAAAAGAAAATAATGAAGGAATGAGCTTCTCTTTATAGGAAAATGGAATGCATAGTAACTAATCCATGAACGGTCGATTGATTTACTTTAATCTAACGGTCCATATTTAAAGAAAAATCTTTTAAATAAAATATAATATATTCTATTTATATAAAAACATTTTACTATGCAAACACTATGCAATACTATGCAAAACACTATGCAAAACACTATGCAACACTATGCATAATAAAATATAATATATTCTATTTATAGAATAACTTTAATAAAGTATTCTATTTTATATAAAAGATGTTTCATTTTATTACGTTAATAATACGAATAAAACAAAAACGTCATTATCATTATAATAATTCATATTATTAATCGACAATAATTGAATCAAACCGAGTGACTTCTCACATAAGCATCAATAATCAATCTGGTGTGTTACTATGCAACCACACGTATTCGCATTACTTTTACTCTGAAAGTAGTTCAACGGTAACCACGGTAAAACTTCCGCCGTTATTTTAATAAAATATTTTTGTCGTTTTCTCAATCCGACAATAATTACATTAATGAGGTCCACCAATGATTGAGTAGTGTATTTAATATTCCCTACTAAACCGAATATTCCCGACCAATCGAATATAATATAACCACTTGCATACTTTGCAAAATTTATAAATACTACCCACAACTATAATATTATCTCAAATTCACACCATAATATTAAAAATTATTTTAAACAAAATTTAAATCTTTATTAATAAAAAACTGGGGTCTCACACATACCCTTTGATATATCCTAAGGGTCTTAAGGAATAAGTCAAAGTATAACTCATCATACACAAGATACTATGATGATCTCAAGTCAAGGATCACTTGTCTTTAATATCACTCTGAGAATTCCTATTGACAGCAAGTAAAACTCCATTAGGTATTCCTTAGCGAGCCAACGTTCAAGTGAACTTATTCTCTAATAAGCACCTACATACTTGCTTTAGTGTCTCCACACAAATGATCATGAGATCAATCATCCTCATCCAATGAAAGCAAGCAACGTATATACCAATCTATCCAGGATTCACTAATCCCCAATTTAGTAATCCAATGATTGGGAACTATTTTAGTTTTAAGCTTTTTAAGAATTTAGATCTCATTAGAATGATCATCATCATTATTCTAAAAGCATTGCTTAAAACTATGGGTTTATCACATATTATAAAACAAAGATCATGTAGATAATTAAAAGCCTTTAATAAATTAATACTTTTTATTAATAAATGAATAAGATTATTCTAAAGTATATGCTTTATCATCAAACATGATTGGCTTGTGTGCATATTACTTTGTGTAGAATTAAAGACACCGGGGACCCACATGATGATGGCGAATATATACGAGTATAACCGGCTTTAATTGATAAAGTTAAATTTCGCTCAAGCTACTGGACACAAATATGCGTAATGAAGAAGAAAGTGCAAGAAGGAGCTATTAGGAAGCGAGAATCGATGAAGAAGGAATACTTAGATTCAACTCAGGACTTTGTGTTCTAACGACTCGATTTGAAGCATAGAATCATGATGGAGGCACACAACACACCGCTTTTGCAATCCATCACGGGAGTACCAAAATGTATCATGATATTCGACATACATTTTGGTGGAACAATATGAAGAGAGAGATTGCGGAGTTTATCTCGAGGTGTTTAACCTGTCAACGCGTAAAGGCAGAGCATCAAGTGCTAAACGGTCCATTGCAACCACTTGAGATTCTAGAATGGAAGTGGGAACACATTACCATGGATTTCGTTACGGGTCTTCCCAAAGTTTCTCAAGGCATAAATGCGATTTGGGTTATTGTTGATAGATTAACCAAGTCTGCTCATTTCTTGCCGATACGTGAGACTTATTCCCTTGAACGTCTTGCTCGTATGTACGTGAATGAGATTGTGCGATTGCATAGCATGCCAGTATCCATAGTTTCGGATCATGACCCAAGATTCACTTCAAGATTTTGGGTTAGCTTGTAGAAAACTATGGGCATGAATTTACGATTCAGTTCAGCATACCATCCTCAAACGGACGGACAATCAGAGAGGACTATTCAAACCCTTGAAGATCTATTAAGACTCCGTGTCCTAGATTTCAAAGGAAGTTGGGATAAGTACTTGTCACTGGTGGAGTTCACCTACAACAACAGTTATCAAGCAAGTATAGGCATGGCTCCATTTGAGGCGTTGTATGGACGAAAGTTTCGTTCTCCAGTATGCTGGGATGAGGTGGGAGAAGCAACATTGTTGGGACCAGAATTGGTACGCATGATTACAGAAAAGATCCAAATGATTCAAAAACGTATTCACACTTCACAAGATCGACAAAAGAGTTATGCTGACCTTCATAGAAAGGACGTGGAGTTTAATATTGGAGATAATGTATTGTTAAGTGTTGCTCCATGGAAAGGAGTTACAAGATTTGGGGAAAGAGGAAAGCTCAATCCAAGGTTTGTTGGTCCATTTGAGATTCTTGACCGAATAGGAAACGTGGCCTATAGACTCGAATTACCTCCAAACATGTCTCGTGTTCATAATGTTTTTCATATATCTATGCTTCGTAAATATGTGAAAGACCCGAACCATATTATTGAGTTAGAACCAAACGAGATAGCCGAAGATTTAACGTACGAGGAGGTACCTGTTAAGATCTTGGATAGGAAAGAACATGTCCTACGCACCAAGGTTATACCACAAGTTAAGGTTTTGTGGAGGAACCATGCTATTGAAGAAATGACCTGGGAGTTGGAATCAAAAATGAAAGCAAGGTACCCTTACCTGTTCGAAACACCAGGTACGTACATCAATTTCGAGGACGAAATTTTATAAGGAGGGGAGGTTGTAAGACCCCAACTTATTATAAATAAATTAAATTTTTCCTCTATTCATTATTCTAAATTAATAAGGTATTAATTTGATATAATGCTTTGGTTATGGGTGAAATGTGAATATTTTGCAAAATAAGCAAGTGGTTATAAAATATTCATTTCTGTCGGGGAATATTCGTTTGGTCGTGGAATATTCTTTTTGTCGGGAATCTCCGTGCGGCCAAGCTTGATCATTTGTGGGCCCCATAATGGAAAACGGTTGGATGAAAGAAAACGACAAAGTTTGAGTTTTATAAATAACGACATAATTGTTACCGTTAATACTGTTGGATTACCTGGTGGTTAAAATACAGTAATACGCGTGGTTGCGATAGCTTTGCAGTATTGCACAAAGTATAGTTGAATTATTGATTCTTACGTAAGAAGGCACTACTCAATAATTATTACGATGAATTCTTATTCAATATTTTATTTTATTGATTCAATAATTGTTGTGTTGATATTTTATATTATTATTGTTTCAATAATTGTCACTGCACAATATTTCTCATTATCAGATCAATAATTCATATTATTTGAATAATATTATTAGATAACATTATTGTCAATGTCTAGAAAGTTCTGTCGAGGAGAGGTTAGATAATCTAATTGCGCGTCAGTAAGGAGAAATCCTTATTGGAAAGCCCCCTCTTTCCTGGGAACGGCCTGGTTGTCATAATTGTGATTCTGTAATATTATTTGAGAATAATTAGTTATTGATTTATATGATAAGGAAATATTTATTTGATGTGGATATAAATGATGCATTTATTTATTTATGTGGTTATAAATTAAGAATTAATGCTGAGATATTTTATCAGTATTTTGTCAGATTGGAGGTATTAAAAATCATCCGTTTGTGGATTTCGGATATTTTCTGTTTGGAATTTGGAAAAACTTTCTTCTACAAAGTTGTAGAGAATTCGATTTCGTGTGGAATGGACATAAAATTCGTATTTTTCTGATAAACGGGCTATTTTCTATGAATTATTAAAGTTTCTAATTATTGTTTAAATGATAAAATATTTTGGAAAATTCTAGAATTGGTTGGTGAGAAATGTGCTTAATTGAATTTTAAATGTGGTGGGTGGCAATAGTAGCAGGTAAAGCCATCAGGTAGCAGGTCAAGTCTGCTTCGGCGTGCTAACATTTTCCTATAAATAGAGGGCTAAGTTAGAATTGAAAATCACACCAGAAACAAAGTTTTCTCTCTTTCTCTCTGTATATTATCGAGCATATTTTGTGAGTATTTAGATACTTTGAGTGTTGCTATACGGTGCAAGTTCCTTCAGCACTATATCCAGTATTCCAGTCCGAAGTACGGTTTCTTTGAGGTAAGGGATGTTATTTTCTTCTTATATGATATTATTTCTTTCAATATCATTATGCCAGAGTATTGATCTGAACTTTTAATCAAATTTGGAACTTTTTGTGTCAGGGTTACTATTCACGTATACGGCACTATTCACGTATACGACACTATTCACGAATACGACACTATTCACTGAAAAATAAAATTTTCTCTTTTTCTTCCAGATGTCTTTTATGGTTACTATCTTTGATTGTATCCATGTTTTGATCTTTATTTTCTGAATTCTACTTCAAAATTGGTTATTATGGATTATTATTGATCTTGGATAAATTGTGATATGAATCCCTAATATTATCCTTCTGTCTCACTGGATTCGTTTTCTTTAAAATATTTTTTATCATCCTCAGTCCTAAATGATGATATTACTGAATATCTTTGGCCTGTAGTGAAAAGATGAATGATTAAACTGATGAATATCTTTGGCCCGTAAGTCTGAAGATGAGCAGTGTTGAGATGAACATGACCAATTGGTGATACAAATGAATATCTTTAGCTTTGTAGTGCAAAAAGATGAATATTTAATTAAAGATGTATATTGATTGTTGTTCTGAGGATAAAATATTGATGATGGACTTTTAAATCTTAGAAGATAGTAGAACTCATTCTCTACTTGACTCTTCTAATGGATTGTTATTTCCGCTGCAGTTGTTGATCTAAAACTTGTTGTCTCATTATATTTTATCGATTTTTCCTCGTTGAGGACTAACGATAATTTGTTGTATATTATCTTAGTCATAATATTCTTTACTGGGCTAGTTGAGCTCACCCTTTTCTTTTTTGTTCCATTTTTCTTCTCAGGAGGTGAGAACATAGCAGGATCGAGTCGGGTATGGAGTAATGGTTCTAGAAAGATGTTTTAGCAGTCCTCACTATTTCTGTAAAATAGTGTTTGAATAATTATAATGAGGACTTATTTGAGTGTGGATATTGTCTAGAAGATAATATTTGTATTTAAACTCACAGCATGTATTGTCGTATTTCACACGACATTTGTATTATTAAAGTTGTAGTTTGCTTTATGTACCATGAATTTGGCGACTCAGAATGGGTGTTGTATACCTATTTTGGGAGCGTCACAAGGACCCCGAAGTGGTTCGAAAGCCATGAGAGAACTTAACTTTGAAGGCTAATATTCAAGATCTCCCGCTAAGCTGAAGTTTGATCAACTGATAAAAATAGATTATGACGCACCTGATAGTTGTCGAAGAATGTCTGAAATCTGAAGCTTGAAGTCCCACTTTATTGGTTTTGGTTTCGGTCTTACTTTAATGTCTGAAATCTCATGTTTTGCATTCAGAATCCTTCTTAAATTGGTGTGCTGAAGTCATCAGGAATAGACTTTGTGCAAATCAAAAAGAAGATGAAAGACCAAGATTAAGTAAGACTGGTTGTTATTGCTTATGATGATGAGGATGGTTCAGTTGAATATAAATAGACCGTGAGTGTAGGGACGAAGACAATGGTACACTGCAGATGGGGCGCAGGTGCGCGTGACGGGAACGAGGCAAAGCGCTAGAGTAGCAATAAGTTACCGTGTATGGAGGGCCTGGGATGACAAGGCACACGAGGCAAGCGTTAGGCGTATGACGACGACGCATCTGAACATGCGTTGGGCATGAGAGGAATGTGTAATTGGGCACGCGACTTGGCGCATTGGGGTGCGTGCGACTGGGCTACACTATTGGGTGCAATGGGCGCGTCGGGGTACATACGGAAGGCGCACAAAGGCGCATTGAGGTCTAAGGCAAAGTATTTTGGCACATATGGGCATGCTAAGGCGTGGGAGGCAAGCATTAGCATTATTGGTAAGGTCATTGGGTGCACTTGGGCGCACACAAGAACTACCTTTCCTTTACCCGCCATTCGTTTAACTTAAAAGTAAACTGGTGATTTCAATTTAACACTAGAGCAAATGACCTCTTTCTAGTGTCAATGTTAATGGTAAAATTTGTCTCCACACCTAATCACCAAACAACGAATTTAACCTGCACAATGAACAAATGATCGCATCGAAAAGCTTGACAGTCGGAGCCGCCGATGGATAAATCTGGTGTGAGAATAGGTACAAGCCATAAAACGTTAACAATGGAGGTATGCAATTGCGCTACTGAATAAGAGTAGTAAATGTGTGTTGTACCTTGAACTTAGATCATGACTATATTTATAGTTTGATCACACTGCCCCAATTTACTACGTCTGTCCCCCAATAGGAATAGGAGTCTTATGTAGAGATTCCTTATAATTGTAAGTTCCATAACTGAATAGTATTTGACTTGCTGAGAAATAGGAAGCCAGATAAGAAAAGTGAATCAAAAGTCAACTTGGATTGTGACATTCTAGAATATCCAACTCTTTAATGTCAATATAAATATCCAACCACGTGGTGTGGGTTCCCGAATTTCTGGAACCCATCAAATCACACTTCAACAATTTGCAAAGAATATTATTGTTTCGTTAATAATTTAACATTTTTGTTAATAAAAATGGAATGTAAAAAATTGGATAAAATATGTAATGGACACTAGCCTTACTAAAATAAAATAAATACAAACTATTAGTACTCAGACGCACAGAAAGCTATCCAGTGTGGAAGTGATTGTATACGACTGTTATCTCCACTCTAGCTCTGTAGCTCATGCATGAGTTTGGACACACACACCACACACACTTAGTTTAGTTCTTCCTTGTGATACTTCGATAATAAGACCCTTTAACTTTATAATTAATTCCAAGTACAGTAAAACCTCTATTTAAGAATAGATTTGGGACTAAATTATTTGTATTTTAATTGAGAGGTTATTACTAAATAGAGGTATTGATACAAAAAAAATTTCGAACACCCAAAAATATCCACTTTAACAAAAATATCAATAAGAATTCCTTAATAATTATTATTCAAAAAATATTTATGCAAAATTAAAGAAAACATAAATTATTTAGATTTTCAAACTAGGAAAATGTAGTCTTTTATAGAAAATGTAGTATTTTATAAAAAAATATGGTCTTTTATAGGAAATGTAGTCTTTTATAGAAAAATATACTTTTTATAGGAAATGTAGTCTTTTAAAATTAATATCGCTCTCTCTCTCATATATATATATATATATAAAATTATTACTATATATAGGTATAGTTTTAATGTCTGGAATTTAAAAAGATATAACATATTACAATTTAGAGGTTATTCTTTATTTATAACCTACCAAATTGGGGACCAGCTTTTTTTTATAATATTACGAGAGGTTATTCTTATATAGAATATTCTTAAATAAGGATTTTACTGTATATAAAAATTAGCTTACTTGCATTTCAATTTTCAACTCTTTTAATTCATCCCTTTTTTGCTCATATAAATTTATTGAAAAAGGAGTTTAATATACTAAAAGTAGAGATATAAATTATACCATGAATCTAGCTAGCTAGCCAGCTCTTTCCTTATCTATGTTCCTCTTTTTAGGGTAATTAAAAGATTTTGTACAGATCATGAAGAAAAGCATCTCTCTACGTTCATTTTTCTTTCTCTTTACTCTTTGCCAAACTAGAATTACGGCCTCCCATCTTACAAATAAGTGCTACAACTTTTCTTTATGAAAATACCTGATTAATTCAACTGCATGCCTATATATCATGTGTTGGAAAGAATCTCACGTACTATCTTCCTTTTTGTAAAAGGTCTCGTTTCTAGAAAATAAATGCTAATATAATAGTATAAAATAACATAATATATTTTAATTTATAAAATATATTATAAAATATATATTAATATATATAATATATATATATATATTTTAATATATATATATTGTAAAATATATATATTTTAATTTATATATTTTAATAGTATATTTTTGTCTTGAACCTTATAAAATTACTTGAATTCAAACCACTCAAATTAATATATTACAAACAAAATTAGAAAAATATTTTTCAGTAATAATTAAGCTTGTTTGGAAGAGTTGTGCGGTGGAATAAAAGTACTTCTAAATTAAATTTGGAAACATTTGTGATCGGTGAGCAACCACAAGTTGTTTTAGTTTGTAAAGACTGTCCAAAAAATACTTAAATACTTTTGAAAAAAGAAGAAGCTCGAATTATACTTTCGGCAAAAGTACTTACTTCTAGTCCAAACACAATTTACAAATTTGCCTTTAAATTGTAAAGATAATTTACAAGTTCATACCTCAGGGTTTAGACTTTAAGTACCCATGTCTTTTACTCTTCTCAAAGCTTTTTTTATTAAAAGATAACTTATATTTCAACATTTATTTTTAATATTTCTATATAATTCTCTCTTATATAAATATACAGTGAGTTCTATCATTATATAATAAAAAAAAAATATAAAAATATCAAAAATACATATAAAAATAGTGTTAAGTTGCTTAAACGCTCCTAATTCCGTGTGATTAAATTCTGCATCAGGAGAAAAATTGCAACTTTAACTGGGTCCACTTTTTAGCCAATGAAAGTCTAGACCACTATGAGTCCTCTACAGGGACCTTTTTATTGTACTGGAAAATTGGACATTTCTAATTTTTTTTTGTTTTTCAAGTGATTTTAAAAAAATGTATAATATTTATAATAATTGAAATTTTTACATAGTATAGTGTTTTACGTATAATTTAGATACATATACAACAGTACACCTAAAAATTATGTAAAATTTCTAAATAAAATAAATATTATACATTCTTTGAGAATTACTTGAAAAAAAATAAAAATAGAAATGTCAATTTTTTGGTGCAATAAAAAGGTCCGCCTAGACTTATTGGACCACTATATGCCATGTCAATATTACATGCACGAGACCCCACACTTACGTTCCTTCTCCAGGATTTGTAGGGGTCAATTGATTACCAATAATACCCCTCCCCTTACCTATATAAACTCCTCCTCTTCCCACTCGAATTCTCCCACCATTTATTCGCCTCTTCCTTGCTCTCTCATCAAAATCTCCTCTTCTTCCATCTTTCTCTTTCTAGAAAGTTCGATTTGAAAATATACCAGAACTGGCTAACCCTCAGGAAGCTCTGGAGGAAACACAAAACAAAAGGGTGCTACTCGCCCTCTACGAAGCGTTGACCGCTCGAGACGTTGACACTGTCCACAAGCTCCTGCCCTCCGACCTCGAGTGGTGGTTCCATGGCCCGCCGTCCCACCAGTTTATGATGCGCCTCCTCACTGGCATTGACGCGTCATCATCCACAGAAGAGTCATTCCAATTTGTCCCCCAGTCCTTTGCTGCCTTTGGATCAATCATCCTCGTCGAGGGCTGTGATCAGGGCCGTTCAATTTTCTGGATTCACGCCTGGACCATCACGGATGGGATAATCACCCAAGTCCGGGAGTATCTCAACACTTCCCTCACCGTTACCCGTTTTGAAAACGGGTCGGGTATCTCATCTTCAATTACCTCCCTACATTGCCCTTCTGTTTGGGAGAGCAGTCTCTCGAATCTGGCCGGAAAATCTGTGCCGGGTCTTGTTCTTGCAATATAATTAAGGGGCTGATCAGGTGTGGCCGTAAGTATAATATAGTATTGTACTCTACTATCTAATAAAGAACCCACCAATCCCACTAGGCAATGGGCTGAAGTTCGGTGGGGGTCTATAGCGTCTGGGAGGATGTAAGATCGACGGTTGGGATTCGTTTGTCTCTGTCGCTGTTTGATTTTGTTTTCTTTTGTCTTTTTATTTTATTTTTCAATTCCGTTAGTGGGTGTTTTGATACTGTTGTTTGGGTGCCATCAATATTGGGAACCAGGATGGGGATACCCAAGTGGTTACTAGTTTATATGTTTGAATCAGTCCATGTCATGTAATTATCATAGCTAGTTTGATTGATTTGAAGTGAAAATGTTTATTTTGTCACGAAGCTTAATTAGAAGCTATGAGTATATGACTGCGACATTCCTCTTATCATGCATCGAATTGTCAAATACTAATTGATTTATCAAGGTTTTATAATATGCTTGTTTAACACTTTTTAATTAACTGAATCAAATTGTCTTAATTTTTTTACTCTTTATGTCCAACTCATCTGAATTTTATGTGAGTGAGCAAGTTGATCCGTAGAGGATACATAATTGTTATTTTGTAATATATTTTTTTTTACTTTTAAATTAAAACCCCAATTTTCAGGGAAATCCATTACAAGTTAAATATATTATATTCAAAATAACAATAATAACAGTAAACATGAACTAGCAGTTATTTTTTTTTATAAAATAATCACTCTAACCTCACACAAGGAATATATATATATATATATATATATATATATATATATATATATAGAGGCGGATCTCCGTCCAGGAGTCTAGAGACAGTTTAAAATCATCATATGACGTGTTTTATTATATGTATCCAAATCACACCCAAAACACCATTGACACGTAAAAATTCAAGTTCCATAATTTTATTTTATTTTTTTTAGTTGTTTAAAAAAAAAAGCAAAAAAAAAAAAGGTCCGAATTTGATCAGGTCCGGGAGGCTGGACTTGATCAAATATATATATATATATATATATATATATATATATATTATATATATATATATATAAATACAGACATATTCTGTGAGTTTATTATGACGGATTTTTTTATTATTATGACGGTTCACCCGTCGCTATAGCAAGAATAGCTATGACGACGGGTGAAATCGTCGTTATAGCTCAAAAATCTATCGCCATAGCCGACTGTATAATACACAACTGTGCACATATATTTTTTCCTATATATATATATCACGTTAAAGAAGAAATATAAGCTCGGGCGTGAATTAACCTAAAATTTATTAATGTGTGTGAGTTTTAATTTGGGAGGAAAGGAAATATAATTTGATGTTTACCATTCAAAATTATAAGAAAGAATCTAACTTTTTATTCTCTGCCTTTAAAACAAAATTCACAAACACATGCATTCGGATTATTATTTAAAAAAAATTTATGACTAATTTTATATCAAACATAAATTAGAACACGATCCTTACTTAACTGTATACTATAATTTATTTGTCATATTGACCCTACATTTATGTTGTCGTGTCAAATATTATCACCACTGGCGGGTATGAGTCCCCTATCCCCTACGCCGGTCATAATCCAAATGAAATAAAATTGAATTTTGTTTCCATAATATAATTTCTCTAGGCCATGTCTTCATCAGCCGCCGTTATATATATATATATATATATATAAGTTATGCTTATCCATAGAGTCCCTAGTCCACGGAGATTTGAATTTCTAACTCTTGATTACTCAACGAATTTTTGGTAAGTTGCTTGCTTAGTTAGGCATATTGCTTGAATATTTTGTAAACAAAAGCCCAACTTGATAATTAATTATGACTTGTATCCTGTTAGTTATGCCAGAATTCAAGTCCTGACATATAATATATAATGGGAAGAATGTTAAAATGAACATCTTCCAACCAATACATAGGCGTATGAAAATCAAAGATTAGGGTTAGCTCAGCCCTACACACGTGAGAAATTCACCACAGCAAAGCTACGCATTAACATCCTATAGTCAGAAATAATAGTAGAGGTATATGTATTATCCGAAGTAGACTTGATTAATCTTCCAATTACACTGCTACACTATAACTTAGTTATATTGATAATTTATGTAAGTTTGAAAATACCTAGTAATACTTTTTAGGTAGTTAACTAGTTAATGATATTCATATTTATATTGACATAAACGAATTCATGTTAATTTAATTAGAATTTAAAAAATATTTAAAATTGACTTTTAAATAATTAATATTGGTCTAATAATTTGAAACGTAGGCAGTACAGTATATCCTAACCATCCAAAAATGAGGGTTCTCTTCGAATAATATTTTAAACTTTAATTAAACTTCTAACTCGATTAAATGACAATATCTATTTGATAATTAAAATTTGAGGGTGGTGGAAATATTACGTACATGTGTTGAATAATTTTTCATAGAGGATACATTTCTTTTAACGCTAATAAATTAAACTTTAAATTACTTATCTTTTCTATTAATATTTTTTCAGTTATCAATTAATTCTTATCGCCCTCAAATAGAATTACGCCAAGTTGAAAATGAAATGAAATGAAATCAAGTTTGAACACTACAATATATATAACATTGTTACGCTTCCATTTCATGCCACAACCTGGGGATTCTTTCTGAAATTTTCAACATTATATAATATCCATGACTTTTGATCATTTTTGTTTCATTTGTAATCAAATGCTATTTGGAGTGGGAGATGTAGTAGAACGTTGGCCCAAGTTACATCATGCATGGGAAGGTTCATGGAATTATTTTTGGCACCTAATAACATTAATACTTATATTCCCAAGCACACAAATTGAAGAGATCATATATTTATGTTATTCCACTTTTTGCCTCGATTTATTCCTCAAATTATAAGTATTAATTCCGAAATTGTGCTTATATATTTTTATTGATAATTTAGAGGCAGGCATATAATAATATTCCCCTCCATTTGCACCTGTCATGTCTACTTCTCAATAAGTTATTTATTAACCCCCCAAAAGAGATCATGATCGATAAACCTGATCGTTATCATACTGATAAGAACAACAAAATATGATAGCTGCATAATTATAAGAGAGTAGACCTGGTAAAATTAATATAGGTTTGGTTTGATTTTAGTTTATATAAAATGGTTATGGGTTCAAATAAAAACTAAAAATATATTATTTATTTTTAATATGGTTTGTATGGGTTGAACCCAAATGATTATAATTTTAATATAGGTTTACCCATATTTTACTTTTTTGAGATTTATGTACTTTCTCTCTCTCTCTCTCTCTCTCTCTCTCTCACTTTGCTAAATGCTCTCACTTTGCTAAATGTACTTTCTTTCTTCCCATCTTCCTTTAATTAATTATCTCTATAATAGATTAATAAAATATTGATAAAAATATACTAAATATTATTTTAGATATAAATTTTTTTTGGGGTTGGGGTGGGAGCGTATACATAATCAATAAATATTTTTTTTTTTTTGTGTAAGGGTATATACATAATCACCAAATATTATTTTTTGGGGGCGGGTGGGGAATAGGCGGGATGAGTGTATACATAATCAATAAATATTATTTTTTATAGGGTGGGGGTGGGGGTGGGGGTGGGTGCGGTGGGGGTGTATACATAATCAATAAATATTAATTTTTTTTTTGTGGGGGGGGTGGGCGGAGGGTGTATACATAATCAATAAATATTATTTTTTTGGGGGTGGGGGTGGGGGCGGGTGTGAGGTGATTTAATTACCCCAGATAAAATGTTGATGAAGCTATGTCCATAATAAAAATATGGGTCAAAGTTTTCATATTTCAGATGTTAGCCACGTTAGTAATAATCCTTTTGCAGAAGTAGAAATACAATAAAATTCGGAAAAGAATTCTATATTGATATTAAAGTAAAACCCATAATTTTTTTTTAACCTTAATACAATGGACGTTGAACAGACTAGAAGATTGCAGCTTTGAGGACTGTAAGAACAGTTTCCTTAAAAAAATATTTGGCCGTGGCAGGACAAATTGTCTCCCAGGATACAACAATGCTCTGAAGCAAACTCGACCGTGTGTAGGAAGATTATCACTGAGCAGGAAGGAAGAACCAAGAAGAAGGCCTAAAATATTTTTTCCCCACTATATCCCCCTTTTCTTTCTGGGAGAAGGATAATATTTTATAAATAGTTGAGTTCGAAACGGCCATATATCCAGCAAGGAATTAATCATCAGTAAATGGAATTAATTTCATCATTGATGTCCAATAAGCCTTTATAAAGTCAGTCATCAATTTCTTATTCATATTCCATCCGTTCCTCAACAATCCCACACATGAATAAAAATTGAAAACAAAGAAATTCGATGTGGTGATAACTCTCTACAGTTGATATTAGCATAGGATAGGTAGGCATCAACCCTTGAACCTTCCCTTGTGAAGTATATTTACTTTACTGGCCGACTAGTAGATGTGATGTCCTTGAACTATTCTGCCGTTTGTGTAAACGATGATATACCTCACACAAATACCAATATAACATGGTTTTGATTCTCATGGTTATGTTCATTATGGTCATAAACATCTCCTGGTTCTGCAAAAATTTAAGAGAACTAAACTTATTAGTTTTTCTTGAAGTGACCCCACTTTATTCTCACATAGGTGATTTTTTTTCTTCAGATTACTGACACACAAGAATCATTAAAAGCATAACTTAACCTTATTCGATTTCATATCACTGTTTATAGATAAGGGTTAGACCCCCTACAATGATAATACATTGTCTATGCAATTAGGTTGTCCCATTAAACCTAAATTCTGGGATCTCCAGTCAACAAGGTTTGGTCTTCCTTCACATAAAACCTTTAAATACTTATGGCCATCAATCCCATTCTTCTTGATGTCGTTTCAACTTGATCTCGGTTTAAACCTTTGGTTAGCGGATCCGCAATGTTATCCTTTGATTTTACATAATCAACAAAGATAACCCCCGTTGTGATCAGTTGCCTAACGGTATTGTGACGACGACGGATGTGTCTCGACTTACCGTTATACATCATGTTCAGTGCTCTTTTAATCGATGCTTGATTATCACAATGTAAACAAATTGTGTGAACAGGCTTAGGCTATTCAGGAATATCCCCCAAGAAGTTTCGTAACCATTCTGCTTCTTCTCCGATTTTATCCAGAGCTACAAACTCAGACTCCAACGTGGATCTGGTTATGATTGTTTGCCTTGAGGATTTTCAGGACACTGCTCCTCCTCCCAGAGTGAACACGTATCCACTTGTATCTTTGGAGTTCTTTATATCAGAAATCCAACTAGCATCAAAGAATCCTTCTAATACTGCAGGTTCTCTCGTATAGTGCACTCCATAATTATGAGTGTATCCTAACGATAGCTTTCCAGTGGTTATACCCTGGATTACTCGTGTATTTGCTTAAACTGTTTACAGTGAAAGCAATATCAAGTCTTGAACAAGTCATGAGATACATCAGACTGCCTATAACCCTTGCGTATTCTACTTGGTCAACACTTTCACCTTTATTTTTACAAAGATGTTGGCTGATGTCTAGAGGAGTTCTAGCTCACTAGAATCATCCTTGATAAACTTCCCAAGTATCTAGCTTGTCCACCTAATGTGTCTGGGTTAAAATAAAACCATTAGGTGAACGTTTGATTTGGATTCCCAAAATTACATCAGCCAGTCCCATATCTTTCATATCAAATTTAGAGTTTAACATGTCCTTAGTATTCTTCACCATATTTTCATTACTACCCACAATAAGTATGTCGTCAACATACAAACACAGAATAACATATCCTTTGTTTGTGATTTTGACATAAATACATTTGTCACATTCGTTTATATTATAGCCATTAGCCATCATGACATCATCAAATTTCTTATGCCATTGTTTTGGTGCTTGCTTTAGTCCATATAAGGACTTCACCAATTTAAAAAATTTTCTTTTCTGACATGAAACTACACAACCTTCAGGTTGTTCCATGTAGATCTCTTCATTAAGATCTCCATTCAGAAAGGCTGCCTTAACGTCCATTTGATGTACTTCGAGATTTCGTAAAGCAAAAATAACAAGTATCATCCTAATAGAGGTTATTCTCGACACTGGAGAATACGTATCAAAGTAATCAAGGCCTTCCTTTTTTCTATATCCTTTTATAACCAATCTGGTCTTGTACTTATCAATTGTTCCATCTGCTTTCATTTTTCGTGTGAAAATCCATTTAGAACTTAGTGGTTTCTTTCTCTGAGGAAGGTCCACTAATTCCCAAGTATGATTTTTCATGATGGAATCAATTTCACTTCTTATAGCCTCTTTCCATAAAGGACTATCTGTTGAATTTACAGCTTGACTGTAATTCTGAGGTTCAACCTCTAGCATATAGGTTAGAAAGTCTGGTCCAAAAGATTTTTCAACCCTTGCCCTTTTACTTCTTCTAGGCTCTACCTCTTCATTTTCTTCTACTTCAACTTCATGTTAAATGTCTTGACTGTCTTCATTAACAGTCTCAAGAGATCATCGTTTAGAACCCGATGCAATCTCTTCACGTTTGCATGAAAAAATGTGTTCAAAGAATGAATCATTCTTTAATTCCATGAATGTGTTCTTGTGTATATCAGGATTCTTAGAATCATGAATAAGAAACCGATATGCGTTACTGTGAAGCACATAACCAATGAAAATACAATCCACCATCTTTGGACCTATTTTCATTTTCTTTGGCAACGGAGCCAAAACTTTTGCAAGACACCCCCACACTTTTAAGTAGTTATAGGAAGGTTTCCTTCCTTTCCATAACTCATGTGGTGTCTTGTCTAATTTCTTACGAGGCACCTTATTTAAAAGGTAATTAGCTGATAAGACAGCTTCCCCCCACATGTTTTGTGGCAACCCAGAACTGTTTAGCATCGCGTTCATCATCTCTTTCAGAGTATGATTCTTGTGTTCCGCCACCCCATTAGATTGAGGGGAGTAAGGTGGTGTAACCTCATGAATAATACCATGTTGGGAGCAGAACTTACCAAATGTTCAACGTATTCACCACCACGATCACTCCTTACCACCTTAATTTTCTTATTAAGAACAAATTTCTCTAAAGCTTCATATTTGCTTTTAAGAAAATATACATAGCAATATTTTGTACTATCATCAATGAAAGTGATAAAAAATTTATTATTTAATTATTCCAAAACGATCCAAGTGAGTATTGACCAAGAACAGTCCAAATAAAAAATAAGTCAAGGTATTCCAAAGCAAAGGTATAATTTGCAACTTCATAAAAGATGAACCCAAAAAAAAAATTTGTCTTAAGATTGTTAGCCACGTTAGTAATAATCCTTTTGCAGAAGTAGAAATACAATAAAATTCGGAAAAGAATTCTATATTGATATTAAAGTAAAACTCATAAAATTTTGAGACTTATTCCCTTGAACATCTTGCTAGTATGTATGTAAATGAGATTGTGAGGTTGCATGGCATGCCAGTATCCATAATTTTGGATCGTGACCCAAGATTCACTTCAAGATTTTGGGTTAGCTTGCAAAAAGCTATGAGCGCTAATTTCACGATTGGTTAAACATACCATCCTCAAAGCAGATGCATAACAATCGAGAGGACTATTCAAACTCTTGAAGATCTATTAAGACTCGTGTCCTAGACTTCAAAGGTAGTTGGGATAAGTATTTACCATTGGTGGAATTCTCTCCTACAACAGCAGTTATCGAGCAAGTATAGGTGTGGCCCCATTGAAGCATTATATGGGACGAAAGTGTCGCTCTCCAATATGTTGGGATGAGGTGGGTGAAGCAACATTGTTGGGACCCGAGTTGGTACGTATGACTACAGAAAAAATCCAAATGATTCGACAACGTATACAAACGGCACAGGATCGACAAAAGAGTTATGCGGATCTTCATCGAAAGGACGTGGAATTTAGTATTGGGGATCATGTATTGTTGCGAGTTGCTCCATGGAAGGGAGTTACAAGATTTGGGAAAAGAGGAAAGCTCAATCCACCACTACAAGAAAACAGGTCATTGGTGACGGCGTCATTAGCGACGGCAGTATCTCCGTCGCCAATAATATCATTCTCGACGGCATAGCCGTCGCCAATGGTCCCCATCGAGAATGACCCTTCCCTGGCCTAAATTTGGTGGGAATTTTTTGGCGGGCGTGGGAAAGGTCATAGGCGATGGCCTTTGCCGTCAGTAGTGAGGCCCGTCGAGAATGGGTTAATATTTACGTTTACTAACTTAATTTTTTCCCCATTTCTGCTATTATTTTCTCCTTTTCTTCTTCTCGCTGCCGCCGCACCGCTCCTTCCCGTCGCCCACTGGCCTTTTCTTGTCGTCGCTGTCCTCTCTTGCCATCGCCCCTCGTCGTCCCTTTCGACTGAGCAAGGTAATGTCTTCCCAATTTTAATTTTCCCCCAAATATAACCTAATAATCCCTCAAACATTGCCCACTGAGTTTTTTGTTGTTGTTCGTTCACTGAATTTTATGCATATTGCTTCTAGTGTTTTGATTTGGTGTTTGGGATTAATTTGCCACGAAATTCATAGACTACACGCTTAATAGCAGTTTTTGGATTGCTAGATTTTCTCATTCTTGAGCTAGTAAGCTTGTTTGCTTTTGTGAGAATAGAAAGAAAATATAATAAAATAAAGCTTTCTTACATCATATCCACCATCCTTTACTGTGTAAATGAAGAATGGAAAGTGCTTAAAGTTGTTTTGTTTGAGCTAAATCATATTAAAGTTAGACATTTATTTCTTCATGCTTACTCACTTTTGTAATGTGCTTTATGGTGTTTATATTTTTATAATGTCTCACAATCTATCAGTTTTTTGTTATTGATCACTTCTCAATCTTATTAGATTGGGATAAGTCAACTAACGTGACCCATATAAAGGTATATCTGTATGAAAAAGTGACATAATTTTTTCTACTAATTGAACGAAAGCATATAACTTAATTGTGTGGATGAAAATATCTTAAAATTGGGTCGCATCTTTGTCACATAAACTTAATTGTGCTTAAACTTTTGTAGACAAATGGTAAAGAGTGTGACAACTTCATTAAATCCAAATCTCTAACTCTATGGTTAGAACTCGGGAAAGGTGAGCGAAAAGAGAGGAAAAGAATTTATGTTAAGTAATATACAATTGATGAGGTGATATCTCTTTATATGTAAACCAATGCATCTCTTATGTTTTTATAGTTTAATATAAAGGAAATAATAGTTACCGAACTGTTTTACTTGTTAAATATAAAAGTCAATAGTTATAGAAAAGGAAAAATAGTATCCTATAACTATAATTGATGTTCGCTTCATATTCCTCCTATATTGACCTCGTAGTAAGCATAGCTACTTGTTTGAAAAATATCAAAATTACGGTACAAAAGATAACTGTATTTAGGTATGTTTTACCAAATGATGATTCATTATTAGTATCAGTTTCAGATTAAGATCCCTTTTAAGCAAATATATTCAGTGTTTGACGCATCATGCATAATCTCTACATTCCTTGGTCAACTTTCTATTGTAGTGGCTACATGATCACAAAAGGTAACATTTATAGATGTTTCCTTTGGTTCTTTTATTTTCAATATTGTAAATGTGTATTAGTTATTTTTTTTGGTAAGTTAAAAGTTAAAACTTCAGAACATAGATTTGTTTCATTGATGGTGAACTCAGTCTGTGATAATAGTTTGTGACCTGATAAAAAGCTAGTATTCTTTTTGTTATACAAAAATAATCCTTACTTTGACATGTGCATATTTTCATATAGTTTAAGAAGCTTAGAAACCCGTTTGAGATTCACTTAGTAGGAGTGAATCTCAAATAGTCCCCGTTTTGGGACTGTTTGTAAGACCCCAACTTATTATTAATGAAATTTAATTTTCTCTATTTATTATTTTGAAATAGTAAGGGTTGATTTGATTAATGTGGATAGTTAGGGGTTAAATACGCAAATATTTCAAAATAAGCAAGTGGTTATAAAATATTCATTGTTTGTCGGGAATATTCGTTTGGTCGTGGAATATTAAATGCTGTCGGGAATATTAAATGACGGCGGTAGCATTGACCATAATGTGGGCCCCATAACGGAAAGCGATTGGATGAAGAAAGCGATAAATATAAGTTGTTTAAAAATAACGACGTAGTTATTACAGATTAACACTATTGGAATACCCGTTGGTTAAAACAAAGTAATACTGGCGTTGTTGCGATAGCTTTGCGGTATTGCACCAATTATTGAAGGCACTACTCAATAATGGTTACTGATAATTTCTTATTGAGTATTTTATTTTATTGAGTTAATAATTCTGCGTTGATATTTTATATTCTTTGTTGTTTTGATAATTGTCATTACACGTTATTTTTCATTATCGAAGCAATAATTCATATTATCGAATAATATTATTAGATAACATTATTGGCAATGTCTAGAAAGTTCATCTAAGGAGAGGTTTGGTCACCTAATAATTGGCGCCATGAAGAAGAAATTCTTATGGAAAGCCTCCTCTTTCTTTGGAAGCGCACTGGTTGTCGATATTGTGATTACGTAATATTATTTGTGAATAATTAATTATTGATTCATATGATGAGGAAAATATTGATTTTATGTGGATATAGATGGAGAAAAATTTTAATGTGACAATTGTTGAAAATTAAAATTTTATCTTTTTTCGATAAAATAATTCATTTAAATATATTATTATATTTTAATAATATAATAATGGTGATATTTTACAACGAATGTGGGATATATGAGTATACGAGGAGGAAGAGTATTTTTGTTGCAATAAATGTTTAAAACATGTTAAACATGTTGGTGGACCCCATTTATTATTTGAAATTTGATTATAACTTTGTAAAATCGACCCTTTTGTGGATTTGGTCAATTTTATTTGGAATTTGGAAAAACTTTCTTTCGCAAAGTTGTAGAGAATTGAATTTCCTATAAAACTCGTGAGATTCGAATTTTTCGATGAAAGGGCTATTTATTAGGAATTATTGAAGTTCAAGCTCTGAAATAATTGATTTTGGAAGTTTAAAATATTTAAAATTAGAAAAACGTTTTTTTCTTATTTTTTTCTAGAAGGTGGCATGTGTTTGATGGCTGAAATCAGATTCTAGACATGTGTAAGAAATTTATATAATTATATTATTAATTTATTAAATTTTCGCTTTTGGTGTTCTAGCAATTTCCTATAAATAGGGTCTTGGGTTAGAATTGAAAATCACACCGAAAATGAAGTTTTTTCTCTCTATATTATCGAGCGTATTCTTGTGAGTATCTTGAGTATAGTTTGAGTATTGCTATACGGTGCAAGTTCAAGTCATAGCCTATATCCAGGTGTTTCAAATTTAGAAGTCTTGATCTTTCGAGGTAAGGATGTTAATTTCTTCTCAAATGATATTATTTCTTCAATATCATTATCTTTGAAATATTAGTTGGAACTTTTATCAAATTTGGAACTTTTTCATGTCGGGGTTACTATTCATGAGTTCTTATTCATGAGTTCTTATTCACGAGTTCTATTATGAGAGTTCTTATTCACGAGTTACTATTCACGAGTACTATTCATGAAGCGTGAAGATGTTTTTGTGGAATTTCTATCTTTTGGTGTGTGAGTTACTATTCACGATATCTCGGACTTTATTCACGATATCTGATAATTATTCAGAAAAATGAAATTTCTTCTTTTTGTCCAAAATATCTATTCTGGATACTAGCTTTGATTGTGTCCATGTTTTGATCATTCTTGAATTTTACACCACTATGATCATTTTTGAGGTATTTTTGGACGTGAATAAAACAAAGTACGAATCCTTAATCCTTAATCCTTGTCATTTTGTTTCACTGGATTCGTTTCTTTAAAAATATTTTTCATCATCCTCAGTCTTAAATGATGATATTATTGAATATCTTTGGCACATGTAGTGCAAAGATGAATGATTTCGAAGAATATCTTTGGTAGTAGTGCAAAGATGAGCAGTGTTTAAATGAACATGACTTGGTGATGAATATCTTTGGCTTTGTAGTGCAAAGATGAATATCGATTCGGATGTATATTGATTGATGTTACTGGGGATAAAAGATGGCGATGAACTTTTAAATTCATACATAGAAGATAGTAGTTTGCATTCTCTACTTAACTCTTCTAATGAATTATTATTTCGCTGCGAATATTGATTTAAAATTTGTTGTCTATTGTATTCTATTAGATTTTTCCTGTTGAAGACTAACGGTAATTTGTTGTATATTATCTTAGTCATAATATTCTTTCTTGAGCTAGTTGAGCTCACCCTTTTCCTTTTTGTTCCATTTTTCTCGGGAGGCGAGAATATAGCGAAAGTATTTAGTCGGGGTATGGAATGAAGGTTCTAGAGAGAGTTGTTTAGTAGTCCTCACCATTTTTATAAAATAATGTATCAATAAATGTGATGAGGATTTATTTGAGTATAGATATTATACAGAAGATAATATTTGTATTTAAACTCACGAGTTTCTTGTTGTAATAATAAAGTTGTAGTTGTTTCGTACCATGTATTGACAACTCGAATGGGTGAGAGTATACCTATTTTGGGGCGTCCACTTTGTTCTTGTATGTTTCGATCTCACTTAGGTCCGTGTTAACGACTTGAGCACGCGTCTTTATATTTTTGAATTTTTTGGTCAAGATATATATCTCTTGGCGTTCTTGGTGCATATTTAGACTACGATGTGTTAGTCTATTTCGTGTACTTGAAGACCATGGGGAAGTCTTGTCGAAATTTACGAAAAATTTAAAGATGTGTTCAAGTTGTTGGCATCGATGAGGCGACACATCCGGAATGGGATAAACTGACCCGTTAGAGTGGGAGATGAAGTTAGAAACTCATAAGCTTGCATATACATTAACTTGGAGACTTGATTGTGTTTGTCTAACTTTCCATATATATCGACAGTTGTCCAAGATGTACATTGATCGAAGTTGGATGGAGCGTAAGGTAGCCTTGATAAGAATGGGCTTAGCTCGAGTTACGTGAGTGGGGTTGAAACAGTTTCTCAATTTCACATTTGAGCAAGTCGGTGGCGATGAGATTAGATGTCCTTGTAAGAGGTGTGTGAATGAAGTGTGGAAGGAAAGGAGTGATGTCGTATGCGACTTATTTGCGTATGGGTTCAAGCGGGGTTATCGACATGGATCTATCATGGGGAAACTGGTTGGATGAACATGAATCGAACCAGGAATCTAGAGGTGACGAAACCTTTATCTTAACATGATAGTCGAAGTCTTTGGTTCATACTTCGATGGAATCTGAGCGAGGATGAATGATAAGCGTCGAGAAAGAGCCGAATAGCGGGGCTAAGGGTTTCTATGAGTTATTGCATGAAGCAATGACGCCATTTGTATGATGACACGAAAAGCACACCGTCTTATCTGCTTAGTGACTAAGTTTTACACTTCAAGAACGGCATGACCGTAGCAAGAGAGGTTTTAATGAACTGTTAAGCATTGTGAAGGAGTGCTTACCTGCAGGCAATAAGTTACCGGAGTCGTACTATGATGTGAAGAAAATGGTCAAAAGGCTCAATTTAGGGTATGAGAAGATTGATGCTTGTGAGAATGATTGTATGTTGTATTACGGTGATGTCAATAAAGATAAGATGTCATATGATATTTATGGTACAAGTAGATACCGTGAACAGAGCAAGAAAAAGGGAAAAGAAGTGCCGAAAAAGATCTTATGTTACTTTCCCATTGCCCCGAGGCTTCAGCGGTTGTTCATGTCAACATATACCGCCGAGGATATGAGGTGGCACTCTTCATGGGACATAGTCGAAGGTCAACTGACGCACCCGGCAGATGGGCTTGAGTGGAAATTTTTTGATAACAAGCACCCCTCGTTTGCTGAAGAGGTTCGCAATGTTAGGCTTGGACTTGCTACGAATGGGTTTAATCCATTTAACAGGCCTTACACAAAGCCCTACTCAACTTGGTTGGTGATTATTGTGGTGTATAACTCCCGCCTTTGATGTGCATGAAAGATCCCTACATGTTCATGCCTTTACTGATTCTGGGTGATAAGAGTCCGAGTAAAAGGTAGCTGCTACGATAACATTTGGGATGACTGGTATGGACGATTGCTAGAAGTTATCGTTCTCAAATATTGGGGTCATAAAGAATTAGTTTGCTTCAATTGTCATTGGTTTGATGTTGAGAATGGAGTTAAAGTAGATAAAAAATCGGGATTCGGTTGTTATTAACGTTAAGTCAAAACTAAACCGATGAGTGGTATGGACGAGCCTTTTATTTTAGCAAGTCAAACAACAGGTGTACTACGCGAGTGTTAAGACCCTGCAAGCCCATGACATCTTTGTTATAACCACCGAAGTGTCGTGGTTTTCAAGGCACAACTCCTCGTCCGCAGACGATGAATCTTTACAAGTCGAGTCTACTAGTGTCACACCTGTTGATGTAACAATTATTAGTGAGTCTAGTGAAGAAGAGGATGATGTTGTCGCTGTTGAAAGTGAAGACGATGTTGTTGAGGAGGTATATATAATTGAAGAAATCGTTGAGGACGACAAAGATGATGATGACAACGATAGTGAAGATCTATTGCTCGAAGATGACGATTCTGATATTGATGGCTTTGACGATATAAATGATTAGGAGTATGTACTCTTTGTGTCTTTTTAGTTGTATTCAAATGTAACAGTTTGTAGTAGTGCAATCATTATCTTCAACTTATATTAATCTACTAAAGCTGTTACTATTTATGTTGCATTCTTTTAGTTGTATCTGTATGTTATCCTCTTTGTTATTGTGCTCAAATATAGTATTTACGAATGTTTAATAATATAGTTGTATGTGTATGTTATCCTCTTTTAGTTGTATTCAAATGTAATAATATTTTTTTTATGATTTGACAGTATACATACATATGGCGCGCACACCACATAGTGATCGTGGTGGGCGTACAGGGCATGGGGGCCGTGGCGATTCTACGCGTGATGATCAAGCCGGATCGTCAGGTATAATTACATATTTTATTGGGATACATATTATTATTTTTTAGTTTATATTGTATTAACATTATATTCGTTTATATAAATATTGATGTATTTCACTACATAGGTGATCGACGTAGGCCTCCACGGGGACTAGCACGTGGCTTGCTAAGGAATCCCCCCCAGGCACCGCTTATATGTCGTGTTGGGACTCATAGGTAATTAATTTCATAATCCTATGTAGTATTACTATAACATAAGTATTTAATATTCTTTGTAATCTGCAATGTATTAATTTCAATTGTTGTATCCTTGACGCCACGCCAAGGAACACGTTGCTTGGGATCGTCCGCAATCGATTCTCAAGCCCGTGGATGAGGTGGGGGATGTGGATGACCGCACATGGCAGCTGATTATTGATGAGTTTAGGGTAAGATGTCAATCATTCATATGCTAGTTTTATATTTCATTTGAATATACTGTTACCTCTTTCATTTATGTTGTCTACTAAGCTTCTTAATGTGTAATGTGCAAAGATATTATCGTTTTGAGGGCAGGGCAAAAGCCCGTGGCATGGCTAATTACTCGCATGATACCTAGAGATGAATTGGCACAAGTGGGTCTACGACTGGAGGAAGAAGGCCCAGACGAAGATGACTGATGGACAGACACTTAAGGATGTCCGGCCAGATTTCATATATGTTGCAGTGTGGGACCAGATGTGCAGCATTTGGGATAGCGAGGCCTTCAAGAAGATGTCGGCCTGACGTTAATTAATTTGCTGACAATGATGAGTCTCCCACCTGCTGACTGGGTCTCAATCGTCACGACTTGCATCTGGGAGAGACTTGAGGTGAGTTTAAAGCATGCACCCTCCCGCTTGGAGTTTTGGTGGCACGCCCACCAAAAGAAAGGTGATGGTGGTTATATCTCACCTGAGGCAGAACGCATTGCTGTAAGTTATGTAATTATCTTATTTAGTATGTATGTAAAATTCAGATATTATTTTGTATTATTTCATTTTATTCTTTGCGTATCATCTACTAATGTGTTTTTTCTCAACGACGATTCGAGGATCTTGCAGTGGCCCGGAGCAGCCAGAGAGGTGACACTCCAGTAGACGAGTCTAGCCCAGCGTCTTAAGCGAGGAGATAGAGAGGATGGTTGTTGTAGGCTATGGGGGGGATCGAAGAAGGGTAGAGTTGTGGGCATTCCCCATGTCCCAGCTTACACCCTAGTCCCTGCTGCGAGATCTCGACGGCGCCCACCCACTGGAGGTAGTGGTGCGAGTGGATCGGGTGCCGGCCCTTCATTATCCGATGACTTCTTCCGACGGATCATAGAGGGGTGCATGGCAAGCGATGTTGTGCAGTCTAGCGCACCATCACGTGAGCGGATCTACCAGCTGGCTCAGGAGGTTGTCCACGACTCTATAGATCCTACAGTCGCCGTTAATGATCTCATGGGTGTAGTACAGGAGGAGACCATCCGCGTTTGTGCAGTTGTCTTGGCCAACATCTTACCACCACATATTCGATAGGTAAAAACAATTAAATTATGTATTTCTTTATTCAATTTATGTAATTTATAATTGTAATTTGTAATTGTATTTCTATGACATGTAAACAGACACATAGCACCGCATAGGTATTAGACACGCGTTAGAACTTACGGGACTCGATTCCGACATAAGGAATCCGAGTTATCGTCCAGTTTGCAAAACTCGCCAACACTTAGACAAAAAGCCAAAAACAGCCCAAAACCCGTATCGGACGTCCGAATGCCACGCAAACACACACATAGCACCGCGTAGGTATTAGACACGTGTTAGAACTTACGGGACTCGATTCAGACATACAGAATCCGAGTTATCGTCCAGTTTGTAAAACTTGCCAACACTTAGGCAAAAAGCCGAAAAATAGCCCAAAACCAGCATCGGACATCCGAATGCCACACAAACACACGCATAGCACCGCGTAGGTATTAGACACGTGTTAGAACTTACGGGACTCGATTCCGACATACGGAATCCGAGTTATCGTCCAGTTTGCAAAACTCACCAACACTTAGGCAAAAAGCCGAAAAACAGCCCAAAACTCTCATCGGACGTTCGACTGCCACGTAAACACACACATAGCACCGCGTAGGTATTAGACACGCGTTAGAACTTACGGGACTCGATTCTGACATACATAATTCGAGTTATCGTCCAGTTTGCAAAACTCGCCAACACTTAGGCAAAAAGCCGAAAAATAGCTCAAAACCGGCATCGGATGTCCGAATGCCACGCAAACACACACATAGCACCGCGTAGGTATTAGACACGTATTAGAACTTACGGGACTCGATTCCGACATACGAAATCCGAGTTATCGTCCAGTTTACAAAACTTTCCAATACTTAGGCAAAAAGCCGAAAAACAACCCAAAACATGCATTGGACGTCCGAATGCCACGCAAACGCACACATAGCTCCGCGTAGGTATTAGACACGCGTTAGAACTTACGGGACTCGATTCCAACATACGGAATCCAAGTTATTGTCTAGTTTGCAAAACTCGCCAACACTTAGGCAAAAAATCGAAAAACAACCCAAAACCCGCATCGGACGTCCGAATGCCACGCAAACACACACATAGCACCGCGTAGGTATTAGACACATGTTAGAAATTACGGGACTCGATTCCGACATACGAAATCTGAGTTATCGTCCAATTTGCAAAACTCGCCAACACTTAGGCAAAAAGCCAAAAAATAGCCCAAAACTCGCATCAGACGTCCGAATGCCACGTAAACACACACATAGCACCGCGTAGGTATTAGACACGCGTTAGAACTTACAGGACTCGATTCCGACATACGGAATCCGAGTTATTGTCCAGTTTGCAAAACTCGCCAACACTTAGGTAAAAAGCCGAAAAATAGCCCAAAACCCGCATCGGACGTCCAAATGCCACACAAACACACACATAGCACCGCGTAGGTATTAGACACGTGTTAGAACTTACGGGACTCGATTTCGACATACGGAATCTGAGTTATCGTCCAGTTTGCAAAACTCGCCAAAACTTATTTAAAAGCCGAAAAACATCCCAAAACCCGCATCGGACGTCCGAATACCACACAAACACACACATAGCACCGCGTAGGTATTAGACACATGTTAGAACTTACGAGACTCGATTCCGACATACGGAATCCGAGTTATCGTCCATTTTGCAAAACTCGCCAACACTTAGGCAAAAAGCCAAAAAATAACCCAAAACTAGCATCGGACGTCCGAATGCCACTTAAACACACACAGCACCACCGTAGGTATTAGACAGCGTTAGAACTTATGGGACTCGATTCCGACATACTGAAATCGAGTTATTGTCCGATTTGCCAAAACTCGCCAACACTTAGGCAAAAAGTCAAAAATGACCCCAAAACCCGTGATCGGACATCAAGAATGCCACGCATGAAATACACACATGCCGCCGCGTGGTATTAGACACGTGTTAGAACTTACAAGACTCGATTGAGCATACGGAATCCGAAAGTTATTGTCCGATTTGCAAAAACTCACCAACACTTAGGCAAAAAGCTAAAAAACAGCCCAAAACTCGCATCGGACGTTCGAATGTCATGCAAACACACACATAGCACCGCGTAGGTATTAGACACGTGTTAGAACTTACGGGACTCGATTCTAACATACGGAATCCGAGTTATCTTCCAGTTTGCAAAACTCGCCAACACTTAGGTAAAAAGCTAAAAAACAGCCCAAAACCCGCATCGGACATCCGAATGCCATGCAAACACACACATAGCACCACGTAGGTATTAAACACGCGTTAGAACTTACGGGACTCGATTCCTACATACGGAATCTGAGTTATCGTCCAGTTTGCAAAACTCGCCAACACTTAGGCAAAAAGCCAAAAAATAGCCCAAAACCCGTATCGAACGTCCGAATTCCACACAAACACACACATAGCACCGCGTAGGTATTAGACACGTGTTAGAACTTATGGGACTCGATTTTGACATACGGAATACGAGTTATCATCAAGTTTGCAAAACTCGCATCGGACGTCCGAATGCCACGCAAACACACACATAGCACCGCGTAGGTATTAAACACGCGTTAGAACTTACGGGACTCGATTCCGACATACGGAATCCGAGTTATCGTCCAGTTTGCAAAACTCGCCAACACTTAGGCAAAAAGCTAAAAAACAACCCAAAACCCGCATTGGACGTCCGAATGCCACGTAAACACACACATAGCACCGCGTAGGTATTAAACACGTGTTAGAACTTACGGGACTCGATTCGACATACGAATCCGAAAGTTATCGTCCGGTTTGTAAAACTTCGCCATCACTTAGGCAAAAAGCGAAAAGCGAAAGCCCCAAAACCCACATCGGACGTCCAAGAATGCCACGCAAACACACACATAGCACCGCGTAGTATTGAACAGCGTTAGAACTTACGGGACTCGATTAGACATACGGAATCCGAGTTATCGTCGATTTGCAAAACTCGACACTGAGCGAACACAAATAAAACTAATTTAAATATGCTCTATTTTTGAATTCGTTATTAATATTTTAATATTAATTGTAGGGTCTTATTGATGAGACTTGGTGGTGGAGGGCGTGGCATAAAGCGATTCCCGTGGTGGAGATGGTGATGACCAAATCGTCCGATCTTGATGAGACTATTGTGGGTGGGGCCGTGATCGGGCCGTGGTGGGTCCGTAGGGTGGGACCGGTGGTGGGATCGGCGATGGGACCCGGCGATGATGGTGATCTGAGCATTCGATCTTGGGTTGTAGTACTCATTATGTTTATATTTTGACTTTTATATATGTATATTTATACAACTTTTGAGTTATCTGGGACTAGAGTTTAGATTACATTTTGTATTTACATTATGCGACTTTTATCTATAAGTCATTCGTTGTTTACATATTTGATGGTTGATATAGCAAAAGCTATTATTGTTATTGATATGCGTTCGTGAAGAATTCTTTTTTTCTTTAGTTTATAACGGGTATAATTATGTATATGTAAATGAGCAGGGTATTTTGCAATTTAAATTTTTTTTTTATTAAAAACTCATCATGACGGAGAGAAGAATTAATTAAGCGGCGTTTGGTCGGCGATAACTTTTTTTATTTTTGGGAAAAAATATTCTTGACGGTGTATTAAATGCTAACGTATGCGTCGGCAATGTGTCATTCTTAAAATGACCCGATCGTCAATGAATGACCCGTCGCAATGACACTCTTCTTGACGCGACTGACGGAGAGGCGGGCGACGACCCATCTGGCTGACGGGGAGGCGGCGAATACCGCCGTCAATATATTTCAAATAAGCAAGTGGTTATAAAATATTCGTTTGGTCGTGGAATATTCTTTCTTTGTCGGGAAATATTAAATGCGACGGTAGCGACCTTAATGTGGGCCCCTATAAGCGGAAAGCGATTGGATGAAGAAAGCGACAAGTATAAGTTGTTTATAATAACGACGTAGTTATTCTTTATCATATCTTTGTTAAAATACTCGGTGGTTAAAACACGGTAGCACACGCGATTGCACCAATTATTGATTCTTACGTAAGAAGGCACTACTCGATAATTGTTACGATAATTACTATTCGGTATTTTATTTTATTGATTCAATAATTGTTGCGTTGATATTTTATATTCTTGTTGTTTCAATAATTGTCACTACACGGTATTTTCCATTATCAGAGCAATAATTCATATTATTTGAATAATATTATTGGATAACATTATTGGCAATGTCTAGAAAGTTCTGTCTAAGGAGAGGTTAGGTCATCTAATTGCGTGCCAGTAAAGAGAAATCCTTATTGGAAAGCCCCTCTATCCCGGAGGCTCATGCGGTTGTCAAGTTATTGTGATTCTGTAATATTATTCGTGAATAATTAATTATTGATTTATATGATGAGGAAAATATTGATTTTATGTGGATATATATGGAGAAAATTTTTAATGTGACAATTGTTGAAAATTAATATTTTATCTTTTTCTGATAAAATAATTTATTTAAATATATTGTTATATTTTAATAATATAATAATGGTGATAATTTTACAATGAATGTGGGATATATGAGTATATGAGGAGGAGGTGTATTTTTGTTATCAAAATATTTAAAACATGTTTTTCATGTACATGGACCCCATTTCTTATTTGAAATTTGATTATAACTTTGTAAAATAAATGCATTTTTGTGGATTTTGGTCGGTTTTATTTGGAATTTGGAAAAACTTCCTTCTGTAAAGTTGTAGCGAACGAAATTTCCTATGGAAAAGACATAAGGTTCGAATTTTTCTGACAAAAGGGCTATTTATTATGAATTATTGAAGTTCCGAAGTTCCGAAATAATTGATTTTTGAAAGTTTTAATTATTTTTAATATGAAAAACGTTTTTGTCATTAATTGTGGGTCTTGCATGTGATGTAAATGGCTGAATTCAGTTCTTGAAAGGTTGGCGTAGGAAAATTTAATTTATATATTAATATTTTATTAAATTTTTTGCTTTGGTGTTCTAAGCATTTTCCTATAAATAGGGTGCTTAGGTTAGAATTGAAAATCACACCAGAAACTAAAATTTTCTCTCTTTCTCTCTCGATATATTGAGCGTATTCTTGTGAGTATTTTAATATTTTGAGTGTTGCTATACAGTGCAAGTTCAAGTCATAGCCTATATCCGGTGTTTCAACTATAAGTACTATTCTTTCGAGGTAAGGGATGTTAATTTCTTTTCAAATGATATTATTTTCTTCAATATCATTATGCCGAAATATTGGTTTGAACTTTTAATCAAATTTGGAACTTTTTGTGTCGGGATTACTATTCACGTATACGGTACTATTCACGTATACGACACTATTCACGAATACGACACTATTCATCGAAAAATAAAATTTTTCTTTTTCGTCCAAAATATCTATTATGGATACTAGCTTTGATTGTATCCATGTTTTGATCATTCTTGAATTTTACACCACTATAATTATTTATGAGGTATTTTTGGACATGAAATAGCTGAAATACGAATCCTTAACGTTTATTCTTTTGTTTCACTGGATTCGTTTCCTTTAAAATATTTTTTCATCATCCTCAGTCCTAAATGATGATATTATTGAATATCTTTAGCCTGTAGTGCAAAGATTAATGATTATATAATGAATATCTTTGGCTCGTAATGCAAAGATGAACAGGTGTTGAGATGAACATGACTGACTGATGAATATCTTTGGCCTGTAGTGCAAAGATGAATATTTGATTCAAGATGTATATTAATTGATGTTACATGGATAAAATATTGATGATGGACTTTTAAATTCATAGATAATAGTAGATTTCATTCTCTACTTAACTCTTCTATGAATTATTATTTTTCGTTGCGAATATTGATCTGAAACTTGTTGTTTATTATTTTCTCTCAGATTTTTCCCTGTTGAAGACTAACGATAATTTGTTCTATATTATCTTAGTCATAATATTTTTTACTGGGCTAGTTGAGCTCACCCTTTTCCTTTTTGTTCCATTTTTCTTCTCAGGAAGCGAGAATGTAGCGAGTACGAGTCGGGGTATGGAATGATGGTTCTAAAGAGTTATTTAGTCATCCTCACCATTTTTGTAAAATAATGTATTAATAATTGTGATGAGGATTTATTTGCGTGTGGATATTATCTAGATGGCAATAATCTGTATTTAAACTCACAGTTTATATGTTGTAATAATAAAGTTGTAGTTATTTCTGTACCATGTATTTGACAACTCAGAATGGGTGATGTATACCTATTTTGGGGGCGTCACATTCATAAAGTCAGCCATCAATTTCTCATTCATATTCCATCCGTTCCTCAACATCAGAACTACTGGTCCATAAGTATTATATAATATGAGTCTAAACTAGTTAAACTAAATTCAACCCATATTTATAATAATAATATTGGTTCAAAACCAAACCAATTCATAACATAAAAATTAATTAATTAATTCAATAGATTCAAGCAATTTTAATTAACTAAATAATTTTCAATTTAAATTATCAGGTTTATAAGAGAGTTGGTGAGAAGAATAATACCATATATATATATATATATATATATATATATATGGGAGTTCCATCCACAAAGAATAGGTTCTTTGTGAGAAGCAAACCCCTTTTAGCGCATTAAAATTTTTATTTGGAAGCGAAAAAAATAAATAAAATAAAATTAACAATCAAAAGGAGTTCTTTGTGGATGGAACCTTATATATATATATATGTATATATGTCATTTTCATTGAATTTTGGAGCACTTAGTCCTATCTTCAATGAATAATTTAGTGAAATGTTTTTTGCATATTGATAGCGACCATGACAAGTCCATTTACTCCAGAAGGATTTTTTTTATGTATAATTATAGAATGTATGTACTAGCATGCAAAAAAGAAGAAGAAGGGATTAAAATTAATAATCATATATGGAGTAACCTGTTAAAAGCGCGCCTGTCTTACGTTCTTTACGATGCGGAAGTAACAGTCTGTGTTTAATTAGACTTCACAATACTACTATCGCCATGAAGTTTTAGTTACCATACTTAAATACTTAAACACGCTGAAGAGATTGTTTTATAATTCACAGATGACATACAAATTATGAATATCATATTATTTTTAGAAATTTATCTATAATTTGGGAATGCACTAAAATAAGTGTATGTCAAGTTTTGAACCGAGGAGAGTAGCATATTGTATTGATATAAGCATACTCCTCCATTTGCAGCTTTGTAGAATCTATTTTCTCAACAAGTTAAGAAGGCAGAATTAATATTTAGCCAAAATTTATAAGAGCTATGATGCCAAGAATACAACTAAGGGGTTGTTTGTTTATTTCTTAACGAGTCTAAATCTAACCGAATAAGTCATTCAAATAGTTTGTTTTGTAATTTTTAAGCTCTAAAATTAAACATCTGAATATGTAAGCTCTAAAAGCGTTTGAATGGGTAAGAAGTAGTGCTCAATAATTTTTTTACTTAGATACCTTCATTGAAAATTAAAAATTACATTTAATATCTATCTTTTTTATTAACTATTGTAAATAAATTTTGTTATATACAAATTGTTTTTGATTTTTTTTTTAAACAAATAGGTCAATAACCGATTTAATAAATGTTGTTGTGGTCTTTTATTTTGAGTTTATGGAATGATAGAATTTTATTAAGAATAATGCTGGAGACACAAACTATTCTACAAACTGCTGATGTGGCATATTTCACATTAATATATTGTGTGGGGCCGAAGACTACATTGAAACAATTTATTGATCAATATGTTGAGGTGGACTATGTCACATCTGCAGTTTGTAAAATGTTTGTAAAATAGTTTGTGTCTGTAGCATTACTCTTTTATTAATATTTTTAGTGTTTTATTCCTAAAATTATATTACTAATAGTATATATACTCCATCAAAAGATTGTTCAAAAGTTATATTTATTTTTTCTTAGATAACATTTTTTATTTGTAATTACATAATAAATTTATTCATAACAATCCAGAAGGTTAAAATAGAAAATTATACATATTCAAATGTTTTAGACAGACAATTATCAAGCACATCATTTTAGTTTATATTCAAAGTTTCTACTGCATTCAATTTATTTAGATTCTCCTATACATTCAGAACTTTTTATTCAATTTTATTTAAAAACTTGAGTTAACTAGCTAGCTCTCGGTATTGGCTATTTATTCTCTTAAGTTTTTTCAAATTCCTATTTTCTTGGGCATGCAAGTGGCTTATATCAAATTAAGTAGGGGTGTCATGTTGATCAATTTAATCAGAGCACTTATTCTATCTTTAAAGAATAACTATTGCAAAGTCTCTTTCATGTGGGATAAGTTAAACAAAGCCTGTTTCATTTCTTATAGACCGGCTACGTTGAATGGGAGGTGACTTTAATTCTCAACTCTTGGCTAGCAGCATATGGCTTATGAAGAGAAGAAATGGATTTAAGATGACTTTCCCTCATTTTCTCTGGGGTTGGAAAAAAGAAAGAAAGAAAGACTATGTTTTTATCATTTTATTTATTTACTTAAAACAAACATATTGTTAGGAATATTAGGACATGGCTGGAGTAATAATTCCTACGTTCAGAATATTAAACTATTACTATTTTTTTCTAAATTAAGATATTTTTAAATTTAAAAATTGACATGTATTCCTTTAATTTTATTCAATACAACGATAAATATTATAAATTATTTAACAAGTACTACTCATTTATTGTTTCAAATTTTTAATAAGTTATTTCAATTTTAAGTATGAAAATGTTTTAAATTTACTTTCAAAAGTCACCAATAGTGTTATACTAGATAAAAACCCGCGCGTTGCGGCAGGATTATTTATTTTGTTAATAATAAATTTATACGCGCAATTAATAAATTAAAATATAATAAGAAAATGGTAGATTGTTGTACGATTATCAAATTTTGGTAGCATATGTTACATAGAGTTAGGTAAAAGTTTTGTGCGTAAATACATATCCAAGTATAGAATTAATCTGATCACTAAACCACATGACATTATATAACAGAGTTGTGTGTGTGTGTGTGTATATATATATATATATATATATATATATATATATAGAGAGAGAGAGAGAGAGAGAGAGAAAGATCGAGGTCAGTGCATCACTTATCTTACTCACACGTACTCACCCCCCTTTAGCGACGGACCGGACGACGATTTGGTCATTAAATCGTAAATACATACTTTTAATGACGATGACATATAGCGTCGCTAAAAGTATAGGCAACAGTTACTTATGATCAGATGATAAATCGTCGAATCGTCAATAAAAGGGGTGAACAGTGAGTAAGATAAAAGGTATACTTGATCGATCGAGATATATATATATATATATATATATATATATATATATATAATCTGATCCGGATCTTAAGCTCACCCTTTATCCAACTCACCCAAACTCACCCCCTTTAGCGACGGACTGGCGGCGGTTCGGTCATCCAATAGTAAATACATACTTTTAAGCGACGCTTATATGTTGTCCATCGCTAAAAGTATAGGCGACGGTTGTATGTAGAGGCAAAGCATGAATGGTAAAATCGCTAAAGGGGGTGAGCTCGGGTGAGTTGGATAAAGGTTAAATGAAAATCCGGACACTATATATATATATATATATATATATATATATATACGGTCCGGATCTTAAGCTCACCCCTTATCTAACATACCTTGCTCACCCCCTTTAGCGACAGAGACGACATTGACGATTCGGTCCATCGCTATATATAGAACATGTCGCTATATGTTGCCCGTCGCTAAAAGTTAAGACGACGGTTCTATATATAACGATGGACCGAATCGTCGTTCGGTCCATCGCTAAAGGGGGTGAGTAAGGTATGTTAGATAACAGGTAAGCTTAAGATCCGGACCGTATATATATATATATATATATATATACAATCCATTTCAAGGGCATACCCCTTTATCCAACATACCAAGCTTGCATACTCCCTTTAGCGACGAACCGGGCGTTGGTTCGATTCATCTAAAATTTTTAGCGACGGACAACAGATAGCGACAGACCGGACCGTCACCGGTCCGTCGCTAAAGGGGGTATGTAAGGTATGTAATTTAAAGGGGTATAGCCTTGATCCTTTATATATATATATATATATATATATATATTAATTTCTTGATAAAAATATTTATAATGTAACCAGTAGGATTAAAAATTGGTACCTCTTTCATTCTAAAGCACTAACAAATATTTAGAAAGTTTAATGCACAAAGTCATCTAGTTGTTATATTGATATGATTGTTAGTGGCATATTTGACGTCTATTACACATTACACAAACCTCACCAAACCTCAAAAATCTGACACATGTACTTGATGCATTTTAAAAAGTCCATGTCTCATATACGCTTACTTGCACCAGAATTCAAACATCCAAACGAAAGGGAAAACAGATGAAGATTGTCCCATTTTCGATCCTCAGACCTTAAGGGAAATTACATGTTACATGCAGAAACTAAAAAGTACGAGCATTAATAATTATGTTAGATCTTCTTGTCAAACAAACATCATGTCCAAAAACATAGCAGTATAAAACTGTGTCATATAACACAATGTTATATAGTTAAAAAATGAATACATTGCCTCATTAGTTTTTTATTCATTTTTGGAAATTGTAGAGACACTCACAGTATTACCATAATGCCAAAAAAAATTATTAATGATGATGAAAATGATTTACCGAATGCTAGTACTTAACAAATCATGCAAAGTCACAATCCAGATTATAAAATGCAATAGATAAAGAAGCCATAAATATAAACACTGTGAGATATAATCCACAAAATGAAGTCATAGCCCTTCTCATTGAATGCATTATCACCATAATCTAAAGGTCTTCATATAACTCCTTTGCATTTTTAACAGTATTAAAAATTGTTTATAGCATGAGTTGTTGCTTAATAGTTGGTATTTATTTATAGGGTGAAATTAGGTTAAATAACGGAGAGTAATTATAATAGCTCAGTAATGATAATATCATAAAGTAGTGACTTTAAAAGATAATAATTAAATTAAAAAGGATAATATCAGAACAACTGACATTACCAAAACAGTTTAGATTTGTAGTGATTTAGGGGATTATAAATTCAAAATATTAATCTGGGATTAAAAAAGTAGTAATTTTAGGAGATAATAACTAAATTAGTAATGATGATATTAGAACAATTAATATTATCGTAAAAGTTTAGATTTGTAGTAATTTATGGGATTATAAAATTAAAATATTAATGTGAGATTAAAAAGTAGTACTTTTTAGAGATAATAATTAAATAACGATAATATAAAAAAGCCGTTTAGATTGAAAAAGAAGTGATTTAGGGATTATAAAATCAACATAGTAAGTTATGATTGATATCATTTGTTATTTTAATTTTGTTTATAAGTTTTAAAGCTGTATAATATTATGTTTTAATATAATTATAAATGGTATAATATTATGTTGTAATATAATTTAATTAGTAATGATAATATCCGCTTACAATTTAGATAGTGGTGATTTTGTTATTTTGTTATATACATGTATTATAATATTATGCATACCATGTATGTATGTATATATAATGTATGGTATAATTATGAATGATATAATATTAGAA
The DNA here is from genome assembly GCA_020205615.1 of Panax quinquefolius. Lineage (NCBI taxonomy): Eukaryota > Viridiplantae > Streptophyta > Magnoliopsida > Apiales > Araliaceae > Panax > Panax quinquefolius. Next base: position 28,297,583 of record CM035154.1, read on the forward strand.
AAATAGCGATTTTAGGATATAATAATTATGTTTAGAAAAGTAGTGGATTTTGGGGATTATAAAATCAACATAATAAGTTATGTTTGATATTATTTGTTATTTTAATTTTATTTTAAATATATTAAATTGTATAATATTATGTTGTAATATAATTATAAATGATATAATATTATGTTGTATTTATGGAGAAATTATAATATAATTATGTTGTATTAAATAACGAGAGTAATGGTAATAGCTTAGTAATAATAATATCACAAAATAGTTATTTTAGGAGATAATAATTAAATTAGAAAAAATAATATCAGAATAGTTGACATTACCAAAATAGTTTAGATTTGAAATGATTTAGGGATTATAAATTCAAAATATTAATTTGGGATTAGAAAAGTAATGATTTTAGGATATAATAATTAAATTAGTAATGATAATATTAAAGCAGTTAACATTATTAGAACAATTTAGATTTGTAGTGATTTATAGATTATAAAATCAAAATATTAATGTGGGATTAAAAATTAGTGATTTTAGGAGATAATAATTAAGTAACGATAATATAAAAATGAATTTAGATTGAAAAAGTAGTAATTTAGGGATTATAAAATCAACATAGTAAGTTATGAATGATATTATTTGTTATTTTAATTTTGTTTTAAAATTTTAAAGCTGTATAATATTATGTTGTAATATAATTATAAATGGTATAATTTAATATAATTTAATTAGTAATAATGATATATCACACAGATTTAGATAGGTAGTGATTTTGTTATTTTATTATATTTGTGTATTATAATATTGTGCCATATATGTATGATATAATGTATGATATAATTATGAATGGTATAATATTAGAAAAATAGTGATTTTAGTATATAATAATTATGTTTAGAAAAGTAGTGGATTTTTGGGATTATAAAATCAACATAGTAAGTTATGATTGATATTATTTATTATTTTAAATGTTTTAAATTGTATAATATTATTATGTTGTAATATAATTATAAATGGTATAATATTATGTTATATTTATAGGGAGAAAATTAGGTTAAATAACTGAAAGTAATTATAATTGCTCAATAATGATAATATCACAAAGTAATGATTTTAGGAGATAATAATTAAATTAGAAAAGATAATATCGAGCAGTTGACATTACCAAAAAAATTTAGATTTGTAGTGATTTAGTGGATTATAAATTCAAAATATTAAGTTGGGATTAAAAAAGTAATGATTTTAGGAGATAATAATTAAATTAGTAATGATAATATTAAAAGCGATTAACATTATCGAACAATTTTGATTTTGTAGTGATTGATGGGATTATAAAATCAAAATATTAATGTGGGATTAAAAATAGTTATTTTAAGAGATAATAATTAAGTAACGATAATATAAAAATCGTTTAGATTGAAAAAAGTAGTGATTTAGAGGATTATAAAATCAACATAGTAAGTTATTAAAGATATTATTTGTTATTTTAATTTTATTTTAAATGTTTTAAATTGTATAATATTATGTTTTAATATAATTATAAATGGTATAATATTATGTTGTAATATAATTTAATTAGTAATGATAATATTCGCATACAGTTTAGATAGGTAATGATTTTGTTATTTTGTTATATATGTGTATTATAATATTATACCATACATGTATGATATAATGTATGGTATAATTATGAATGGTATAATATTAGAAAATAGTGATTTTAAGATATAATAATTATGTTTAGAAAAGTAGTGAATTTTGGGGATTATAAAATCAACATAGTAAGTTATGATTGATATTATTTGTTATTTAAATATTTTAAATTGTATAATATTATATTGTAATATAATTATAAATGGTATAATATTATGTTGTATTTATAGGGGAGAAAATTATGTTAAATAATGAGTCTAATTATAATAGCTCGATAATGATAATATCATAAAGTAGTGATTTTAGGAGAAAATAATTAAATTAGAAAGGATAATATCGAGCAGTTGACATTACCAAAAAAGTTTAGATTTGTAGTAATTTAGGGATTATAAATTCAAAATATTAATTTAGGATTCAAAAAGTAGTGAATTTAGGAAATAATAATTAAATTAGTAATGATAATATTCAAAAAGTTAACATTATCGAAAGAAGATATGTAGTGATTTATGGGTTTATAAAATCAATACATTAATATGAGATTTAAAAATAGTGATTTTAGGAGATAATAATTAAGTAACGATAATATAAAAACCGTTTAGATTGAAAAAAAAAATAGTGATTTAAGGGATTATAAAATTAATATAGTAAGTTATGAATGATATTATTTGTTTTTTAATTTTATTTTAAATATTTTAAACTATATAATATTATGTTGTAATATAATTATAAATGATATAATATTATATTGTAATATAATTTAATTAGCAATGATAATATCTCGTACATTTTTGATAGCTAGTGATTTTTTTATATATGTGTATTATAATATTATACATATACATATATGATATAATGTATGGTATAATTATGAATGATTTAATATTAGAAAAATATTGATTTTAGGATATAATAATTATGTTTAGAAAAGTAGTGGATTTTTGGGATTATAAAATCAACATAGTAAGTTATGATTGATATTATTTGTTATTTTAAATATTTTAAATTGTATAATATTATGTTGGAATATAATTATAAATGGTATAATATTATATTGTATTTATAGGGAGAAAATTATGTTAATTAATGGAGAGTAATTATAATAGCCCGATTATGATAATATCACAAAGTAGTGATTTTAGAAGATAATAATTAAATTAGAAAGGATAATATTAGAACAATTGACATTACAAAAAGCATTTTAGATTTGTAGTGATTTAGGGATTATAAACTCAAAATATTAATTTGGGATTTAAAAAAAAGTGATTTTAGGAGATAATAATTAAATTAGTAATGATAATATTAGAGCAGATTAACATTATCGAACATTTTAAATTTGTAGTGATTTATGAGATTATAAAATCAAAATATTAATGTGGGATTAAAAAGTAGTGATTTTAGGAGATAATAATTAAGTAACGATAATATAAAAACTAATTTAGATCTAAAAAAAATAGTGATTTAGGGATTATAAAATTAATATATTAAGTTATGAATGATATTATTTGTTATTTTAATTTTGTTTTAAATTTTTTAAATTGTATAATATTATATTATAATATAATTATAAATGGTATAATATTATGTTGTAATATAATTTAATTAGTAATGATAATATCAAGTATAGTTTTGATAGATAGTGATTTTGTTATTTTGTTATATATGTGTATTATAATATTATACCATACATATAGGATATAATGTATGATATAATTATGAATGGTATAATAATAGAAAAATAGTAATTATTGGATATAATAATTATGTTTAGAAAATTAGTGGATTTTGGGGATTATAAATTCAACATAGTAAATTATGGTTGATATTATTTATTATTTTAATTTTGTTTTAAATATTTTAAAAATTGTATAATATTATGTTGTAATATAATTATAAATGGTATAATATTATGTTGTATTTATAGGAGAAAATTAGGTTAAATAATGGAAAGATCATGATAATAGCTCAATAATGATAATATCATAAAGTAGTGATTTTAGGAAATAATAATTAAATTAGAAAGGATAATATCGAGCAGTTGATATTACCAAAAGCGGTTTAGATTTGTAGTGATTTAGGGGATTATAAATTTAAAATATTAATTTGGGATTAAAAAGTAATTATTTTATGAGATAATAATTAAATTAAAAGAATAATATCAGAACAGTTGATATTACCAAAACAGTTTAGATTTGTAGTGATTTAGGGGATTATAAATTCAAAATATTAATTTGGGATTAAAATGTAATGATTCTAGGAGGTCATAATTAAATTAGTAATGATAATATTATAATAGTTAACATTATCGAAGCAGTTTAGATTTGTAGTGATTTATGCGATTATAAAATCAAATTATTAATGTGGGATTAAAAATAGTGATTTTAGGAGATAATAATTAAGTAACGATAATATAAAAATTGAAGTAATGGATGAGCACATTAATTAGGTAGGACATGTGTTGCAATTTGAGAATAACAAATGTCATGCAATGGTGTTATGTACTGCAATTTAGTATATTTACTAGATACAAACACGCGCTGTGACGCCCCCAAAATAGGTATACATCACCTATTTTGAGTCGCCAGATACATGGCACAAAATTCAAATACAATCTTTAATATACAACAAGAGAGCTGTGAGTTTTAATACAAATATTCTCTTCGAGACAATATCCACTCTCAGAATAAGTCCTCATTACATTTATTGTCACACTATTTAATGAGAATAGTGAGGACTACTAATCTATCATCATCGACCGTCACTCCATTCCCCAGAATAATCCAGCCACGTTCTCATTTCACGAAGAAAACGGTGAAACAATGGGTGAGCTCAACTAGCCCGATAAGAAATATTATGACTAAGATAATGTAGAATAAATTATCATTAGTCTTCAACAATGTTAAAGCGATAAAATACAATAGACATCAAGTTTAAGCTGCGGTGGAACAAACAATCCATTAAAAGAATCAAGTAGAGAATAAAATCTACTATCTTTTATGATTTAAAAGTTTTCATCACTTTTATCATTTGAGACTAAACTCGATAAATAATCCACATCATTAAATCATCCCCGCCTTTCTGGCCGAGGATATTCTTTAGTATCACGACCACGAATTATCCATGCACTACTGGTCAAAGATAATCGTGTTTTCATCAGCAGTCTGATCATGCCATAAAATAATTTATCTTTGCTCCCTTAACAAGAAGAGAATCCATAGCCATAATCATACCAAAAGCGTCCATCAATGCACTACTGCCAACGATGAGGACTTTTTCCTCATCATTTGTAACATTGCGGTCATGATTATACTAGAATAATCCACAGTCATAATCATACCAAGTCCATCTATGCAATACAGGCCACAGATGACTTTCAACAAAATATAAACATGAGAATGATGACAATGATATAAGAATTCAATAAAACAAGTTCAAGAATTAAATTATCCAGGAACTAATAATGTCCAAATTGTCAACATGATACTTCTTTGTAGAGTAAAATTCAAGAATGCTTAGAAGAATATTTTCATGAAAAGATACTGTATGAAGAGCAAATATCAAGGATATTCCTCTAATTTCATGGAGTATAGAAGTCAAAACTTTAACCAACTGAGTATAATAAAGAATGGAATAACAAAAGAAATCACCATGCATACGGTACTTCGCATAGACAGGTTATTCCAACAGAATAATAATAACAGAACCAGGTCAGGCGAAATTCGCATCGATAGGATGTAAGAATGGAATAACAACAGAAATCACCATGCATGCGGTACAGCATGGCAAAGGTTATTCAGCGAGAATACTAAATAATGAAACCGGTCGGCGTAAAAGCGCACGGGCGAGGATATTCGATAGAATAATAAAGAATGGAATAACAACGAAATCACCACGCATGCGGTACTTGCATAGTAGCGAGGTTATTCAATGCGAATACTAAATAACGGAACCGGTCGGCGTAAAAGCGCATGACGCAGGATATTCAACAGAATAATAAAAAGCGGAACCGGTGGGTGTAAAACACCTGAACATGATATTCCAACAAAATAATAAAAAGCGGAACCAAGTCGAGGTGTAAAACACACATGACAAGATATTCAGCAGAATAATAAAAAGGCGGAACCGGTTAGGTGTGTAAAACACAGATAAAATATTCCAACAAAATAATAAAGAGCGGAACGGTGTAGGTATAAAACACAGACGAGGATATTCAGCGAGAATAATAAAAAGCGGAATAATAGAAGAATGTCACCAAGTATAGGGTATTCCGCGTATATAGGTTATTCCAACAAAATAATAAAGAATGGACTAACAAAAGTTCTCTCCATGAATAAGAAAGAAATAATACCCCTAACGGGTACAATAAATAATATCCCTTACCGTAAAAGAAACTTGATATTGGAGTAGTGAAGTAGCAGAATACTCTTCTTCTTTCTCTCTATAATTTCTCTCTCTAGAGTTTTCAATTGAATTAAGTAAGAAATAATGAAGGAATGAGCTTATTTATAGAAGAATGGTACATATAGTAAACTAACTCATGAATGGTCAGTTGATTTACTTTAATCGGACGATACATAATTAAAGAAAAATCTTTTAAATAAAATATAATATATTCTAATTATTTTTAATAAAACAAATAACTTTATAAGAGTATTTTGTTTTATATAAAAAGATTTTACTATCTGAAAAACACTATCTGACCTTATCTGAGACATATCACAACCTTATCGTAATAAAATATAATATAATCTAATTATTAACGAATAACTTTATAAAAGTATTACATTTTATATAAAAAGTTTTTACATTTTATTACGTTAATAATACTAATAAAACAAAAGTAGGTGACTTATCACATAAGCATCGATAATCAATCACAGTGTCTTTCTTGCGACCACGCGTATTCTTTATACTTTACTACTAAAGTAGTTCAACAATATTAGCGGTAAAACTTCCTCCATTATTTTCAATAAAATATTTTTGTCATTTTCTCAATCGACAAGAATTCCGTTGTAGGGTCCACGATGATTGTCTGGTTATGCGGATATTCTCTGACAAAAAGAATATTTCCCGACCAATCGAATATAATATGACAACTTGCATACTTTGCAAAATTTATAAATATTACCCACAACTATAACATTATATTAAATCCACACCATAATATTCAAAAAATTATTTCAAGAAAATTAAATATTTATTCATAAAATCTGGGGTCTCACATGCGCGTTGCGGCGTGATTATTCATTTTGTTAATAATAAATTTATATGTGCAATTAATAAATTAAAATATATTGAAAAAATGATAGATTATTGTGCGATGATCAAATTTTGATAACATATGTTGCATAAAGTTGTGTAAAAGTTTTGTGCGCAAATACATATCCGAATATATAATTAATTTGATCACTAAACCCTAAGACATTATATAATAGTTGTGTATGTGTGTGTGTGTGTATGTATGTTTGTATATATATATATATATATATATAATTCGTGATAAAAATATTTACAATGTAACCAATAGGGTTAAAAATGGGTTCCTCTTTCATTCTAAAGCACTAACAAATATTTAGAAAGTGTAATGCACAATGTCATCGAGTTGTTATATTGATACGATTGCTAGTGACATATTTGAAGTCTGTTACACATTACACAAACCTCAACAAGCCTCAAATATCTGACACGGATAATTGATGCATTTTGAAGAGTCTATGTCTCATATACGCTTAATTGCACCAAAATTCTAACATCCAAATGATAAGGGAAACAACGTAAGAATGTCTCAGTTTTGGTCCTCATACCTGAAGGGAAATCACATGTTACATGCGAAAACTAAAAGCAGGAGTATTAATAATTATGTTGGATCTTCATGTCAAACAAACACCATGTCCAAAAATATAGCAGTATATCACCGTATCATACATAACACAATGTTTTTGTTAAAGAATGAATACATTGCTTCATTAATTTTTATCTATTTTTGGAAATTGTATAGGCACTCACAGTATTGATATAATGCCAAAGAAAACTATTAATGATGATGAAAATAATTTACCAAATGCTAGTACTTAACAAATCATGCAAAACCACAATTCAGATAATAGAATGCAATAGATGAAGAAGTCATAAATATAAACACTGTTTAGATTGAAAAAGTAATGATTTAGGGGATTATAAAATCAACATAGTAAGTTATGATTGATACTATTTGTTATTTTAATTTTGTTTTAAATGTTTTAAACTATATAATATTATGTTGTAATATAATTATAAATGGTATAATATTATGTTGTAATATAATTAAATTAGTAATGATAATATCCGCACATTTTAGATATGTAGTGATTTTGTTATAGACATGTATTGTAATATTATACCATACATGTATGATATAATGTATGGTATAATTATGAATGGTATAATATTAGAAAAGTATCGATTTTAGGATATAATTATTATGTTTTAACATACTTAAATTAGTAACAGTTTAGAAAAGTAGTAGATTTTGGGGATTATAAATAAACATATTAGTGTGGGATTATATATTGTAATCCAGTAATTAAGCACACCTAGAAGGGGGGTGAATAGGTGTAAATACTCAGAAGTGATCTACGGTGGTCAATTTTTAAAATTTACTATATTAGACTACAATCGGACGGTCTAACCCTATCCGTATTAGTTATGTTCTTTGTCTTTTATAAACGGACAGCTAATACATGTCCGTATTAGTATAAAAATTTTCCAACTTAAACCAAAATCTACAGAATATTAAATCTTAAAACAGAAACAAAAGAACAGTAAATCTGACCAAGATTTTTACATGTTTCAGCCCCTATCCTCTACTCTAGTGGCCTAATCCACGTCCAATTCCAACTAGGATTGGAGACTCACTTTATTAAAATAATACTCAGCAATTACAAAGTAAATAAAACTCCCTGTTACAACGATGATCGATTGGACACCTCTGCTCCCTTTGCACCTCTGCAACACCTCTCACCTCTAAGACTTTGATAGCATCGTTGAACATATGAATATTACTAAAATAAAAACCCCCCCAAGCCAACCTAGACTTGTACTATGTTTACAATAGATATAAAAAAGGAATACAAGAACTACAGTGTATGATTTGAATGTATCTCAGATTAGCTTCCTTGAAGGATTTTTGTTTAGCAGTCTTATATCTCCCAAAGAGCCGAGCAAAGAAGTATATATAAAGGAGAATAGAGCAACGACTATAATAAAGTAACGTTCCAATGCAACGACTATATCTTTTTGATTGAAATAGGAGATCCACGTTAGCAATAACAATACAGAGATATATAAGAGATAAATTGCTATGAAGGAGTCAAATAATATCTAAAGACTAAAAGAGTCCCACTAGCTGTTAGCTTGTATCTTTCAAAGAATCAACTGCTTTTGAATAAGAATCCTTAATTATCTCAATTCCTAAAAAATCTCCAAGCCAATTACGAATTGGAAAACAAATATATATATATATATATATATATAACACACACACACACACATATATATATATATATTAGAAAAATATATTCCTATAATTCAGAAATATGAATATATGATGGACTAAAATTAAAGAGCTTAACATATAAGATTTCAATTTCAGTATAACCTCCAGATGTCAATCTTCTTATTATACTCCAATTCACATTTGAATTAGTCTTCATACCAAAACAGGTTTAGTTATAAATATAAATATATAAATATTAGATTCCAAAAACTTGAAGCACGTGACCAACCTCCTGTAGTAAACTTTTGTTAGCTAGCATACAAAGTGATTAATCCATGCAATAACTCATGCAAACTATCATAAAAATATTTGATTAATATAACCCAATTTATTAGATTATAAGCCAATATAAAATCAATTTAGCCCATATAAACATTGTCATCGTCAAAACCACAAAATATATACTATCATTCTCCCCTTTTTTGATGATGACAATATATACCATACTCCCCCTAAATATATGGCTCCCCCTTAATTTAGGCATATTTGTCAAACAGAATCTTCATTTTTCAATATGACATGTACATCAAATATCACATGTTAATTTCAAATAACTCATACTAGTACCCAAAACATGACAGTAAAGAAGAATCATATATAAAGAAGAATTATATATCTTAACCAATCAAAATAGATTCAACCAACAAATTCAAATATTACCAAATTCCAAAATATCCAAATTAGTTATCCAAAATACTTTAAATATTTAAATATCCAATCCGAATTCCCAAATTCTCTCCCCCTTTGACCTCATCAAAAAGGAGAAATTAATTATCTTCTTTATCAGTCTTACACAATCCATCTTCAATCCTCTTAGAAAGATCCTTAAATTTCACATCTAAAGATTCAACCTTCTCAGTTTATATGAGTACTCTATCGGATAAGGGATTGAGTGAAGCTAAAAAATTATGCATGAGTTCAAGCATTGTGTCGAACTTGGAATTCATATCAGTAACAATATGAGAAATGTCTAAATTTTGAGAAGCAGAAGAAATTGGAATATAATGAGTAGTAAGAGAATGGGAAGGAGAAACAGTAGGAGCAGTAGGATCAGGATTATCTTCTTCAATGTTCCAAGATAAAACATTGTCAGCCCCAATTTTGAGTTTTAAATTTGCAAAGACTAAGTCATCAATTACTTCAGTTAATTAAAACACTTCTTCATTCTCAAAAGATATATCAAAATGAGTAAATATCTTTGTCAAAAAGCCACCATATGGAAAACATTTTACTTTAGTTTTAGCACAACTTTCCATATGATTTATCATTAAAAGAGCACAATTAAATTTTGTTTTTGAAAAAATGAGGGATGATAATATAAAATCTTGATAAGTCATTTCGGACCTACCACCAGTTCGAGGAATAAGATTTTCACGAATGAGCTTATGAATCACACTATTTAATGAAGTTATTTCAAGAACTGTGGGCAAGGAAACAAATTCAGCTGTGGGATAATCTTTAACTATTCGTAATTGTTGCACAATAGAGAGGTTTTCAAATTCGAGTGGCCCTTTTAGAGTGAATGGGGAAGGGCCAGAACAACGTATGTCAAATAAAACACCTAACAAAGCAGAGTCTATTAAAATTGTTTTATTTTTCACAAAAGTTTGAATCTGATTATGTTCAATAGACAGATTCCCATAAAATTATTTAATCAATTTGGGATAGGCATATGTTGGGGAAAAATAACAAACTAGATAGACCAATTTGATTAAAAATTTCAGTAACACCAATAGTATGAAAAAGAACTGGATCGACAAGTTTGCCATACACGATTGGTTAATTGACCATTAATTTCTGAAATTGTTTGGTAAATTTTTGGGATCGAAAAACAATAGTTGAATCATGAGTGCTAGAAATAGAACTGGAAATGGGTATACTAACAGCAACTCAGTTTTTACCCTTAGATGTATCCCCTGTCTTCTTCATCTTCTTTGAAGAAGTTCCCAAATCAGAGACCATCTTGGACAAATTTCAGTTTAGGTGTCTCTCAGCCCTTTGCTCCTTGGACGAGGATGGTACTTTAACTTGATGATCCGGCACTTGATGCTACTTCTGCCATCCTGGGTCATTGTATTGGCTGCCGTCCAGTATTATAGATAAACCCGCCCCTTGATTTGGCCATTTTTATGGAGATTATGTGAAAGCTTGAAGCAAATAAGGAGAAGAACAAACCCTAGGTTGGTGATAGAAGAAGCGTGACAATAAGGAACAAAGGAGATGAGGGTTGTAGATTTAAAAAAAAAACAATCTGTTAAGGAGAGTATAGAAAAAGAGAAGAAATAAAAAATAAAGAGTAAATATAAAACAGAATACGAAAAGGTTTGAGAAAGATTGATACTTGATCAGTTTAGAATTTTGTCTAAGATGAGTAGGAGATGAAGAGTTTTTAGAAAAAAATAGAAACATGTAAGAACTGATAAAAAAATCTATTCCCACTCAAAAATCACATAACAAATATCAATCGTGCCCCCATAAACTGAAAATATCAATTTTACCCTTATCAGAATGTTAACTCACATAAAACAAGTATAAAAACAAACAATTTATATAATGTGAATTAAATCCTAATATAATTTTATTTCAGAGAGAAACATATAATAAACTAATATATATATATATATATATATATTAAAAAAAATTAATAATTTTTTTTAAAATTCTAACCACATACAGACATTCCAAGTTCTCTTCGCAAAGTGCAAAATCATTCCTCACTTAAAGGTTTTGTAAAAATGTCTGCCAGTTGATGTTCAATAGGGACAAATACTAATTTAATTAACCCTTTAGCAATATTATCTCTTAAAAAATGATGTCTCACTTCAATATGCTTAGTATGAGAATGAAGCACAGGATTTTTTGAAATATCAATTGCACTATATTGTAATACATAATAGGCACATTTTCACATATCACATTAAAATCATGAAGAGTTTTAATCATCCATAAAATTTTTGAACAACAACTACCTGCCGCCATGTATTCACCTTCCGTAGTAGACAAGGCAACTGATGTTCGCTTTTTGCCGTGCCAAGCCATAAGGCTTTGTCCTAAAAATTCACATGCACCGCTTGTGCTTTTTCTATCAACTTGGCACCCTGCATAATCTGCATCTGAATATCCAATTAGTTCAAATCTAGGAGATACATGATAATATAAGCCAAAATTAATTGTACCAGATAAATATTTAAATATTCTTTTTACCGCTTTAAGATGAAATTCTTTCGGTTGAGCTTGAAATCTAGCACAAAGGCATACACTATACATAATATCCGGTCTTGACGCAGTTAAATAAATTAAACAACCAATCATACCTCGATACATTGTCAATTCAACATCTTTACGTGTAGAATCCGCAGTAAGCTTGATGGTAGTACTCATTGGTGTTGACTTTGGTTTGGTATTTTCAAAACCAAATCTCTTTAATGACTCCTTTACATACTTGGATTGGTGAATGTGAATCCCTTCATTGGATTGTTTGATTTGAAGCCCCAATGTGACGCCCCCAAAATAGGTATACACCACACCCATTACGAGTCGCCAAATACATGATAAGAAACAACTACAACTTTATTATTACAACGTTGAAAAGCGTGAGTTTAAATACAAATATTATCTTTTAGACAATATCTATACTCAAATAAATCCCCATCACATTTATTGATACATTATTTTACAAAAATGGTGAGGACTACTAAACAACTCTCTCTAGAACCTTCATTCCATACCCGAGCTAGTACTCATTACATTCTCGCCTCCACGAGAAGAAAAATGGAACAACAAGGAAAAGGGTGAGCTCAACTAGCCCGATAAAGAATACTATGACTAAGATAATATACAACAAATTATCGTTAGTCTCCAACGAGGAAAAATCGATAAAATACAATGAGCTGACAAGTTTGAGATCAATATTCAGCGGTGGAAATAATAATTCATAGAAGAGTTACGTAGAGAATGAAATCTACTATAATCTATGAATTTAACGGTCCATCATCAATATTTTATCACCTTTGTAACATCAATCGATATTCATCTCGAATCAAATATTCATCTTTGCACTTCTGGGCCGAAGATATTCATCAATCGGTCATGTTCATCTCAACACTGTTCATCTTTGCACTAAAGGCCAAAGATATTCATCGATCGGTCATATTCATCTCAACACTGTTTGTTCATCTTTGCACTAAAGGCCAAAGATATTCATCGATCGGTCGTATTCATTTAAACACTGCTCATCTTTGCTTCTGGGCCAAAGATATTCTTGAAATCATTCATCTTTACACTACTGGGCCGAAGATATTCAATAATATCATCATTTAAGGCGAGGATGATGAAAAATATTTTTAAAGAGCGAATCCGATTGAAACAAAATGACAAGGATTAAGGATTAAGGATTCATACTTGGTTTTATCCACGTTCAAAAATACCTCAAAAAATAATCGTAGTGGTGTAAAATTGAGAATGATCAAAACATGGATACAATCAAAGCTAGTATCCGAATAGATATTTTAGACGAAAAGAAGAAATTTTATTTTTCGATGAATAGTGTCAGTATCGTGAATAGTCTTGGTATCGTGAATATCGTGAATAATAACTCAGAACACCAAAAGATAGAAATTCCACAAAAAAACATTTTCACGCTTCATGAATAGTACTCGTGAATAGTAACTCGTGAATAGTAACTCATGAATAGTAACTTCGTGAATAGTAACTCATGAATAGTAACCCGAGCATGAAAAAGTTCCAAATTTGATAAAACTTGGATCGACATTTTGACATAATGATATTGAAGAAATAATATCATTCTGAAAAAAATAATATCCCTTACCTTAAAGAATCGATTGCCGGAAGGAAAGATCGGAAGTGATCTTTGAATGAAACTTGTCTTGAGCAACAACTCTCAAAGTATCTAAATACTCACAAAATACACTCGATAATATAGAGAGAAAAGAAAACTTTGTTTACGGTGTGATTTTCAATTCTAACTTAGCCCTCTATTTATAGGAAAATGTTAGCCCGTAGAAAGCAGACTTGACACTGCTACACGATGGCTTTACACACTACTATTGCCACCCACCACATTTGAAATAAAATTCAGCACATTTTTCACCAACCACAAGTGGGGCCCACTCAATTCTAGAATTTTCCACCAAAATCAATTATAACCCTACTTTCAGAATCAAACACCTCTTAAAATTTATAACAAATCATTCATTCATTTTTAACGGTTCAAAATTTGTGGACATATACTCAACTTATATATGTATAACATATCCAAAAATTACAACGATCCAGCAGTCGGATTAAATATTATAACTCACACAATAAAGCTATAATAACATCGATTTAATCTTTTAATACCTCAATCAGGCAAAATACAAATAAAACATCTAAAGCATTAATTCCTTCATTAATAACCACATAAATAAATCCATCATTTATATTCATATAAAATAAATATTTCCTTATCATATGAATCAATAATTAATTATTCACAAATAATATTCTGAGAATCACAATTATAATGACGGTAGTTTCCGGAAAGGGGCTTTCGATAAGGATCTCTCTCCTTCTTGGTGTAGCATGATTAGGTGACCAAACCTCTCCTTGAGCAGAACTTTCTAGACATTGCCAATAATGTTATCTAATAATATTATTCAAATAATATGAATTATTGATCGATAATGGGAAATCTTTGTGCGGTGACAATTATTGAACAATGATAATATAAAATATCAGCGACAATTATTGAATCAATAAAATAAAATATTGAGCGGTAACTCTTGTGAAAATTATTGAGTAGTGCCATCTTACGTGCGAATCGATAATTCAACAATCTTATCAAATCTGGTAACTCTCTTTGTGCAACCATGCAGCGTATTCTTGTATTTTAACCAAGGAGGGTATTCTAACGGTCTTACTTGGTAACAACTACTGGCCGTTATTTATAACCACCCAAACTTTGTCGTTTTCCTCATCCAATCGCTTTACGTTATGGGGCCCACACATGGGCTACTATCGTAAATGCGAATATTCCCGAAGCGATGCGAATATTCCACGACAAACGAATATTCCCTGACGATCACGAATATTCCACGACCAAACGAATATTCCCAGAGCAAAATGAATATTTTATAACCACTTGCTTATTTTGAAATATTTGCGTATTTAACCCATAACTATCCACATTAATCAAATCAACCCTTACTATTTCAAAATAATAAATAAAGGAAATTCCTTTTTATTTAAAAAATTTGGGGTCTTCTGACCTCCCCTCTTATGAAATTTCGTCCTCGAAATTGGCGTACGATACACTGTGTTTTGAAAAGGTGAGGATACCTCGCTTTCATTTCCGTTTCCAATTCCAGGTCATTTCCTCTATAGCATGATTCCTCCACAAAACTTTAACTTGTGGTATGACCTTTCTTGGCAGGGACATGCTCCTTCTATCCAAGATCTTGGTGAGTACCTCCTCATCACGTTAAGTCTTGGCTATCTCGTCCGGTTCTAACTTTCTATAGCGTGGTTGGGTCTTTCACATATTCTGAAATCACAGATATATGAAACACATTATGAACACGAGACATACTTGGAGGTAACGTAAATCTATAGGCTACATTTCCTACTCGGTCAAGAATTTGAAATGGACCGATAAATCGTGGATTTGAGCTTTCCTCTCTTCCCAAATCTTGTAACTTCCTTCCATGGAGCAACTCGTAACAATACATGATCCCCTACATTAAATTCCACGTCCTTTCGATGAAGATCGCATAACTCTTTTGTCGATCTTGTCTTGGTTTGTATATCGTTGTCGAATCATTTGGATCTTTTCGGTGAGTAAATACGTCTTAACTTCGGGTCCCAACAATGTTGCTTCACCACCTCATCCCAACATATTGAGAAGCGACATTTTCGTCCATATAATGCTTCAAATGGAGCTACACCTATACTTGCACGATAACTTGTTGTTGTAGGAGAATTCCACGATGGTAAATACTTATCCCAACCGCCCTTGAAATCTAGGACACAGAGTCTTAATATATCTTCAAGAGTTTGAGTAGTCCTTTACGATTGCCCATCCGGTTTGAGGATGGTATGCCAAAGCAGAATCGTAAATTCGTGCCCATAGCTTTCTACAAACCAACCCAAAATCATGAAGTGAATCTTGGGTCACGATCTAAAACTATGGATCTTTGGCATGCCATGCAATCTCACAATCTCATTTACGTCACATACTAGCAAGGCGTTCAAGGAAATAAGTCTCCGTATCGGTAAGAAATGAAAGCGGACTTGGTTAATCTATCAATAATGACCCAAATAGCATTGATGCCTTGAGAAACCGTAGGAAGACCCGTACTTGAAATCCATGGTAATGTGTTCCCACTTCCATTAGGAATCTCAAGTGGTTGCAGCGGACCCTTAGGTACTAGATGCTCGCCTTTACGTTAGCAAGTTAAACACATCGAGATAAACTTTGCAATCTCTCTTCATATTATTCCACCAAAATGTATGTCGAAGATCACGATACATTTTAGTACTTCAGGATGGATTGCAAATGGTGTATTGTGTGCCTCCATCATAATCTTGTACTTCAAATCAGTCGTTAGGAACACAAAGTTCAGAGTGGACTCAAGTATTCCTTCTTCATCAATTCTCGCTTAGGAATAGCTCCTTCTTGTACTTTCCTCTTCATACGCATCGGCTCCGAATTCGGTGGCTTGGCGACTTTAACTAAAGTCGATTATACTCATATATCATCACGTGGGTACCTAGAGTTTTCATCTCCATCTCTAATATTTGTAAGTTATCTGAAATGAGTCTTTGACAATATCGTACTTTCGTACTTATATCGATCTTCTACTCAATACGTCACTATCACGTTCGCTTTTCCGAGGATGGTATGGTCGAATATGTCTTTGAAATGAGTCGCCTCTTGAGTTCTTGGAAAATCTTCTCGCATTCCTTGCTCCATTGAATTTTGTATCTTTTCGAGTCATTGCGTTAATGGAATAGCGATTCGAGAATATCCTTCAACGAATCTCGATAATAACCAACTAAGCCTGAAAGCTACGTATTTCGATTCTTGACTTAGGTTGCTCTCAAGCTGTGACTCATATCACAATCTTGGATAGCACGTCACAATGACACCTATCGATTTACTATCGCATGCGAATATGGCGTCCCCTATAGAGAGTGCGGCAGGTGAATTTCACAAAGGAAATCACAAGATAAAGGCTCGGTACCAAATTCTATAGTTGAATTTTAACTCACGAAGTTCAATAGGAGCCATTCGATATGAGATTTTAGAAATGAGTTTTGTCTTAGGGTTCAAAGTCGATACAAAATTTAATATCGAGTCTTTGGGAGTAAACCAAGAAATTCTTCAGAAATACGTCGGGAAAAATCAATAACAACGGGAATATTATTCAAATCGGCGTGTCTTTATTCAAATCCATAACATGGACTAAGAAAACTTGACATCCGTAATAAGCGAATGACTTCATGGCTTGATATGAAAATGTTTGATTACAATGGTTTGATTGCTTGAATTGAATAACGAGGTTGCTTAGGAATATGAAAACTATGAACCTTACAAAAACAATCAATTTGGCATGATGAGTAGTTAACCTTAAAATCACATCAAAAGAAAATATCTCTATAGAAATAAGGTTAACGGGTAATGTGATAGTGCCAACTGAATCAAACAAGATTTCTAAACAATAGATGTAATGAAAGTTTCTCTAACGGATTCTCCATAAATAGGTCAAAGTCTAATTTCTCCGTAGTCAAGTTCAAGCGTTGGCGCAAGCAAAGAGATAAAAGAATGGGTAGAGCGGGGTATCTAGTAAGGTATAAACTTGTAAGAATTTATAATTAACTAACCCGTGCTAACCGTTCGGGTTCCTCGCATTTTGACCGGTCACGACAAGCGCTCTCTTCGAAGCAGTTGACTTTGACTTTTACGGGACATCCTTTTTGAGTCACCATTCACGCATTGGGTTGGGTTTCGATATCGTACAATCTCGGCGATATGTCCTTCTTTTCCACAATTATAGCATACCTTGGAAGGCTTTGAGCAGTTTGACCTTATATGTCCCTCCTCTCCACATCGTAGCATCTAAGCGGCGATCGTTCTCTTCCCCTAGAATTTGTTGATAGTCTTTGATGTTCTTTGCTTTAAAGCGTCTTCCGTCATCGTTAAATCTTCTCTTTTAGATTGGACATCTCTTTCCATAATATCAGCGCGTCGTGCGACTTTTACCCATGCATCACTCATTCTCACTCGTTCGGTTATTTCTTCTTTCATTTCGATTCGACTTTATCATCTTATACTCGCCAAAAGTGCTTACATTCAAGCATCACGTGTCGGGTAACACAAGCTTGAATCGTTGCATCCTTTTGCTCCACATTTGCTGCAATTCTTTAGCTTTGCTCTTCTAACTCATGAATACGATTTTGCAATTCTATATTTCGATCGTAAAATACCTCTAATAAACTCTCTTGGTACCTCTTCTTCCTCTCTTCTTCCTCACTCTCATTTGTTACCTCTGCGATTATCTAAGGGTGCAACTATCAATTCTTCACTCACCACATGGATATCTCTAATTCCTTCTTCGCACTGACAACACATTATCACGGTTGGCGATTAGAGGTGTCTCCACGATCTCATTCACTCCATTGTTAACGTTCTCGTGACCGTTCTTAAAAACTATCATAAAACAAGGGTTAATTAAATAAATTAACAAATCACATAATACCCCTATATTATGACCAACCAACAAATAAGCTTAGGTAGGACACACTAGCGAAGGATTTACTCGTCTCTCCTCCTAGTTTTATTCCCGATCTCGCCGGAGATCATATCCCCTAGCTACGATACCAAGCTGTGGCGCCCCCAAAATAGGTATACACCACACCCATTCGAGTGCGCCAAATACATGGTAGAAACAACTACAACTTTATTATTACAACAAGAAAGCTGTGAGTTTAAATACAAATATTATCTTTTAGACAATATCTATACTCAAATAAATCCCCATCACATTTATTGATACATTATTTTACAAAAATGGTGAGGACTACTAAACAACTCTCTCTAGAACCTTCATTCCATACCCACTAGTACTCGCTACATTCTCGCCTCACGAGAAGAAAAATGGAACAACAAGGAAAAGGGTGAGCTCAACTAGCCCGATAAAGAATACTATGACTAAGATAATATACAACAAATTATCGTTAGTCTCCAACGAGGAAAAATCGATAGAATCTGATAGACAACAAGTTTGAGATCAATATTCGCGGCGGAAATAATAATTCATAGAAGAGTTACGTAGAGAATGAAATCTACTATAATCTATGAATTTAACGGTCCATCATCAATATTTTATCCTGTAACATCAATCAATATTCATCTCAAATCAAATATTCATCTTTGCACTCTGGGCCAAAGATATTCATCAATCGGTCGTATTCATCTCAACACTTTTGTTCATCTTTGCACTAAAGGCCAAAGATATTCATCGATCGGTCGTGTTCATCTCAAACACTGTTCATCTTTGCACTAAAGGCCAAAGATATTCATCGATCGGTCGTATTCATTTAAACACACTGCTCATCTTTGCACTACAGGCCAAAGATATTCTTGAAATCATTCATCTTTGCACTACTGGGCCAAAGATATTCTTGAAATCATTCATCTTTACTACTGAGCCAAAGATATTCAATAATATCATCATTTAAGGCGAGGATGATGAAAATATTTTTAAAGAAGCGAATCCGGTGAAAACAAAATGACAAGGATTAAGGATTAAGGATTCATACTTGGTTTTATCACGTCAAAAATACCTCAAAAATAATCATAGTGGTGTAAAATTCAAGAATGATCAAAACATGGATACAATCAAAGCTAGTATCCGAATAGATATTTTAGACGAAAAGAAGAAATTTTATTTTTCGATGAATAGTCTTGAGTATCGTGAATAAGTCAGATATCGTGAATAGTCTGATATCGTGAATAGTAACTCAGACACCAAAAGATAGAAATTCCAAAAAAAAACATTTTCACGCTTCATGAATAGTACTCGTGAATAGTAACTTCGTGAATAGTAACTCATGAATAGTAACTTCGTGAATAGTAACTCATGAATAGTAACCCGAACAAGAAAAAGTTCCAAATTTGATAAAAACTTCAGATCGACATTTCAAAGATAATGATATTGAAGAAATAATATCATTCTGAAAAAAATAATATCCCTTACCTCAAAGAATCGATTACTTGGAAGGAAAGATCGGAAGTGATCTTTGGATGAAACTTATCTTTGACAACAACTCTCAAAGTATCTAAATACTCACAAAATACACTCGATAATATAGAGAGAAGAGAAAACTTTGTTTACGGTGTGATTTTCAATTCTAACTTAGCCCTCTATTTATAGGAAAATGTTAGCTTGGCAAAAGCAGACTTGACCTGCTACCTGATGGCTTTACCCGCTACTATTGCCACCCACCACATTTGAAATAAAATTCAGCACATTTTTCACCAACCACAAGTGGGGCCCACTCAATTCTAGAATTTTCCACCAAAATCAATTATAACCCTACTTTCCGAATCAAACACCTCTTAAAATTTATAACAAATCATTCGTTCATTTTTAACGGTTCAAAATTTGTGGACATATACTCAACTTATATATGTATAACATATCCAAAAATTACAACGATCCAACGGTCGGATTAAATATTATAACTCACACAATAAAGCTATAATAACATCGATTTAATCTTTTAATACCTCAATCAGGCAAAATACAAATAAAACATCTCAGCATTAATTCCTTCATTAATAACCACATAAATAAATCCATCATTTATATTCATATAAAATAAATATTTCCTTATCATATGAATCAATAATTAATTATTCACAAATAATATTACAGAATCACAATTATAATGACCAGTAGTTTCCAGGAAAGAGGGGCTTTCGATAAGGATCTCTCCTTCTTGGTGCGCGCAATTAGGTGACCAAACCTCTCCTTAGACAGAGAACTTTCTAGACATTGCCAATAATGTTATCTAATAATATTATTCAAATAATATGAATTATTGATCGATAATGGGAAATCTTTGTGCGGTGACAATTATTGAACAATGATAATATAAAATATCAACGCAGCAATTATTGAATCAATAAAATAAAATATTGAGCGGTAACTCTTTGTGAAAATTATTGAGTAGTGCCATCTTACGTGCGAATCAATAATTCAACAATCTTGTAATGTCTGGTATACTCTTTGTGCTGACAGCAGCGTATTCTTGTATTTTAACCACGGGGTATTCAATGATCTTACTTGGTAACAACTACGCGTTATTTATAACCACCCAAACTTTGTCGTTTTCCTCATCCGATATCGCTCGTTATGGGGCCCACATGGCATTTGTCTGCCGTAAATGCGAATATTCCCAAACGATGCGAATATTCCACGACCAAACGAATATTCCCCGACAGTAACGAATATTCCACGACCAAACGAATATTCCCCGACAAAAATGAATATTTTATAACCACTTGCTTATTTTGAAATATTTGCGTATTTAACCCTTAACTATCCACATTAATCAAATCAACCCTTACTATTTCAAAATAATAAATAAAGGAAATTCCTTTTTATTTAAAAAAATTTCGGGGTCTTACACCCAAGAAATAGTTTAATTCGCCCATAAGGCTCATATCAAACTCATTATGCATACATTGGGAAAACCACTCACACAAGGAGTTAGTTGTAGCTCCAAAAATTATGCCATCCACATAAATTTTAACAATTAATAAATATTTATTTTTGATTTTAATAAAAAGAGTAGAGTCAATCTTACCGCGATTAAAACTATTTTCTAATAAAAACTTGCTTAGTCTTTCATACCAAGCTCTTGGAGCTTGTTTTAATCCATACAAAACCTTTTTTAATTTAAACACATGATGTGGATATTTTTCATGTTCAAAACCGGGTGGTTGCTTAACATATACTTCTTCATTTAAGTAACCATTTAAAAAAGCACTTTTCACATCCATATGATATAATTTAAATTTTCTAAAGCATACATAGGCTAATAAAATTATTATAGCTTCCAACCTTGTAACAGGGGAAAAGGTTTCTTCATAGTGTATACCTTCCTGTTGATTATAGCCTTGAACTATCAATCTAGCTTTGTTTCTTGTTATAACACCATTTTCATCTAATTTATTTTTGAAATTCCATTTTGTACCAATAATAGATGCATTTTTAGGAGGCTTAACAAGATCCCATACCTAACATCGTTCAAATTGATTTAACTCTTCCTGCATGGCGATTCAATTTTTATCTTGAATTGCTTCCTTGGCATTTTTTGGTTGGACTTGAGAAAGAAAGGCTGAAAATGCACAATAATTCCTTGTTTTCCTTCTTGTGTTCATCCACGTGTCGGGATCTCCTATGATTAATTTTGGAGGATGATTTCTCACAGTTCGAGATGATTTAGGAAGCTTGGCAATGGTCATCTGTTCTTTGGATTCAAACTGTGGTAAGTCAAACTCTGCATCAGAGTGTTCATCGATTTTTTGTTCTAAATCGGACGGGTCTGGCTGTCTATTTTTCGGTGTTTGCATGTTTTAGTTTTCTACTAAATCGGACGGGTTAGGCTGTCTGATTTTAGCTGGCATTTGTTCTGATTCAGACGGCTTAGGCTGTCTGATTTCAACTGTCTTTCCTTCTTATTCGAACGACTTAGGCTGTCTAGATTTAACAGTTTGGCTTCCACGACTCAAATTATTATTTCCTACAGAATCCTTATTTTTTTGACAGATCATGGTTAAATTCATCAAATATTACATGTACTGATTCTTCGACCTTTGACTTGTCAAGATTACAAACCCTATATGCCTTACTATGTACTGAATAACCAATAAAAATAGCTTCCGTTGATTTTGCATCAATTTTTCCAAGATTACCATTAGTATTTAAAACAAAACATTTAGCACAAAACACTTTAAAATAATTAATATTAGGAATACTTTTGTTTAGTAACTCATATGGTGTTTTCAACAATATGGGTCTAATCAATACTTTATTTAGAATGTAACATGCAGTACTTACAGCTTCTGCCCCAAATCTTTTAGGCAGTTTAATTTCTTGAAGTAAAGTTCTTGCAGTTTCTTGGATAGTACGATTTTTACGTTCCACTACACAATTTTGTTATGGTGTTCTTGGTGCAGAAAACTCATGTGTAACCCCTTTCTCACTGCAATAAGGTATAAAGTTTTTTTCAAATTCCCCACCATGGTCACTCTGTATACCAATTATCTTGAGGTTGTGTTTTGTTTCAACATTCTTTATAAAATTTTCAAATTCTGCAAAAGCTTGATCTTTAGTTTTCAAAAATAAAACCCATGTAAATCTTGAAAAATCATCAAAAATAACAAAAGCATAATGATTATTTCCTAAGCAAGCATATCTCTCTGGTCCAAACAAATCAAGATGCAATAATTGAAGAGGTAAAGAAGTTGATACCTGATTTTTGCTGATAAAGAAATTTCTTGCTTGCTTACCTAACTGACATGCATTACAAATCTTTATCTTTTCATATTTTAGCTTTGGCAATCCTTTGCCAAGGTTCTTGGTAGCTAACTTGTTAATCAATTCCATATGCACGTCCTAACCTTGTATGCTAAAGAATAGTTTGATCTTGAATAGCAGTTAGGCAAATATCTTCATTTTGATTTTCAAAATTAATTGTACAAATATTACCTTCCCTTTGAGCAATTAATGGAACATTGTGAGAAGCATGAATAATAACACATTTATCTTTTTTAAAAATTACTTTATGTCCACTATCCATTAGTTGACTTACACTAATTAAATTATATTTTAATCCTTCAACATGATGAATATTATCAATGAAAATCTTACCATTTCCAATTTTACCTTTGCCAACAATTTGGCATGTGGTGTCATCTCCAAAGGTAACGGTTTCTTCCTTCTTAGTAGTTAGTGAAATGAATTTAGTACTATCACCCGTCATGTGTCTAGAACATCCACTGTCTAGTACCCATTTATGTGATGGTACTTTAGCTTTTAAACACACCTACAAAACAAAGAAGTAGCTTATCGTTTTGGTACCCAAATCTATTTGGGTCCGGTATTGTTAGTAGCAATTAAATCTCCTTTCTTTACCCAAACTTGTTTTATTTTAATTTTATTACAGTTTGTATCAAAATATCCTTTTAAACCACAATTTTTGCAAGTAACAAAAGGTGAACAATAAAGAGGCTTATTCCTTGGTTTATTATTTATTACTCTAATTTTATTAGTAGTGCTTGTAATATTCTTAACAGGATTGTACCCAATTTCTTATTTATCTAGACCTGACCTTTGAGCACCTAACATTATATTTAAATTCTCTTCCCCTTAAACAAATTTTGCAAGATCCTTTTTCAATGAAATTATTTCTTCTTCATTATTATTTTGCATGTTTAATATTTTCCCATCATTAAAAGCATCAATACAAGTATCTCTCATTTTCAAACTTTCTTTTAAAATATCATTTTCCTTTTTAAGATCATTGAATTCTTCATTTAATTTGTTTGCACGATTATATAAAATTTTATTATATTTATCAAGATAATCAATTTTAGCATTTAACTTAGATACTTTACTTGATGTGAAATCTTTAACTATTTCTTGTTTTTTTTCAATTAATGTTTCTACCTCTTTCATTAAATCATTTATCCAATTTTTTAAATGAGCACTTTTCTCTTTAATACGAATATTTTCATTCTTTAAAACTAGATAATCAGAAATAGTAAGATCACCAAGTTCAGAGTTTACTTTAGATGATTCTTGATTGCATAATCCAGTGAAATGCAGTTGAGCAGTTTCATCTTCTTGCTCTTCATGATTGGACTCATCATCGCTCCATGTCATTAATGCCTTTCCTTTTGAATTGCTTGCTTTGTTCTTCCTTTTTAATTGGAAACAGTCTCTCTTGAAATGTCCGGGCCTTCCACATTCAAAACAGGTATCTTTCTTGTGGCTTTTGCTTGGCGTCTTTCTTGTTGTTGAATGTCTTGCTTTGAAACTTTAATTTATTCTTCTTTCTAATCAACTCTCTCAATTTTCGGGACATCATAGCTATTTTTTCATCGGAATCTTCATCATCACCTTCTATGTAGCTTTCAACTTGAAGAGCTAAGGTCTTCCTTTTAGGTCCTTCATCTTCTTCATCATACCTCTTTAGTTGATTTTCAAATTCTTCAAGTTCTCCAAATAAAGTTAGAATTTCCATTGTGCTTATTGTAGTTGAGTCTTAAAGAGTTGTAACTTTTGGTGCGAACCGTTTGGGCATGACTCTAAGTATCTTTCTATTTATCTCCTTTTGATCAATCTTTCGGCCGAGCATACTTAGAGAGTTCATAAGAGTGAAGAATCTAGCTTGAGCTTCTTTGATGGATTCATTCTTCTCTAACCTGAAAAGCTCATATTCTTGCATTAGCATACTTAATTTGACTTCGTTTGCCTTAGTAGTTCCCTCATGGCTCATGATGATTGTATCCCATATTTCTTTAGCAATGGTGCATGCAGAAACTTTGTCAATTTCAGCTTGAATCATCCCACTTAGCAGCGTGTTCATGGCTTTAGAGTCATAGGATACCATGTATGATTCATTTGAATCCATTTCCATGAGAGTTTTAGGTTTTCCATCATTATGTCTTGGAATGACAGGGCCATTTTCAACAACCCACCATTCCCATGGGTCTCGTTTGAGATAAATCATCATTCTAAACTTCTAAAAGTTGAAGTTTTCACTTCCGAGCAACAAAGGTGTCCGGCTTGTTGATTGACCTTCTTGAAAATTGAGGTGTGCCATATGATCTTTCCCTACGACTTGCAAAGATCAATATTAGTAGAGCATTGCTTTGATACCAAATGTAATTCAGTAATAAAGCACACCTAGAGGGGGGTGAATAGGTGTAAATACTCAGAAGTGATCTACGGTGGCCAATTTTTAAAGTTTACTATAACAGGCTATAATCGGACGGTCTAACCCTATCCGTATTAGTTATGTTCTTTGTCTGTTATAAACGGACAACTAATACTTGTCCGTATTAGTATAAAATTTTTCCAACTTAAACCAAAATCTGCAGAATATTAAAGCTTAAAACAGAAACAAAAGAACAGTAAATCGCACCAAGATTTTTACGTTGTTCAGCCCCTATCCTCTACTCTAGTGGCTTAATCCACGTCCAATCCTAACTAGGATTGGAGACTCAATTTATTAAAATAATACTCAACAATTACAAAATAAATAAAACTCCATGTTACAACGACGATCTATTGGACACCTCGGCCCCCTTTGCACCTCTGCAACACCTCTGCCTTCTGAGACTTTGATAGCTTCGTTGAACAGACTGAATATTACTAAAATAAAAAATGCCCCAAGCCAACCTAGACTTGTACTATATTTACAATAGATATGAAAGAAGGAATACAAGAACTACAGTGTATGATTTGAATGTATCTCAAATCACTACAAAAAAATAGGGATTCAGCAACAACCGATTTTCGTTGCTAAAGGTGCCAAATTTCATTGCTAAAGGGTTTTGGCAACGACTTTACTGTCGTTGCGTCTTTCGTTGTGCAATGAGCGTTGCTAATTGTTCCGCAACGAACGTATTTTTTTCATTGCCAAAAGTAATACATTTTGCAACGAAATTTGACTTTCGTACAGAGACATCGATCCTTTAGCAACAAAATGTATTGTTGCAGAATAATTAAAATGTCGTTGCTAAAAACCCCATTTCGTTGCAAAAGCCTGCTAATTGGCAACAAAATGAACTCTTTTTTTTGCAACGACCATGCATTTTCGTTGCAATTGACACCATTTTGCAACGACATTTTTCGTTGCAGTAAATTATGAAAATTATTGCCTAAGCTTTCTTTGGTTGCGGAATGTAAACTTTTTAGCAATGATTTTCGTTGCTAATTATATTATTTGGCAACGACATTATGCTGAATCAGCAACGAAAATGTTTGTTGCTGGTTAATTTTCAATAGCAACGAAAGTCGTCGATTAGCAACGACATTATATGTTGTCGTTTCTTTATATGTGCAACAAAAGCTGATATAATTTGCAACGATAAAAAATATTGCCTTTTATTTTAGTATTAACAACAATATCATCTCCGTTGTTATTAGGTTAATTTTTCGTTGTCAAATATTATATTTTTAATGCCATTAGCAATGAAAATGTGTTGCTATATTAAAACTTGTTCAATGCTTTGGTAACAAATTATATTGTTATCAAATCAAAATTTGACATTCTTTTTATGTACCTGACTGACTCAATGTCCCCATAGTAAATAATGGCAAAAATACAAAAAACTAAAATATTATTAACTTAATAAAATCATCCACTACATAATCATTCATTATCTTTACAATTAACCATTCTAAAGCCACCACAATTCTTCAATCAAAGTATATATCTACATATATAGAGAGAGTACACTTCATAATTTCGTCCCTTGTCTTCCGTAAACACATCACGAAAATTTGATACCCAGTATTGTAAGGCAGGTCGTAGAAGCAGTCTTCCTGCACATTTAAAAATAATAGCAAGTCAGAAAAATGAAGCAAATAGGTCACCAGAGGCACTTAGTGCCAAAATCAATACACAAAGACAATTGAGTTGCTACGTGGTATAATGTCAAGGCTTGGCTCCTATTTCATAATACTTTAGAATACCACCAATTTCTTGTTCAATTTGAGTGACTAAACAATAAATATGGTTGGCACATCAATGCATAATCACTCTCCAACCTGGTTATAGCACAAGTTTAAACAAATCATTTGCTTTAGTTGGAATGCTATGTTTTGTTGGAGAAAGAATATTAGCTTGTGTAACAGGTGGAGACCGTAGAATAATACCATTATCACCATCTACAAATACTCTCTTTTGTGTCATATTTCAGATGTAGGTATAGTCACGCACTGTCCAGTAGGTCTAGAAGGGTCCTGAGATTTAACATAGAGATTATATTATGAGTTGAACTAAATAACGTGGAACAGTTGCTTGGAATTAGATTTGGCACATGTCCTCGAGTCCCTAACAGAGACCCTAACATCCTGCAAATCTTGAGATCCATTCAATAATCCACACAAGTTCCTTCCATTGATTGTACTCAAAGAAGACTCGCAAGGTTCATTAATAGATGAGGCAATGAGATCCACGATCCTTTGTTTGATCGAGCTATTAGTCTGTAATTCATAGAGGAATAAGTTGTAGAATTAGTTAAGTAAGCTAAATATTACAAAGATGAATATAGAACAAAATAAGAAATATAATTTTAAAAGATTTGTACTTACGATTGTATATTGGAGAGTATCCTCAGCAGATTTATCAACAAGTAACTACTACTACACTCATCATTCTGGGGCCACTCCATTAGTTGCATTTTCTAGATGTGTTTTCCTTCTCCCGTCTATTATGGCCCTGCCAAAGACAACTTCTTCTACCTTCATCAAATTCTTGAAGAGCATGAAATCTGCCATAAGTGTAACCTAATCAATATGAATTATAAATATATATTCATGGAACAACTACTGCACCTAAAAAACAATAATACTACTTGGACCCAACTGAAACATATCTAAAAGATAGAACTTAGTGAAATAAAAAAAATGTGATCCGAACTAATTTTTGCAGCAGATGTATATTGTAAGACCCCAACTTATTATTAATGAAATTTAATTTTCTCTATTTATTATTTTGAAATAGTAAGGGTTGATTTGATTAATGTGGATAGTTAGGGGTAAAATATGCAAATATTTCAAAATAAGCAAGTGGTTATAAAGTATTCATTGTTGTCGGAGAATATTCGTTTGGTCGTGGAATATTCGTACTGTCGGGGAATATTCATACGACGGTGTAGCCATGTGTGGGCCCCATAACGGAAAGCGATTGGATGAAGAAAACGACAAATATAAGTTGTTTAAAAATAGCAGCGTAGTTATTACAGATTAATCTTTGTTAAAATACTAAATTGGTTAAAACATAGTAGCACTGCAGTATTGCACCAATTATTGATTCTTACGTAAGAAGGCACTTTACTCAATAATGGTTACTGGTAATTCTTTATTAAATTATTTTATTGATTTAATAATTCTTTGCGTTGATATTTTATGTTCTTTGTTGTTTCAATAATTGTCATTACTACATAAAGATTTTTCATTATCGAAGCAATAATTCATATTATCTGAATAATATTATTAGATAACATTATTGGCAATGTCTAGAAAGTTACGTCTAAGGAGAGGTTTGGTCACCTAATTGCGCGCTTGAGAAGGAGAAATTCTTATTGAAAGCCCCTCTTTCACAGGAAGCTGCTCGTTGTCAAAATTGTGATTACGTAATATTATTTGTGAATAATTAATTATTGATTCATATGATGAGGAAAATATTGATTTTATGTGGATATAGATGGAGAAAATTTTTTAATGTGACAATTGTTAAAAATTGAAATTTTATCTTTTTACGATAAGATAATTCATTTAAATGTATTATTATATTTTAAATATATAATAATGGTGATATTTTTACAACGAATGTGGGATATATGAGTATACGAGGAGGAAGAGTATTTTTGTTGCAATAAATGTTTAAAACATGTTAAACATGTCGATTGGATCCCATTTATCGGTGAAATTTGATTATAGCTTGTAAAATCGCCCCGTTTGTGGATTTCGGTCAATTTCATTTGGAATTTGGAAAAACTTTCTTCGTAAAGTTGTAGAGAATTGAATTTCCTATAAAAAGTCGCGAGATTCGAATTTTCTGATAAAGGGCTATTTATTGTGAATTATTGAAGTTAGAAAGTTCAAATAATTGATTTTGGAAGTTTTAATTATTATTTTAAAGAAAAACGTTTTTTGCATTTAAGTGGGCTAACATGTGATATTAATTGCTGAAATCAGATCTTCAAAGATGGGCTAAGGAAATTTATAATATATATTAATATTTTATTAAATTTTACGCTTTGGTGTTTTAAGCATTTTCCTATAAATAGGGTGCTTAGGTTAGAATTAAAATCACACCGTAAATTGAAGTTTTCTCTCTATATTATCGATCGGCGTATTCTTGTGAGTATTTTGAGTATACTTTGAGTATTGTTAGGCGGTGCAAGTTCCTTCAAAGACTATACTTATTAGATTCAATTTAGAAGTACTAATCTTTCGAGGTAAGGGATATTATTTTTTTCATAATGATATTATTTCTTCAATATCATTATGTTGAAATATTGATCTGAAGTTTTTATCAAATTTGGAACTTTTCGATTTCGAGTTACTTATTCACGATATCAGACTATTCACGTATCTGACACTATTCACGAATCTGGACTATTCATCGAAAAATGAAAAATTTTCTTTTCGTCAAAATATCTATACGGATACTAGCTTTGATTGTATCCATGTTTTGATCATTCTTGAATTTTACATTACTGTGATTATTTTTGAGGTATTTTTGGGCGTGGATAAAACAAAGTCTTAATCCTTAATCCTTAATCCTTGTCATTTTGTTTCATTTGGATTCGTTTCTTTAAAAATATTTTCATCATCTTGATCTTAAATGATGATATTATGGAATATCTTTGGCCTGTAGTGCAAAGATGAATGATTTCTGAAGAATATCTTTGGCCAGTAGTGCAAAGATGAGCAGTGTTTAGATGAACATGACCAAGGTGATGAATATCTTTTGTAGTGCAAAGATGAATATTTGATTCAGATATATATTGATTGATGTTCTGGGGATAAAAGATGAGCGATGAACTTTTAAATTCATACATAGAAGATAGTAGTTTGCATTCTCTACTTAACTCTTCTAATGAATTATTATTTCCGATTCTGAATATTGATTTAAAATTTGTTGTCTATTGTATTCTATTAGATTTTTCCTGTTGAAAACTAACGATAATTTGTCGTATATTATCTTAGTCATAATATTCTTTCTTTGGGCTAGTTGAGCTCACCTTTTCCTTTTTGTTCCATTTTTCTTCTCGGGAGGCGAGAATATAGCGATGCGAAGTCGGGGTATGGAATGAAGGTTCTAGAGAGTTGTTTAGTAGTCCTCACCATTTTTGTAAAATAATGTATCAATAAATGTGATGAGGATTTATTTGAGTATAGATATTGTCTAGAAGATAATATTTGTATTCAAACTCACAATTTTACTGTTGTAATAATAAAGTTGTAGTTGTTTCTGTACCATGTATTGACAACTCAGAATGGGTGATGTATACCTATTTTGGGGGCGTCACATATATAATATAATGTATCTCATTGCAATCATAGAATGTTCCTTATAAAGCCATGAAACACTACCTGCTACACTGCTGACAGAACCTCTGCATTACATTCCCGACCAATGCTCTAGTAGCCTTGGAATGCAAATCACACACCTTATGATAATCAGTATTAGCAGATTTATTAGAGATGAAAAATACAGTAATTCTATTTCTATATCATTTTTGTAAGTGCTTGCAACCTGTGTCATGGGCATGGCATTCTTTTTAACTGGTATATTGATCAAGTTTCTAAATTCATATGATAAGAAAACCAACAATGTGGTAGATTTGAAAAAATAAAAATAAAAACTAAAGATGTCGCATCCAGCTGAAAAGAAGAGCATTGTTCAAGCACAACCCAAAAAATAAAGAAATAAGAGGTGACAAAAGGTATTAAGAACCGTCAATAGAACATATGCTGCAGAAAAATATTTGGAAATTAAAAATCCAGCAAAATGACAAAATACATAACAATTTTAATGTTGTTCAAAACTGCAGAGAAATAAATATATATAGTCTATATTTACCCGGCTGAGCAACGTATCATAAAGCGCCATGAGGCCATTCTGTCCAACGTCAGCTGCACATGCCTTTCCATCGAGTTCAACTTGAGGCTTTTGGAGATTAGCAAAACTGCAAGAGAAATATACGAACTCCTTATTAGACAATGCACACTTGACATTAATGTTCAAATTTCTTAATCCATCCCTTTACGAAAAGACTATTATTAGTAGCACTAGTGTTTTAGATAAAAAGATTATTTCCTACCTTTATCTTCCATCACTTCTTGTAACCATAGTTGTTCCTATCTTTAGTGTTTTAGATAAAAAGATTAATTAGTTATCACGTGCATAAAATCTCCAACTAATCAAAAATTAAGCAGGTAAACTAATGACATTCATTCATAAAACATAAAAGTGCAGAAAACATAAAACTGACATTCCTCCATAAAACATAAAACTGCATTTCTTACATAAACTATACTTCACAATGGAAAAATAGATATGTAGTCATCTAAAAGATGCCAACACTTTTGTTGGCCAAATTAAGTAATTAAGCACCTTTTAAAAATAAATACAATTTGCAGAATTACATTTAATTATGATTATTGGTCAAATAATATCATTGCTCTTTTTCTTACTACACAAATTAAATACACATTAAATGTAAAACTAAAACAAAAGAAATGATAATGGAGAGAAAAAGGTAGTAATTACGAAATAAATAAAACTGCAATTTCCCCTACGATTTTTGCTTCCACCCACATTCTCAACATTACCCAAAATAACTAAACAATTAAATTTGAATAAAATCTAAAAAATATGAAGAATTACAGGGTTTTTTCCAGTGCACCCATATTGAGTCACTTCCACCAGCAAAACCAAAAATAAGATACCTGCACTTTTATTAATTTTCAACAAAGAAATCTTGGTCACAAGGTCTCAAAAGATGCAAATCAGAAACTAAAATAATAAATAGTTATTAATAAGCAAGTGTTACTACCTATATAGGTTATACTCATTTCCTCAAACAAGTATTACTGCTAAACCCTGAATTAAAAATTTATTATAGCAATCAAATTAAAAAAACCCTAGCAAATCTTCTGTATGGTTTAGTCTGCATGCATTTAAGATGCTAATAAGAATAAAGGATAATTCTAAAAGGTATATCTTACCCAGCATCCCTCTGTACTGCTCAATAGGTGATATGACCAGAGTAGCATGGCCTAATTATCGACTGGGATAACATTAAATTTTTTATTTTCACTAGCAGCTTAAATCCTGCAAATACAGAAGATGGCTAGAAACAAGTAAAAAACTAACTAGTAAAAAATAAAAGAAAATGTCAAAATAAAAAAGATAAGAAACTTATCTTTTTTTTCAGACATTACACCAAACTAGTTTATTTGCTAGTTGTGCGTTATCAACTCAAGGCTAAAAACAAAATATTTAAACTCCAAATTCTAAACTCAAGCATTAAAGCTAGTAGTTTGACACCATTTCATAAACCAAGTTCCAAAATTTCCTACCCTAACATCAGTATTTATCATAAGTCAGAACAATTTAGTTTTCATGCAAAGGTCTAGCTTAGATGAGTACTGTGAATACGAATGTCTATGCTTACTGATAGAAATATACTGCTCTTGTTTTTCTTCTTCATTCTGTTTCTATTGTGCCATATTAATTCCTCATGTGTTTACTCCTGATATGTAAAATTTTAATAACTTCTGACATATATTGTTCAAGCACACTCAGTAATAAGGGACCAAGCTTCTCGATTATGGTTCTAACATAGTCTCGAGATTTAGGATCAAACACTTGTGTTAAAATTAGATCAGAAAATCAAATAATATCACAAAAAAACTACGAAAACTAGATCCATTTGCCCTGATCGAATTTTTTTTAGGATAGATCCATAAAAAGAATAACATCAGATTTACGCAGTTATATGTAAACATTCACACGAGTTTGATTAATGATAATTTAGAGGTTACCTGATAAGTATTATCAAATTTATCATACATAAAGCGAGTGATAATGTTTGTTTTGCCCACTGACACAAATTCGTACCTGATGAGACTTGAGAGATCGAGAGTTCGAGATGAAGGGCCACCGAAGGCGATGAGGCGATGGCCGTCGGCGCCGGCCGATGAGAGATTGAGACTCGAGAGTTCCGAGTTCCGAGTTTGAGTTTTGAGATCTGGATTTGGGAATTGAGAGTAGGAAGCGAATTCAGAGTGCTAGCCGTCTAGTAATTTAGTAATAAAGTATACAAGTAGTCATAACTCACATTATTATTTTAACTTAACTGCTGAGCTTTTTTTAAAAAAAAAGCTTTAATTTTTTTAAAAAAGATTTTATTTTTAAACGAATATTTTTTTAAAAATAAAAACTTCAACGATCGTCGTTGGGAGTAAAGTCTCTCACATCTAATTTGAAAAAAAATATTGAAAGCCATTTGAAATGGCATTGAATTTTTTGATTTTTTTTGCCTAAAAATCAGAAAGGCAACTAACGCCACTTTAAAAAATATTTTTTAAAAAAACGAATTTAAAAAAAATTATCTTAACTTTTTTAAAACGATTTTATTTTTTAAAAGAAATTTGAAAAAAATAAAAATATGATCCAATGCCAAACTAACCGGCACTGTAACTTATTTTAAAAAAAATTTATAAAGCAAATTTATAAAAAAGAAGAGTAAGATGTAACATCACTTTAACTGACGTTGGAATCTCTTTTTTTTTTTTTTTTTAATTTCTTTGATCTCTTGTACTTGTTTACAAACATTAATATTTTTTTATGTTTATTCTCAGTCATCGACGTTGGAAATGAAGGAGTATATAAGACTTCAGCTATAAAAAAATTAAAATAAAAATTCTAACGCCAATTAAAGTGACGTTGCATCTTACTCTTCTTTTTTATAAATTTATTTTTTTAAATTTTTTTTAAATAAAATAGGGATAAACTTGATATTACATTAATATGGGTCAAACAAACTTATTAGGAATGATTTATAAGTCATTTTTAAATATCTTTATTCATTTTAGTTCATAAAACATAATAAATTTTTTCATCTTTTATGTTTTCTCTTATAACTAATAGTATTATAATTTAATTTTATAATATATTTGGGAAAAAGGTAAAAGAAGAACTAGGAATAGCTAGGAATATATCATTACTATTCTTCTTTTTATGTTTTATTTTGGACTTAAAAATATGTTCATGATTTAAGTTACTCCTCCTAAAATCTATTTTATGTAATCTCAAATTAAATATTTACTTATATTAAATAATTTATTTTTTTACAATATTTTTTGCGTAATATCCTTAGTATTAAATGTCATATTTTTATTATTTATAAATATTTATATAATATCAGTAGTCATATATAGAAAAATATGCAATTAGATGAGAATTTAAATTTGAATAATTTTATCATTTGACATTTTTTTTTAAATTCGCATAAAATCAATCATCATTTTCATTCTCGGAGTGAGGGAGTACTTGTAAGTATATCCTACTTCTATCTAGAAATACGAAACATTGGAAGCATAGATATAATAATCAGGTTTGATGAGGTTGAGTTTATTTGGGTCGGAGGCTCGGAACTAACATGTTTGACAATCGGTTGTCACGAGTACTATTTCAACAACCATAATCTATACCGTCGATCGCAACATTGGATGGCACGGGTACATCGGTTGTCATTGGATTTCATCTCATATTTAGATATGAATATTTTTTATAAATATTTATATGAATATTTATTTACACATATATATATATATATATATATAAATATTCATAGTTACTTTATGTATATTTAGTTTAATGTTGAGATTTGTTTAGTATTTTATTTAGTTTGACAAAAATTTTGAAAAGAATATGTATGTGTGTGTGTGTGTATGTATATATATATATATATATATATATATATATATATATATATATATATGTAAGACCCTCACTTTTATAAATAAAGATGAATTTTTTCTATAAATATTATGGAATAAATTTGATATAATGTTATAGTTGTGGGTAATATTTATAAATTTTGCAAAAGTATGCAAGTTGTTATAAAATATTCGTTTGGTGGGGAATATTCTTTTTGTTAGGGAATATTAAATACAATGGCTCAATCATTGGTGGACCCCCTAATGTAATTATTGTCGGATTGAGAAAGCGACAAAAATATTTTATAAAAATAACTTGGCGGAGGTGTTACCACTAAAAGCTGTTGAACTACCCGGTGGTAAAAAAAGTGCGATGTCTGGCGTGGTTGCATAGTAGCACTGCGGTATTGATTATTGATGCTTACGTGAGAAGTCACTCGGCTATGCTCAATTATTACTACTGATAATTCTTTGCATCACATCTCTTATATTATTGATTCAATTATTGTCACGATTATCATCGTATAATATGTTATAGTATTAAATCAATAATTGAGACGACAAGTTATAAATGATTAATAATTGTTGAAAGATTAAATATGTGTTGATGAAAAAAAAATGATTTGTGGTAAGTTTGATTATTTTATGGGGGCTCATATGTCATCATCTAAGAGTCTCTTCAATCGATAGTATTTACCTTCATCAATAGTAATTACCTTCGTCGATAGTAATTACCCTTGTGAATAGTATTTACCTTCGTCGATAGTAATTACCCTTGTGAATAGTATTTACCTTAAATAATAGTAATTACACCGTCAATAGTAATTACCCTTGTGAATAGTATTTACCTTCGTCGATAGTAATTACTCTTGTGAATAGTATTTACCTTCAAATCGATAGTATTTACCTTCGTTAATAGTAATTACCTTACCGAGACGTCGAACCACTTGTCGTTTCACATTCTGAGCGCCAAACCACTTTTCTTTTCACATCATTAGTTAATCAAGCCACTTGCCTTTTTCACACGGCGGTCTTAAGCTAGAAATCTTCTATAAATAGAGGCCTAGGGCTTCATTATTTTTCACGAATTCATTCAAGCTATATAGAGAGAAAAGTATAGAGAATAGAGAAAGAAGAAGAGTATTTTGTTACTACCTGCTGCGATATTCAATCTCCTACCAAATGTAAGGGGTGTTATTCTTTCTTATTCATGAAGAGAAGCATTGTTATTCCATTGCTTATTATTACATTGGAATAACTTTGTATCTGTGGTTTACCTATACTTGGTGACATTCTTCTATTATTACATTGGAACATCACATGCATGTGTTTTACAGGACTGGTTAAAATCTTTATTATTATTTCTGTTGGAACATCACATGCGTGTGTTTTACAGGACTGGTTAAAATCTTTATTATTATTATTATTACATTGGAACATCACCGTCGTCTTTGTGTGTTTTACGCCGGACTGGTTCCATTCTTTTATTTTATTTTGTTGGAACATCCATGTCTGCATGCATTTTCTTTTTGGACTGGTTCCGTTATTTATTATTACATTGGAATAACTTTGCTGTCTTGATCTATCGCATGCATGGTGATTTCTTTTGTTATTCTATTCTTTATTATACCCAGTTGGTTAAAACTTTGACTTTTATACTCCATGAAATTAGTGGAATATCCTTGATATTTGCGTTTCATCCAGTATCTTTTCATGGAAATATTCTTACGATCATTCTTGAATTTTACTCTACAAAAGCGATATCATGTTGATAATTTGGGCGTTAATAATTCACGGATAAAATAATTCTTGAACTTGTTTTATTTAATTCTTATATCATTGTCATCATCCTCATTTTATATTATGTTGAAAGTAAATACATGGCACATGGTGCATAGATGGACTTGGTATGATTATGACGAGAGAGACTATTGATTGTAATCATGGTAGTAATGTTACAAATGATGTGATAAAAATCCTCGATGGTAGTAGTGCATTGGTGGGACGATTGTTGGCATGATCATGACCATTAATGAATACACAAATATTCTTGGCGTAGTGCATGAATAATTGTGGTCGTGATACTAAAGAATATCCTTGGTAGTAGTGCATGGGTGATTCGATGATGTGGAATATTTATTAAAAGTTGAGTCTAAAATTTATACTTGATGATGAAAAAACTTTTAAACCTAAAAGATAGTAGACTTTATTTTCTACTTGACTCTTTTAATGGATTGCATATTCATTGCTGATTAAAGCGGTTGTCTATTGTATTTTATCGGTTTAACATTGTTGAAGACTATTGATAATTTATTACGCATTATCTTAGTCATAATATTTCTTCTTGGGCTAGTTGAGCTCACCCTTTCTTTCTTTATTCTCTTGAAATGAGAATATATTTGGGACGAGTCGGGGAAGCAGTGATGGTCACGAAGATAGCATTAGTAGTCCTCACTATTACGTAAAATAGTGTGATAATAACTGTAATGAGGACTTTTTGTTTGAGTTTGTATAATATCTAGTAAGCGATATTTGTATTTAAACTCACAGTTTATGTCGTATTGTACCTGCAGCAGTTATGTTAATAAGTTGTATTTAAATTACGTACCATGTAAGTGGCGACCAAAGATGGGTGATGTATACCTAATTTTGGGGCGCGCGATTGGTATCGAGCTTAGGGATATGATCCACTGGCTAAGATGTGAGAATAGTACTAGGAGGGAGAGCAGGGGAATACCTTCGCTAGTATGACCTACCTAAGTTTATGTGCTATTTTATTGGTTGGCGGAAGATAAGGATAATTTGTTACATGTCAATTAACCTTTTGTTTTGTGGCGATGTCGAAAATGACATCCGAGAATGTTGAGAATATGATGGAGCGCGGTGATCGTTGATTCACCACATATCAATAATCGAGGATAATGTGCATCGGGAAGGCGACAATCCTCATGCAAACAACAACACCGACCAAATGATGAATGAGCAAACGTTCGGAGGCTTTATGCAATTTATGCAACAATGAGCGAGAGCGACTCTGTCCAAAGCGTGGGGTGGAAACACGGAAAACTCTCGAGGCGGTCACCATTAAACAATTCAAGGAGCTGGGACCACCGGAGTTTAAGGGTGAGCCAAAAAACCACTTGGCGGAAGCATGGATAAAGCAGATTACCAAGATATTTGATGTCTTGGGATGCTCAGAGAGCAAAGGTTCCCTTCTTACGCCTTTATATTCTTGCGCGGAGGCGATTCTTGGTGGGAATCGGTAAAAGCGTACTCAACTTCTTTGTCTTGAAGATATCTTGGGAGAAGTTCGAGGGAGGCTGTTCAACGACAAATACTTTCACGAAAGTATTCGCCACATGAAGGAGGTGGAGTTTATCAAGTTGGAAAAAACAATATGGCCAGGTGTAGCATGATACGAGGCAAAATTTGCGGAGTTATCACGGTTTCGTCCCACTTGGTGGATAATGAAAAGAGAATGGCGCGAATGTTTTTAAGAGGTTTGAAGCGGGAATCGTCGACATCTTATTTCTCATAAAGCGTGTTTGTATTAGGATGTTGTAAATAGGGCTCGATTAGTGGAGTAGCGATAATGAGTCATATGACTAAAAAGAAGCGGTAAGCAAAATTATAATACCGGCGAGAGTAGTCATCGAGCGGTGACAACAAGCGTGGAGGGAATCAATAGGCCAGATATGGTAACCACTTCGGTGGTAATCAGGGCCAAAACAATAAGAATGGACATTTCAAGAAAAGGAGATTCAACAATGATGGAAAGACGTCAACACCAGCACCTATTGTTAAGGAAGGAGAAAGACCACCTATCATATGCTTCAAATGCGGAGGAGAGGGACACATCAGTCCAAACTGCGTCATGCCGTCCAAAGCATGTTATAATTGTGGAAGAGAAGGTCACTTAGCTCGATTTTGTCGTTTCACAGAAGACAAATTGACTAGGATGGAGGCACTTAAAGGCCATCGAGAAAATTCAAAAGCCGGTAGTCTGAGGGAGGCGTTTGTTGTGACCTCCCAAAGAGCAAGGAATCCGAATGAGGTCATCACGGGTAAGCTTATCATAAACTCTAATGAAGTCTATACTTTATTTGATCTGGGTTCTACCCATTCTTTTATTTCTCCTACTTGCGCTCATCGATTAAATTTGACTCCGGAGAAATTAGACTTTGACTTATCTGTGGAAACTCCGTTGGGAGAAACCTTCATTACATCCATTGTTTATAAGTCTTGTTTAGTTCAAATCGGTACCCTCACATTACTGTCGATCTTATTTCATTAAAAATACTTGCATTTGGCGTGATTACAAGGGATTGATTGGTTAACTAATTATCATGCAAAAATTGATTGTTTTCGTAAGGTTGTTAGCTTTCATATTCCTAATCAACCTATTATGCGAATTCAAACGACCAAACCATTAAAATCAATCACGGTCATCTCAAGCCATAAAGCTATTCGTTTATTGAAAAGCGGATGTCAAGCTTTCTTAGCTCATATCATGATTTAAACAAAAATAAATCGGTTTTGAGCGATATTTCTATTGTTAATAAATTTCTGACGTATTCACGAGAAGAACTTCTGGCCTACCCCAGGCGTGAAATTGAATTTTGTATCGACCTTGAACCCGGTACAAAACCTATTTCAAAGCCCCATATCGAATGGCTCTATTGAACTTCGAGGAGTTAAAGACCCAATGCGAGGAATTGTTAGACATTGGCTTTATTTCGTCCTAGTACTTCTCCTTGGGGTGCTCTTGTTCTATTCGTGAAGAAGAAAGATGGGAGTATCGACTTTGTATTGATTATCGGGAGTTGAATCATGTCACCATCAAAAATAGGTATCCATTGCCACGTATTGATGACTGTTTGACCCGATTCAAGGAGGCAAATTCTTTTCAAAGATTGATCTTTCGTTAGGATATCACCAATTGAAGATTAGAACCAATTGACATTCAAAGGCGGCTTCCGAGAACTTCGATGCGGGCATTATGAATTCTAGTCATGTCCTTTGGATTGACTAATGCTCCTCTTTGCCTTCATGGATATGATGAGCCAAAGTATTGAGGAATATTTAGATCACTTTGTGGTCGTCTTTATTGATGACATCCTTATTTATTCCAAAAAAAGTGAAGATCATGAAAGCAACACTTGAGGTCGACACTCCAAAAGCTTCGTGAATATAAGCTTTATGCCAAGTTGAAGAAATGTGAGTTACGGCTTGAAGAAGTAGCATTCCTTGGGCACGTGGTATCAAGTCGTGGAATATCATTGACCAGCCAAAGATTGAAGCTATTCAAAGTGGGAACAACCTAAATCGATGATCAAAGTCGTAGCTTTTCGGTTTAATTTGGTTATTATCGAAGATTCGTGGAAGGATTTTCTCGAATCGCTACTCCATTGATTTCGGTGACTCGGAAAGATACAAAGTTCGGTTGGGCGAAGAATGTGAGAAGAGTTTTCAAGAACTCAAGAGGAGACTTATTTCAAAGACTGTTACGACAATACCATACGGCTCGGAGGATTTGTCATCTCTGATGATGCTTCGGGCAAAGGTTGGGATGTGTTCTTATGCAACATGGAAAAGTTATAGCCTATGCCTCGCGACAACTCAAAGAATATGAGAGGAATTATCCTACTCATGATCTAGAGTTTAGCATTTTGTTGTCTTTGCACTTAAAATTTGGAGGCATTACTTGTATGGGGAGAAAGTGGAGATCTTTACGGATCATAAAAGCCTCAAATATTTCTTCACTCAAAAGGAACTCAACATGCGACAACGACGTTGGCTTGAGCATTGAAAGATTATGATCATACCATCGATACCATCACGGAAAAGCGAGCGTGGTAGGCGGCGCATTGAGTAGAAAATCATATGCAAATCTGAGTGCGATATTGTCAATATAAAGGCCCATTTTTGTGTGACTTGCAAAGGATGGAGATAGAGTTAAAGACTCGAGGACGCATGTGATGATAGCAAGTATCTGAGTAGAATCGACTTTAATCGATAAAGTTAAAAGGCTGCTTTCAAGCTACGGACACGGAGGCGATGCGTATGAAGAAGAAAGTGCAAGAAGGTGATATCTTAGGAAGCAAGAATCGATGAAGAAGGAATACTTGAGTCAACTCCGGACTTTGTGTTCTAACGACCACGATTTAAAGTATAATATCATGATGGGCGCTGACACACCATTTGCAATCCATCACAGGAGTACCAAATGTATCATGATATTAAATAAATACATTTTGGTGGAGCAATATGAAGAGAGAGATAGTATTTGTTTATCTCAAGGTGTTTAACTTGTCAGCGAGTTAAAGCGGAGCATCAAGTACCAAAAGGTCCATTGCAACCACTTGAAATTCCGGAATGGAAGTGGGAGCACATTACCATGGATTTCAATTCTGGGGTCTTCCTAAGATTTCTCAAGGCATTGATGCGATATGGGTCATTGTTGATAGATTGACCAAGTACGCTCATTTCTACCGAATCTGAGAAACTTATACACTTGAGCGTCTTGCTCGTATGTACATAAGCGAGATTGTAAGATCGCATGGTATCTTGGGTATCCATAGTTTACGATCGAGACCCAAGATTCACTTCACGATTTTGGGTTAGTTTGCAAAAAGCTATGAGCGCAGACTTACGATTTAGCTCGGCATATCATCCTCGAGACGGACGGACGATCGGAGAGGACTATTCAAACTCTTGAAGATCTATTAAGACCTCGTGTCCTTGATTTCAAGGGAGTTGGGACAAGTTCTTACCATTGGTGGAGTTTTCCTATAACAACAGATTATCAAGCAAGTATTGGCATGGCTCCATTCGAAGCATTGTATGGAAGAAAGTGTCGTTCTCCGGTATCTTTGGGATGAGGTGGGTGAAGCAACGTTGTTGGGGGCCCGGAGTTGATACGTATGACTACGGAAAAGATTCAAACGATCAAACAACGTATAAAAACCTCACAAAATCGACAAAAGAGTTATCTTGATCTTCATCGAAAGGGCGTGGAATTCGATTTAGGAGATCGTGTGTTGTTAAGAGTTGCTCCATGGAAAGGAGTTACAAGATTTGGAAAAGAGGAAAACTTAATCCTCGATTCATCGGTCCATTTTAATCCTCGATCGAGTAGGGCGTGGCCTATAGACTCGCTTTCTACCGCCAAATATGTCTCGTGTTCATAACGTTTTTCACATATCTATGTTACGTAAATATGTGAAAGACCGAACCATATTATTGAGTTAGAGCCGGGACGAAATAGCGGAAGATTTGGCGTATGAAGAGGTTCTGTTCAAATTTTGGATAAGAAGGAACATATTCTACGCTCCAAGGTTATACCTCAAGTCAAAGTTTTGTGGAGGAACCACGATGTTGAGGAAATGACTTGGGAGTTAGAATCGAAATGAAATCAAGGTATCCTTACCTCTTGACATACCAGTCGTACCCTAATTTCGAGGATGAAATATCATAAGAAGGGAGGTTGTAAGACCTGACTTTTATAAATAAAGATGAATTTTTCTATAAATATTATTTTGAATATTATGGAATAAATTTGATATAATGTTATAGTTGTGGGTAATATTTATAAATTTTGCAAAGTATGCAAGTTGTTATAAAATATTCGTTTGGTGGGGAATATTCTTTTTGTTAGGGAATATTCGCATACAATGGCTCAATCATTGGTGGACCCCACAATGAAATTATTGTCGGATTGAGAAAGCGACAAAAATATTTTATAAAAATAACTTGGCGGAGGTGTTACCACTAAAAAGCTGTTGAACTACTCGGTGGTAAAAAAAAACGATGTCTGGCGTGGTTGCATAGTAGCTGCGGTATTGATTATTGATGCTTACGTGAGAAGTCACTCGATTATGCTCAATTATTACTACGATAATTCTTTGCATCATATCTCTTATATTATTGATTCAATTATTGTCACAAGTATCATACGTATAATATGTTATAGTATTAAATCAATAATTGAGGCGACAAGTTATAAATGATTAATAATTGTTGAAAGATTAAATATGTGTTGATGAAAAAAAAATGATTTGTGGTAAGTTTGATTATTTTATGGGGGCTCGTATGTCATCATCTAAGAGTCTCTTCATCGATAAGTATTTACCTTCATCAATAGTAATTACCTTCGTCGATAGTAATTACCCTTGTGAATAGTATTTACCAATCGATAGTAATTACCCTTGTGAATAGTATTTTTTACCTTCAATAATAATTAATTACCGTCAATATAGTAATTACCCTTGTGAATAGTATTTACCTTCGTTAATAGTAATTACTCTTGTGAATAGTATTTACCTTCGTCGATAGTATTTACCTTCGTTAATAGTAATTACCTTTACAGACGTCGAACCACTTGTCGTTTCACATTACAGCGTCGAACCACTTGTCTTTTCACATCATTAGTCGTCGAGCCACTTACCTTTTCACACGGCGGTGCTAAGCTAGAAATCTTCTATAAATAGAGGCCTAGGGCTTCATTATTTTCACGAATTCATTCAAGCTATAGAGAGAGAAAGTATAGAGAGAATAAGAGAAAGAAGAAGAGTATTTTGTTACTTACACTCTGCTGCAGTATTCAATCTCCTACCAAATGTAAGGGTGTTATTCTTTCTTATTCATGAAGAGAGCTGTTGTTATTCCATTGCTTATTATTACATTGGAATAACTTTGTATACTGCGGTTTACCTATACTTGGTGACATTCTTCTATTATTACATTTGG
This sequence comes from Panax quinquefolius, assembly GCA_020205615.1. Classification (NCBI taxonomy): domain Eukaryota; kingdom Viridiplantae; phylum Streptophyta; class Magnoliopsida; order Apiales; family Araliaceae; genus Panax; species Panax quinquefolius. Next base: position 28,342,274 of record CM035154.1, read on the forward strand.
AACATCATGCATGTGTGTTTTTTACCGGACTGGTTCCGTCTTTATTATTATTACATTGGAACATCACATGCAGTATGTTTTACAGGACCTTGTTCCGTCTTTATTATTATTACTGTTGGAACATCATGCATGTGTTTTACTTTGGACTGGTTAAAATCTTTATTATTATTACATTGGAACATCACATGCACGTGTGTGTTTACTGTAGGACTGGTTCCATTCTTTATTATTACATTGGAACATCACATGCATGCATTTTCGTGGGACTGGTTAGATTATTTATTATTTCTGTTGGAATAACTTTTTGCTGTCTTGATCTATCGCATGCATGGTGATTTCTTTTGTTATTCTATTCTTTATTATACCCAGTTGGTAAAAACTTTGAATTTATACTCCATGAAATTAGTGGAATATCCTTGATATTTGCGTTTCATCGATATATTTTTCATGGAAATATTCTTACGATCATTCTTGAATTTTACTCTACAAAAGCAAGTATCATGTTGATAATATGGACGTTAATAATTTCTGGATAAAATAATTCTTGAACTTGTTTTATTGAATTCTTATATCATTGTCATAATCCTCATTTTTATATTATGTTGAAAGTCATACATGGCTTTGTAGTGCATAGATGGACTTGGTATGATTATGACGAGAGAGACTATTCGGTGTAATCATGGTAGTAATGTTACAAATGATGTGATAAAAATCCTCGATGGGTAGTAGTGCATTGGTGGGCCGATTGTTGGCATGATCATGACCATTAATGAATACACAAATATTCTTGGCCCGTAGTGCATGAATAATTGTGGTCGTGATACTAAAGAATATCCTTGGCCGTAGTAGTGCGGGGTGATTCGATGATGTGGAATATTTATTAAAAGGCGAGTCTCCTATATGATGATGAAAAACTTTTAAACCTAAAAGATAGTAGACTTTATTTTCTACTTGACTCTTTTAATGGATTAGATATTCATTGCAGATTAAAGCTGGTTGTCTATTGTATTTTATCGGTTTAACATTGTTGAAGACTATTGATAATTTATTACGCATTATCTTAGTCATAATATTTCTTCTTGGGCTAGTTGAGCTCACCCTTTCTTTCCTTTATTCTCTTGAGGAAATGAGAATATATTTGGGACGAGTGGGAAAGCAGTGATGGTCACGAAGATAGCATTAGTAGTCCTCACTATTACGTGAAATAGTGTGATAATAATTGTAATGAGGACTTTTTTTTTGAGTTTGTATAATATCTAGTAGAGCGATATTTGTATTTAAACTCACGATTTATGTCGTATTGTACACTACAGTTATGTTAATAAGTTGTATTTAAATTCTGTACCATGTAAGTGGCGACCCAAGATGGGTGATGTATACCTAATTTTGGGGGCGTCACAATATATATATATATATACACACACACACACACACATACATATCAGTAGAATAAATTTAAAAATATTGGAGACTACAAGTTATGGCGTTAGTTTAGTTAACTAATAAATTAGAATGACTCAGTGGTAGCTTAATGACTCAATAACCCATATGTCTTAGGTTCAAAACTTAGCTGTGATATTTTTGCTTCTTATGTTATATTTTTTGTGTATTAGATAAATTCTATTACCATCTATATATATAGATACCCATCTTAAATCTCCACATTAAACTAAACATATATAAAGAAACTATGAATATTTATATAACGTAACTATGAATATTTTAATATATATATATATATATATTTATAAATTTATCTCTAAATATTCATATAAATATTTATAAACAAATATTCATATAAATTTATCTTTAAAATTTATAAACAAATATTTATTTATAAATTTATAAATATTTAATCTAAACTTTAGATATGAATATTTTTATAAATATTTATATGAATATTTAGAGATAAATTTATAAATATTTATATTTAATATTTATTTACATATATATATATATATATTTATATATAAAAATATTCATAGTTACTTTATATATATTTAGTTTAATGTTGAGTTTTATTTAGTATTTTATTTAGTTTGACAAATTTTTTTTGAAAAGAATATGTATATATATATATAGACATATCAGTAGAATAATTTAAAAATATTAGAGACAACAAGTTATGGCGTTAGTTTAGTTAACTAATAAATTAGAATGACTCAATGGTAGCATAATGGCCTAATAACTTATAGGTCTTAGGTTCAAAACCTAGTTGTGATATTTTTGCTTCTTATGTTATATTTTTTACCATCTATATATATATATAAATTTATCTCTAAATATTCATATAAGTATTTATAAACAAATATTCATATAAATATTTATGCATGAAATACAATTATACTATCTTATAATAATAACACACTAATTTGTCATTTTATTCTATGATATATACGATCGCATGGAAAGACCTGTTTGACTTCTTCTTTTTTCCCTTTTTTCCACAAGCGCTAATTATTATATCAATTCTTTTTTTTTTTTACAAAATAAAAAAGCAGTAGATTTTCGGGAAACAATAGCATTAATTATTCCTTATTTAAAATGTCCAATATTAAAAAAACTAATTAATTAACTTGGCTATAATTTACGTTATAATCTTCTATATATTGATCATGTATGATCATCAAATTACCAATTTCCATAAAACAAGTGTTCAATCGCCCATTAATTCTTTGCTGCAAAAGAAGAAGATAATTGAAAAGAATAACTTATACTATATTTCAAGGCAAAATAAATAAATTAAAGAACAAGTAAGATAAATATCATAATTTTGTAAGTATTTGACATGTATAAGCAGAAATTATAGTGTTATTATTTTTATTATTATTATTTATTATTATTATTATTATTATTATTATTGTTATTAATTTTATTATTATTATTATTAGTACTATTATTATTGTTATTATTATTATTGTTGTTGTTGTTATTATTATTATTATTATTATTATTGTTATTATTATTATTATTGTAGTATATAACTTTCCGAGATTATATTAATGGTATGTAGTGAAGGAGAAGAAATGAATATATGGGGAAAATCTCATGTTTTGATGTAAATATTAATCCTTGCAAGATATTAACATATAACTTGTGTTGTGTTGCTCCAACGGTCAAATGATTAAAGTTCCAAATGATAGGTCACATGTTCGAATATGTTCCGCATTTGGACATAATTTTTAAATACTGTGGGCCCAAGTGCAAATTATGGTTCATTTAACCTAATTGAATTAAATGACGAACAGAAAAGTCGGAATAAATATGCGAGACCCGAGAGAAGTCTCCACGTGTCCCGAGGCAGAAGACTCGTGGAGGCGACTCATTTTGGGAATTGATTGAGGGATTGGATTGGTGGCTAGAAGGACAGGACAATATGGGCATTATTCTAATGACTAAAGGGTATTTCTGGAATTTTCCTAAAAGCATGTGCCTTGCACATGACTACTTTCCAGAAAATCCTATAAATACCCCTTCCATTCTATTTGGAAGGGGACCTTTCTTCAGACACAAGACTTGGACTCTTGGAAGATCGAAGGAGCTGAGCATTCTCTCTCAACACTCACGAAGACTCTTGGAATCCCAATAACCCTAACAAGGTTTCCGGATTCTAAGAGTGGAAGGACTCAAGAAGAAGGCTCTTGGAATCCCTGTTACCCTAACATGGTTCCCGGATTCTAGGAGTTCTGCCACGCGTCATTGGAGTAATCGCCCACATGTTCTTCTCCCCTCTTCAATCAATCAATCAATTCCGTACTTTTCGTGGATTTCTCTCCTCCTCAGCCAACACAAAACCCTAACCCTAGCAAGGTACGATTTTTTTGCCCACATTTCTTTGGCGACTCTACTGGGGAGGTGTAGAATTCGTGAAGGGTATGCCCAAAACTCGAAGTGGGAGAACTACAGGAAGAGTTGCTTCACCAACAAATAGCATTACTTCACCGGATCCAGTTCCAAGGCAAGCCACTCAAGCTTTCCAAGGCGTAAACCTGGATTTTGACCAACCACTTATTGAAGACGCTTCAGAAGGGAGTTCAACATCACCACATATGGCCAATCAACAACAAACAAGCGCAGGAAGGCAAGGCAAGGATGCAGGTGGAGACCAGACGAATACTGTGCAACTGGAGATGCTCAAGGCATTGAAGGAAGCACGAGAAGGGCAAGGGATGATGATGGCCATGATGCTGGAAATGCAGAGGAAGCAAGAGGAGATGGAGAATTTCCGCCAGCAGTTGATGCAAATTCCCACTTTCAAGGCCATGTTCCCAGGAAGTTCGCATGGGGAACAAACAGGAGTGGAAGACAACAACAATGGCAATAACAAAGAGAACCAGATTGTACCTCAATTGATGGAAAGTCAATCGGTTCCAATAATCAACTTGGAGCCCCAGAACAGTGGTGACATGCCACAACCTATGTTGGAAGCAAGCCAACCTCAGACAAACATCATCCCATCTACTCTCCAGTATTTTCACAGGTGCATATGCCAACCGTCCCAATCCATGTCCAGCGTGTGAGCCAACAACTGCCACTAGTGCCAGCTTTGCACGATGCAAGTGTGCATCAACCATACACACCGTTGGTACAACAATATATCATAACACCCCAGAGAGTTCATGCCACGAGCCAGTACGTGACGAAGGATGATATGATCGATGTGATCAATCAATTTTACAGGCAGACATCCCTACCCTCAGAGTTAGACTTTACTCCACCTTACCCGGCACACATTCAGAGGCAACCTTACCCGACAGGGTATATTGAGCATCCCCCATAATTTCTAAAATACAACGAAGAGAAAGGAAATGCCAGGGAACATATTGCCAGGTTCGTAGAGTCGATGTCTCCGTGGCTAGGATATGATGAAGTGAACAACCACAACTTGTTGATGCGAGAATTCAACAAGACTTTGACAGATAGTGCCTTCAGTTGGTACTATAATTTGGAGAAGGGGTCAGTCCATGATTGGGATGACCTAAAATTACAATTTTTTAAGAAGTTTTTCTATGTGCAGAAACAAGTAACCATTGTAGAGCTCATGCGGTTTAAGCAGAAGCCAAATGTGGAGCTATCAGATTACGTTGACAGGTTCAGGGCCTAGGCACAGAAGTGTGCAGAGCTGATTGAAGAAAAGAACTTGGTTAGCATATGCAACAATGGTGCTTTAGACGCCTTCAAGTCCCACCTCATTACCAAAGCTTGTGATTCATTTGCGACCCTCTCATCTTTTGCACAAGACTTGGGAGGAATCATGACATTTCCCACCAGCCATGCGATGGTTACATGGAAGGGCAAGAGGACATCAACTGTAGCTTTGGCGGATTCTCAGTCAAAACCACAAGGGGGCAAGAGGGAAAAGAATGAGAAATTTGAGCGAAGCAGAGAAAAGCATGGAGACAAGTATACCAGGATGCCAGTTTCGGAGGCTATTACATGTAGCGAGAAGGCATTCAGGAGCCTATATGAACAATGGGTTGAACATGGACACTACACCAAAAATGGCCTCTAGCGAAAAAAATTTTGTGAAGGAATTTATTCCTTCACATGATGAGTTGTTTAGCGAAGGAACAGTGAAGAAAAAAAGTATAGTGACAATATAGTTATTAGCGAAAGAAATATCCTTCACAATTTATATTTTTTTCCTCGCAAAATTGAAGCAATAGAAAGATTTTTGGAGCCAATTTATAATGAAAATTTGCGAGGAAAAAATCTATTTAGTGAAGGAATTATTACTCACTATATATTATTGGTCAGAAGTTTTTTGCGAGAGATAAAATTGGTCTCTATTTTATTTTAAATAATTTTTTATAATTAATTATGGTGAATATAAATACCTTTAATTTATTACAATATTAAATTTAATTTTAATAACATTTTTTAAGTAACTTACAATATCAACTATTTATTTTAAAAAACTATAAAGTAAATAACTTTACATTATGTTAAATTTTAAAATTTCTCCATAAAAATTTATTTTCATGATCATAAATAAAGTTAAAAGTTAAATAAAAATAAAATTAAATAATTCAAAAAACTTTAAATTTTATTTTAAGTATAGTATTGCTTCTATACTCCTTGAAATTAGTAGAATATCCTTGAAATTTACGCTTCATCTAGTATCGTTTCACAAGGATATTTCTTCACAAGTATTGCTTCATACGTACGACACTATTCATACGTAAGGTACTATTCATACGTACGACACTATTCATGAATTACTATTCACGGGGTACTATTCACTCGGGTACTATTCACATGAGGTACTATTCATGATAAAAATTGATTTCTTTTCTGTCCAAATTATTTTTAATACATGAATATTATTCTTGAATTTTACTCCACAAATCAGTTATCATGTTGACAATTTGGATATTTTTTTTAAAGTCTGGATAAATTTAAAGTCTTTAATATTTATCCTTGATTTCGTTTGATTGATGATTATATCATTGTCATCATACTCATGCTTATATTGTGATAAAAGTCATCTTTGGCCCGTAGTGAATAGATGAACCGTTGATTGGTATGATTATGACTATGTATCGGTATAATCATGACCATTGGTGATAATAACGAATATCCTTGGCCCGTAGCGCATGGATGATTAGTGGATATGATAATAATGAATATCCTTGGCCCGTAGTACATAGATACTTTAGTGATATTGATTATTTATTGAGCTGAGTCTCAGCGATAAAATTGATGATAACCTTTTAAATCATAGAAGATAGTAGATATCATGCTCTACTTGACTCTTCTAATGGATTGCTTATTCCGCTGCAGTTAAACTTCTTGTTTATTGTGTTCTATCAGTTTAACACTATTGAAGGCCAACGATAATTTATTCTGCATTATCTTTGTCATAATATTTTTTACTAGGCTAGTTGAGCTCACCCTTTTGCTTTCATTGTTCTCTTAAGAAAATGAGAACGTAGCCGAGACTAGTCGGGGAATGGAGTGACGGTACGAGATGGTGGTTGTAGTAGTCCTCACTATTTTATAAAATAGTGTGATAATAATTGTAATGAGGACTCCATTTGAGTTTGGATATTGTCTAAAAGACAATATTCGTATTAAAACTCTCAGCTTATATTACACGACAGTTGTATAATTAATTTTGTATTTGTATTTTGTATCATGTATTTGGCGACTCGGAATAGGTTATATATACCTATTTTAGAGGCGTCACAACTTTATTTTTATAATTATTAATATATTTTAATAAAGGTGCGTCAAATAATATTCTTCGACTTAATAAATAAAAAGTTTAAACTAAACTAGAAAATAAGTTAAAAATTGCATTATAATAAACTGCAACTTAATATACAAAATATTGAAGCAGTTGAATTAAGACAAAGAATATGAGAATTTTTTTTCTAAAGGCCTCTAGCTATATATCACCTTCAGTCTTAAGAAATTCTTTGCGTCAATGAAAATACATATTATTAATTTTATTCCTAATTAATAAATAAATTAGATAAATATAGATTTGGTTGATAAGTCCCTTGTTTTAGTATGTTAAGAAGAATCAAAATATTAAAATATACAATTCATTATAGTATTCAATAAATGTAATTAATATTTGTTAAAAATCTTATGCTTATCAAAATAAAATTAAAACCCCTATAAATCAATACCAGACAAAAATTATTTACCAACTTATTTATCTTTTCTTTTCTTTTTTTTGGTTTAAATAGAGAAACTTGTATAAATAAAATTTATGTTGTTTTAGTTATAACTACATCGGAAGAGAATTTTTTAGTCTTAATTTAGCTTATTTACATGTCAACATTGCCACGAAGGATAGTCAATGCTCGATTGTCACATAAAAGTTTGTTATCCAAACTTTTATATAGTAGAGAGTTTGTTTTGCATTGACCAACAAAAAAGTACACAATATTCAAATATACTAAGAGTACAATTAATGGTCACTTTTGCATTTTACTCTTTTGAAATATACTTTTTTTTTTTTTGAATAACTTTGAAAGACCAATTAATAGATCAATCATGTGATTAATGGACAATATATATGCTAAGTTAGGGAGGTAATATAGATTGACCAGTTAATATTTAGGGATAACTGTGATTACCATGCTTTGCAATTTAATTCAACCCATACTTGGATATCTGATATCTCTACCAATAATTGTTTAATCTCATTGTAATTTTTATTTTTAAAAGATAAATTAGAATGAAAAAAAATAGTTACAAAAAATGAGGAGCTTATGGACTATTTGTTTTTATTTTATTATTATTTTGAAAGTTATTAGGAGGAAATATGTAATTTTAAGAAGAAATGTGGGTTTAAATAGTACTTGTTACTTTCAAAGAGTATTATATATACATGTATATATATATACATATATATATATAAATATATATCTTATTTTTTTCATAAATTTTAGAGGAATATATCAGAAGTAAAAATATCAAATATCTATGTACTTAAAAAAATTCAAAAAATCAACGGCACCACCTCCCTCCCCCGGTCCCTGCTTTTAGGATCCAGAATTCATTTTCAATTAAAAATGAGAACCCGTGTTGACATATAATTTATCAACCCATCGTCCTGGACAACTTTTAATATGAGTAGTTAGAAAAATAAAGGGGATAGCTGAAACTTGCAATCAGGTCATCGTCCTGGACAACTTTTAATATGAGTCCTGGCGATGCTTCGTTCTTGGTAGTTTCAGATAAGATAAGATTTGTTCAAGTTCAATCTGACATGACTGCATCACAAAATGGAACTCCATTAATTTTTATGAAACTGTTAATGCACATGAATAGTGTTTACTGTGATACCATATTGAAACATCCAACTCAAAATTAATTGACAATGAATGGAGTAGTCTCTCAAGTATTAATAAAATATTTGTGTTGGACAAAATTAACCTAATTTTAATAATGTGGTATGATTCTAACACTGATCGTGTATATATATACTCTTATAAAGAAACTTGCATCAGCTCACGTGGTACTGAGCTGCCGATGCTTCGTTAATGTTGGTAGTTTCAGATCATAAGGTAAGAATTGTTCAAGTTCAATCTGGCATGACTGCATCACAAAATGGAACTCCATTAATTTTTATGAAACTGTTAATGCACATGAATAGTGTCTACTGTGATACCATATTGAAACATCCAACTCAAAATCAATTGATAATGAGTGGAGTAGTCTCTCAAGTTATATATTGAGTCTTTATGTCTTAGTTGTTCTATGTAAGATTTTATATCTAAACAGTTGTTGAAGCCTGAAGGTCTTTAAAAATTAGAAGATGACTAATCTAGCTGTCCATAATACTTACCTACAACAAACTTGCATATGAAATCGAGTAAGTCAAAATTTGAAATATACTTAATTTTTTTGAAGAACTTCGAAAATAAACTTGAATTAGACCAATTAATAGATCAATCATCTGATTAATGGACAATATATAAGCTAAGTTAAGGAGGTAATATAGATTGACCAGTTAATATTTAGGGACAACTGCGCAAACCCGTGCTTTGCAATTTAATTCAACCCATACTTGGATATCTCTACCAATAATTATTTAACCTCCTTGTAATTTTTATTTTACTTATTTTCCTATGTTGACTTATAAGATAAATTAGAATGAAAAAAAAATAGTTACAAAAATGAGGAGCTTATGGACTATTTGTTTTTTTTTTCCAAAGTTATTATGAGGAAACATGTAATTTTAAGGAGAAATGTGGGTTTTAAATAGCACCCTTTTAAGATATCAAAAAGTCAGAAGATTTTAAATCAAAGTATTTATTAACGATCATGGCATATATTTAATAAAATATTTGTGTTGGACAAAATTAACCTAATTTTAATAATGTGGTAAGATTCTAACACTGATCGTGTGTGTATATATATATATATATATATATATATATATATATATATATATTATATATACTTTTATAAAGAAAAATTACATAAAAGAGTGAAATATACTCTTTGTTGTGAAATGATAGATGAAATAAATTAAGAAGGGAACAATATATATATTATATTAATAATCTCTTGCATTCAAGTGGTTGTCCACAATTCTTTTGATATCAAATAAAGTTCTTGGATGTGGTGCGTCGTTCAAACTTTTTTCTACAACTCTCTCTCTCTCTCTCTCTCTCTATATATATATATATATATATATATATATATAACACAAACTAAAACTTAAGTTGCATTAAAGCAACTTAAAGGTTTTTTAAGTTTCCACCATTTATTTTGGTGGTTACTTTCCACTATTTAAAGGCTTCAATTAATTTATTTTTAACACTCCCCCTTGGATGACCACTTCTTAAGAATATGTCTCGTTAAAAATCTTAGCAAAGAAAAATTATGTGGGAAAAAAAATTGGCTGAAAAAAAATACAATATTCTTATATAACTTCTAGTGCCATAGGATTGCCTCATTAAAACCTTGCAAAGAAAAATCCAATGGAAAAAAATCTTAGCGAAGGAAAAAGAGTACAATCAGCACATATCCTTCATAAAATTTACTCCCCCTCATGAGTACTACTGTTTATGGTAAAAATATCTTTATGTCGACGCATGTCAATACTGTGCATCATCTTTTTAAAAGTCGCAGTTGGTAATGACTTAGTGAACATATCAACCAAATTATCACATGATCGTATTTGCTTTACATCAATATCTCCACTCTTCTAGAGCTCATGTGTATAAAAGAATTTTGGTGCAATATGCTTGGTTCTATCACCTTTGATATAGCCTCCCCTAATTTGAGTGATACAAGCAACATTATTCTCATATACTATTGTTGGACTATTAATGATTGATGATAATCCACAGTTCTCACGAATAAGCTGAATTGCCGATATTAACCAAACACATTCACGATTTGCTTCATGAATTGCAATAATCTCTGCATGATTTGAGGAAGTAGCAGAAATTGTTTGCTTAACAGATCTCCATGAAATAGTAGCATTTTCAAAAGTAAATAAATATCCTGTTTGTGATCGGCCTTTGTGTGGATCAGAAAGGTAACCCGTATCAGTATATCCAAATAACTGTGATTTTGATACATTTTGGATAAAATAATTCAAAATTAGTAATCCCATGAAGATATCGAAAAATATGCTTAATTTCATTCCAATGTCTCCGAGTTGGTACAGAACTATATCTTGCTAGTAAGTTAACTGCAAATGTTATATCAGGTCGTATAAAATTTGCAAGATACATCAAAGCACCAATTGCTCTAAGATATGGTACTTTAGGACCAAGAGTTTCTTCATCATTTTCTTATGGTCGAAATGGATCTTTCTTGACATTAAGTGACCGACCCACCATTAGAGTGCTCAAAGGATGAGTTTTATCCATGTAAAATTGCTTCTAAACTTTTTCTATGTATGTTGATTGATGAACAAAAATTCCATCTGAAAGATGTTCAATTTGCAGGACAAGAAATAATTTTATCTTACCAAGATCTTTCATCTCAAATTCATTTTTAAAATTTGTTGTTTTTGTTAACTCTTCTGGAGTCCCTATAAGATTTAGATCATCAACATATATATACTGCACAATAGCAAATTCGAATTCTGATTTCTTGATAAAAACACATGGACAAATTAGATTATTTTTAAATTATTCTTTCAAAAGATATTCACTGAGACGATTATACCATGCACATTCTTCCGGATTGTTTTAACCCATATAAGGATCTTTGTAGCTTGATAGAATACATACTTCGAGATGTAGAATTATATGCTTCAGCAATTTTATATCCTTTAAGAATTTTCATGTAGATATCATTATCTAATGATCCATACAGATATGCTGTAACAACGTCCATTAATCGTGTATCCTAATTTTCTTTTGCTACCAAGTTAACTAAAAATTTGAATGTAATTGTGTCCATTACAGGAGCATATGTTTCTTCATAATCAATACCGGGTCTCTATGAGAAACCTTGTGCTACAAGTCGCGCTTTGTACATTTCATTTTTCTCATTTCGTTTACGTACGAATACCCATTTATATCCAACAGTCATTACAACTTAGGTGTTCGGACTACAGGTCCAAAAACTTCACGTTTACATAGTGAATTTAATTATATATGCTTGAATTACATCTTTCCACATTGGCCAATCATTTCTTCTTTGACATTCATCAACGGTTTGTGGTTTATATTCATGATCATTACTTCTGGTAATATCGATAGAAACTTTGTATGAAAATATATTATCTATAATAATTTTATTTATATCCAATACTTCTCCTTTATGTGCATAATGTATTGAGATCTTATTATTTTCGTGTGCCTGATCCTCTTCGGGAGATAACTCATACGTTTCAAGGGATAAATAACTCTTCAAGAGTTTTATTTTCAGGAGATTTTTGTCCATAAGTTTTGGATTAATCAATTATCTCTGTGGTTTTTTTCATGAGTATAGCCTCTTTATAGGCTGCAACTTATTTTTCTTGTACTTTCCTCTTCCGGGGAATTTTATCTTTGACACCGATCGGACTTCCACGCTTCAGGTGTGACTTTGATTCATTTGCTACTGTATTAACTGATTGTCCTACAGGGACTTCAATCCGTGCTGGAGTATTAATTAGCAGCTAGAATGTGAGATTTCACTATTTTTCTTATTGTCGGTGAATACATCTGGTAATTGATTTGCAATTCCTTGCAAATGAATAATCCTTTGAGCTTTCAGTTCACATTGATTTGTACGAGGATCAAGATGAGATAACGTCAAAACATTTCAAGTAATCTTACGTCGTGCTTCAGGCAATGATTTTTCTCCCTTTAATTGGGGAAAAATTGTTTAATTAAAATGACAATCCTCAAAACATGCTTTAAAAACATTACCAGTTAGAGGTTCAAGATATATAATGATAGATGGAGGATCAAAACCCGTATAAATTTCAAGTCTACGTTGAGGACTCATCTTTGTGCGTTGTGGGGGTGCAATAGGTACATATACAGCACAACCAAATGTGCGCAAGTGAAAAATATTTGGTTGTTGGCTAAGCACCATTAGTTGTAATGGTAAGAATTTATGATAAGCAGTTGGCCTAATGCGAACTAATGATGCAGCATGTAAAATAGCATGACCCCAAGCATAAACAGGTAATTTTAATTCATAATCAAAGGTCAGGCAATATATTGAAGTCTCTTGATAAGTGATTCAGCTACACCATTTTGAGTATGTGTATGTGCAAAAGGATGTTTAACATAAATATGACCATCTGATTAATGCATCAAGTTAAATTATAAAATACTCAATATACCACAATGTGGGTGCATTGGTTCACATATATCACCCTGAATTCTTTCTTAGAAAGATGGAAACTAAATATAACAATAATTAAATGTGATAGTTTGGTAATTAATTTACTTTGATATAATCAACAGGTAAAGGAATCTTCTGGTTCTTTAAGTCTGTTCATGGGAGTTTTCAATAATTCAAAGCATCATTATTAATCCTAGACGATCATGTCAAATCATAAAAATATTTGGATCTGAACACTTCTGGTATATTGCAATATTTGTTTCAACTATTCTCATTTTAGTATAACATAACCCAGAAAAGAAAATAGATAGTTTTTTTAATATGAGCTTCTGGCCTGATACTATTGAAGTAATATAAAGAAATTATTCACTGCCTTCATTATTGGTTTCAATATAATAACCATTATAATGTATATCCTTAAAGCTGAGCAAATTTCTACTTATCCCAGAAGAATATAAAGAATCATCAATACAAAATTTTGTGCCATTTGATAACATTATAATCGCTCTTCCAGAGACTTTAATTAAGTTTAATGAATAATCGCTCTTCCAGAGTCTTTAATTAAGTTCGATGAATAATCGCTCTTCTAGAGCTTTTAATTAAGTTTGATGAGCTTCTGGCTCATACATCTTTATATATGCAAAAACATAAATTTAACTTTATTACTTAAAACATAAATAAAACATATAATAAAAATACTTATTATAATGCCATAATATAATGAAATAAAAATAACTAATTGGTATGAACATTTCTATCAACATCATGAAGGAAATCATAGATATCAAAATTAGTTATATCCACTCCATTTGAGAAGTCAAAATAATTCATGGGATCTTCAGGATCATTATGATCAATAAAATTTATTTCAATTCCATTTCATTTTCTTTTATGGAATCTTGGTACAAATCTACCACAACCATAATTTCCTCTGTGAGTATCAAATGAGGTTCCATTCACTTCAGAAAATGTAGTAGAATCGGTCGGGCGAGATTGTTGATTTTTCAGCAAAAACTCATTATTTTGTACAGCCACTAGAAGACATAATATCACTTCTGGGAACATATATAGTTTCCTTCATCGCTTCAGGGATTATTTTGTGAACTTACACTCGATATTGCTGCTGCAGGAGCATATTTGAGGCATGAAATATAATAAATATATTCTCTAACATGTCTTAATTAGTGTTTTTTTCACATAATTTTAATAGCGTGATTATTTTTAAAAAATGTAGAATTGTTTTTCACTTGACACTTTTAAAATCTTGCAACTTCAGGTGCAACCAATTATAACGAGCTTTTGGGAGGATTACAAATTTTTGATTCCCAGTTCTTTCCTTTAAATCATTTCATAAGACAAATGAGTCTTTTATTTTAATTAATGTACTCATATTTTAATTTTTCATGGAGATGATAACGAATAAAAATCATTAATTTTGCATGATCATGCAGTGATGCATAATTGACAACTTTAATTGTATCTCCAAGGTTCTTTGCCTCTAGATGAATCTCGTCATTAAGAGTACATGACAAATAATTTATGTTTTGTAAGGTTCGACATTTATATAAATATATAATTTTGGACAGTGTAACATTATTATATATGTATTTACTATGACCTTAAAGTGAGAACCAATTAAGTTGGAAAATACCCAAAAATAAAAAGGAAAACAAATATGTCCATCCAAACATATTTGCTCTCGGTTTTAGGCTATTTTCATATAACTCCACCACTTGGGGTTAGCATGTGTAATATTAATACTTTATGAATATTTAATGCCATATCACAAGAAAACATATATACATGCTGGTTAGTATTTCAAAAGAAGAATTATATACTACTCCGTTTTCCATCTTGATCATGCTTCATCCAACTGTTTTTTTTGTTTTTTTATTGCTTATCAAGTGATTCCAAAGCACTTAACTAATTTTCTCTACCATTTACCTGTTGTCATCCATCTTGTACGTATATAAACAGTACTACATATATATGATCAAATTTAATTGTAATGAAACAATACTTACAGTAACTTAAGAAAATTCTTTTCCAAAATTGGGTAGAGCTTCGTGCTGATAACGTGTTGTGAAATGATAGATAAAATAAATTAAGAAGAGAACAAAATATATATATTAATAATCTCTTGCGTTCAAGTGGTCATCCACAATTTTTTTAATATCAAATAAAGTTCTCGGATGTGGTGCGTCGTTCAAACTTTTTTCTACAACTCTCTCTCTCTCTCTCTCTCTCTCTCTCTCTCTATATATATATATATATATATATATATAACACGAACTAAAACTTAAGTTGCATTAAAGCACCTTAAAGGTTTTTTAAGTTTCCATTATTTATTTTGGTGGTTACTTTCCACCATTTAAAGGCTTCAATTAATTCATTTCTAACACTATTGCATTAATTTGTACCGCATCTTGTAGTACAATAATGGTAACTTTCCATGACAAGGAAGTGACAACTGCACATAAATAAATACACTTGACTAGTTCACTTAATTGCAAGCATTTTTTATTTTACTAATTTAAGACAGAATTTAAACTCACACACACTACTTTATCACCGCAAAGTTTAGAACTCTCACCCCCTTAGAACACTAGGTTGCAAGTATGTTTTTCTTCGCACGAAACTAGTTGTTTTGTAATTTTGTCAAAATTAAGTGCCAAACTATTCAAATCTTAATGATAAAGGTCTCCCAAAAAATGAGCCTGAAACAAAGTCAACCATACTTATCAAACAAAATGTGATCGTTGATCATTCAGTAAATTATCGATTACACCACAATTTTATGACAAAGAAAATCACCCAATAAAAAAAATCCTCAACTCCTACTACCCTAAAACCATAAACAAACAGCAAACAAGATGCCATAACTCTGCTTCGCTTTCACTTACAAGCTCTTTAGGCCGAAACTCAATGCCCTCGAGGATGTTGCCATAACTCTGATTCATCCCCCATGCCATAATTAAAACTCAAAATGCTCATATATCCCTCGTGTCATTAACAAAGTCCCAAAATTCCATCTCCAGCCACCCATATTCGTCTCTATGTTGTGGAAAATGTTTTTTCTGGATTTGTGCTTGTCTCATAATTAAGTCCATGGCTCATTTGGTTTCGTTAGCTTCCAATTTACACCAAAATAGTACAATCATGGCTCGGAAGTCCATAGATATATAGTCTTTGATGCCAACATTTGAGTACTTATTAATTTTGCCTCGCATGTTAAGCATGGTTGTATCAAGAATCTGAACTCCCTTTAAAAATCTGTATATATTAAATCATTTGTAATAGTTGTCCCAAATCGCTTTACAAAAATAAAATAAAATGCTACTATAATTTTTTTATTTTTTAAAGTTGGAATTAAGTACCACTACCTTGATTGATCAAAAACAGATATGTGACTGCAGTTGTTTGGGCAAGAGCAGATTTTTTTTGTATTATATAAATTCAATTTAAACTCGTAAACTCTGTATATCTTATGTTATATTTTACTCAAATCATGATTAAGATGAACAAATGCCAAGGATGAAAAGTTGATAAAAATAAACAAGCTAAAATGTTTTTCTTCGAACGAAAAGGCCTGTTTTGCTTATTTGTCAAAATTAAGTGCCAAAACATCCAAATATTAATGGTAAAGGTCTACCAAAAAAATGAGCCTACTAATCAAACAAAGTCTACCCGATAATCATTCATTAAATTTTCGATTACACCACAACTTTATTACAATGAAAATCACCCGGTACCCTAAAATCATAAACAAACACCAAACAAGATGTAAAGATTTCGTCAATGCAAATAAGAATAAAAATTATAGTGATTCAGAATAAGTTTCATTATGTGCTAGATGATTTGATTGATTGACTATAGTCGGAGGGTGAAAAAAAATTTATACTTTTTTGAAGGGCAAATTTGAGACTGTAGTGATTGAGAAGAACTTTTATTATGTGCTAGATGATTTGATTGACTATACTAAGAGAGTGAAAAAAGATTTATAGACTTTTCCGAAGGAAGTATTTGAGACTGTATTGATTGAGAAGAACTTTCATTATGTGTTGGATGATTTGATTGACTAAGCTCGAAGGGTGAAAAAAGATTTATAGACTTTTCCGAATGGCGTATTTGAGACTGTAGTGATTGAGAAGAACTTTCATTATGTGTTAGATGATTTGATTGACTAAGCTCGAAGGGTGAAAAAGATTTATAGACTTTTCCGAAGAGCGTATTTGAGACTGTAGTGATTGAGAAGAACTTTTATTATATGTTAGATGATTTGATTGACTATGCTCGAAGGGTGAAAAAATATTTATAGACTTTTCCGAAGGGTGTATTTGAGATATTAGTGATTAAGAAGAACTTTTATTATGTGCTACATGATTTGATTGGCTATGCTCGAAGGGTGAAAAAATATTTATAGACTTTTTCGAAGGGCGTATTTGAGACTGTAGTGATTGAGAAGAACTTTCATTATGTGTTAAATGATTTGATTGACTAAGCTCGAAGGGTGAAAAATGATTTATAGACTTTTCTGAAGAGCATATTTGAGACTGTAGTGATTGAGAAGAACTTTCATTATGTGTTAGATGATTTGATTGACTATGTTGGATGGGTGAAAAAATATTTATAGACTTTTCCGAAGGGCGTATTTGAGACATTAGTGATTGAGAAGAACTTTTATTATGTGCTACATGATTTGATTGGTTATGCTTGAAGGATGAAAAAATAAGTTTCATTATGAGCTACATGATTTGATTGGTTAGAATAAAAATTATAGTGATTCAGTATAAGTTTCATTATGTGCTAGATGATTTGATTGACTATAGTCGGAGGGTGAAAAAATATTTATAGACTTTTTTGAAGGGCATATTTGAGACTGTAGTGATTGAGAAGAACTTTAATTATGTGCTAGATGATTTGATTGACTATACTAAGAGAGTGAAAAAAGATTATGAAGGTCGTATTTGAGACTGTATTGATTGAGAAGTACTTTCATTATGTGTTAGATGATTTGATTGACTAAGCTTGAAAGGTGAAAAAAGATTTATAGACTTTTTCGAATGGCGTATTTGAGACTGTAGTGATTGAGAAGAACTTTCATTATGTGTTAGATGATTTGATTGACTAAGCTCGAAGGGTGAAAAAGATTTATAGACTTTTCCGAAGAGCGTATTTGAGACTGTAGTGATTGAGAAGAACTTTTATTATATGTTAGATGATTTGATTGACTATGCTCGAAGGGTGAAAAAATATTTATAGACTTTTCCGAAGGGTGTATTTGAGATATTAGTGATTGAGAAGAACTTTTATTATGTGCTACATGATTTGATTGGCTATGCTCGAAGGGTGAAAAAATATTTATAGACTTTTCCGAAGGGCGTATTTGAGACTGTAGTGATTGAGAAGAACTTTCATTATGTGTTAAATGATTTGATTGACTAAGCTCGAAGGGTGAAAAAAGATTTATAGACTTTTCTGAAGAGCATATTTGAGACTGTAGTGATTGAGAAGAACTTTCATTATGTGTTAGATGATTTGATTGACTATGTTGGATGGGTGAAAAAATATTTATAGACTTTTCCGAAGGCGGTATTTGAGACATTAGTGATTGAGAAGAACTTTTATTATGTGCTACATGATTTGATTGGTTATGCTTGAAGGATGAAAAAATAAGTTTCATTATGTGCTACATGATTTGATTGGTTAGAATAAAAATTATAGTGATTCAGAATAAGTTTCATTATGTGCTAGATGATTTGATTGACTATAGTCGGAGGGTGAAAAAATATTTATAGACTTTTTTGAAGGGCATATTTGAGACTGTAGTGATTGAGAAGAACTTTAATTATGTGCTAGATGATTTGATTGACTATACTAAGAGGGTGAAAAAAGATTATGAAGGTCGTATTTGAGACTGTATTGATTGAGAAGTACTTTCATTATGTGTTAGATGATTTGATTGACTAAGCTCGAAAGGTGAAAAAAGATTTATAGACTTTTTCGAATGGCGTATTTGAGACTGTAGTGATTGAGAAGAACTTTCATTATGTGTTAGATGATTTGATTGACTAAGCTCGAAGGGTGAAAAAAGATTTATAGACTTTTTCGAAGAGCGTATTTGAGACTGTAGTGATTGAGAAGAACTTTCATTATATGTTAGATGATTTGATTCACTATGCTCGAAGGGTGAAAAAATATTTATAGACTTTTCCGAAGGGTGTATTTGAGACATTAGTGATTGAGAAGAACGTTTATTATGTGCTACATGATTTGATTGGCTCGAAGGGTGAGAAAATATTTATAGACTTTTCCGAAGGGCGTATTTGAGACTGTAGTGATTGAGAAGAACTTTCATTATGTGTTAAATGATTTGATTGACTAAGCTCGAAGGGTGAAAAAAGATTTATAGGCTTTTCCGAATGGCGTATTTGAGACTGTAGTGATTGAGAAGAACTTTCATTATGTGTTAGATGATTTGATTGACTATGCTCGAAGGGTGAAAAAATATCAACCCGCGTCCCTGCTTTTAAGATCCAGAAGTCATTTTCAATTAAAAATGAGAACCCGTGTTGACATATAATTAATCAACCCATCGTCCTGGACAACTTTTAATATGAGTAATTAGAAAAATAAAGGGATAGTTGAAACTTGCATCTAAGGCTGTAAACGAGCCAACACAGTTCGAACTCGACTCGAAAAAATACGAGCGAGACTCGGATTCATTAATAATATGATCCAAATTTGAGCATTAAAAATAGTTCGAATAAAAATATGAATAAAATAAAAAGAAGGTTATACTTTAACTCGTTTAAGATTCAAACTACTCGAATTTTAGATTGTGATTCGATACATACTCGGTTAATACATATCCGATTAGATGTTCGATACATTCTCTTATAATATATACAAATTTAAATCAAATTAGGATAATTAGTTATTATTTTGTTTTGTTTTTAATTTTAATTTTAATTGTGATTTTATATTTGTAAAGTGTAATAATAAATATATTTTCTCATTTTTAAGTAAAATAATAAATTCAATTTATAATTATATTTATTATAAAACTAGTTATTATGTGGAGACTCGAATTCGAGCTTGAATTTGAAGCTCGCGAGTAGTTTGAATAAATATTCGAGTCGAGTTGGATCGAATCCGAGTACTAAATATTCGAGTCGAGTCGAATCTGAGTAGAATTTTTTAAATATAATTCGAATTCGAGCAGAATTCGAGTACGAATTTATCATTTCGAGTCGAATTCGAATAGCTCTCTGTTCGCTCCGGTTCGACTCGTTTACACCCTTATTTGCATCAGCTCACGTGGTACTCAGCTGGCGATGCTTCGTTGTTGGTAGCTTCAGATAAAGTAAGATTTGTTCAAGTTCAATCTGGCATGACTGCATCACAAAATGGAACTCCATTAATTTTTATGAAACTGTTAATGCACGTGAATAGTGTCTACTGTGATACCATATTGAAACATCCAACTCAAAATCAATTGGCAATGAGTGGAGTAGTTTCTCAAGTTATATATTGAGTCTTCATGTCTTAGTTGTCCGATGTGAGATTTTATATCTAAACAGTTGCTGAAGCATGAAGGTCTTTAAAAATTAGAAGATGACTAATCTAGCTGTCCATAATACTTGCCTACAACAAACTTGCATATGAAATCGAGTAAGTCAAAACTTTGAAATATACTTAATTTTTTTGTGAGAACTTTGAAATAAACTTGAATTAGACCAATTAATAGATCAACCGTCTGATTATTGGACAACTGACCAGTTAATATTTTGGGACAACTGTGCAAACCCGTGCTTTGCAATTTAATTCAATCCATACTTGGATATCCCTACCAATAATTGTTTAACCTCCTTGTAATTTTTATTTTACTTATTTTTCTATGTTGACTTATAAGATAATTTAAATGAAAAAAAAATAGTTACAAAAATGAGGAGCTTATGGACTATTTGTTTTTTTTGAAAGTTATTAAGAGGAAACATGTAATTTTAAGGAGAAATGTGGGTTTAAATAGCACCCTTTTAAGATATCAAAAAGTCAAAAGATAAAAGATTTTAAATCAAAGTATTTAGGGTAAAATGCAAAGTCGACCACTGAACTTTAGCAGTTTTTGGGTATTGAACCATTTTCTTTTGGTCAACGCAAATTGAGCCCCTTTCTATTAAAAATTTTGACCTTCGAGCCCCAGGCGCCACATGTCTGTTGACCTGCATACGTGGCGCCTACGTGGCAGATCTGACGTGGATATTTTATATTTTATTTTACACGTGGATGGGCTGACGTGGCGAATATTGAACTTAATCCTTGCTACCAAGATTCCGAGACCTCTAGCTTAAAACTTGGATCCAATGACCACATGAGCAAACAAGTCTAGTTGTTATAATTATTAAATAAAATATTTGTATTTATTAACGATATTAGGATTATGGCATATCACAAATAAAATATTTGTGTTAGACTAAATTAACCTAATTTAATAATGTGGTATAATTGTAACACAATCATTATATATATACTCTTATAAAGAAAAATTACATAAAAGAACGAAAGATCCTCTTCCCTTAATTTGCCCCGCATCTTGTAGTACAATAATGTAGCTTTCTATGACAAGGAAGTGACAACTGCACATAAATAAATACACTTAACTAGTTCACTTAATTGCAAGCATTTTTTTTTTACTAATTTAAGACAGAATTTAAACTCACACTACTTTATCACCGCAAAGTTTTGAACTCTCACCCTCTTAGAACACTAGGTTGCAAGTATGTTTTTCTTCACACGAAACTAGTTGTTTTGTATTTTTGTCAACATTAAGTGCCAAACTATTCAAATCTTAATGATAAAGGTCTCCCAAAAAATGAGCCTGAAACAAAGTTTTAATGATAAAAATCTTAATGATAAAGGTCTCCCAAAAATTTTTGAAACAAATTGTGATCGTTGATCATTCAGTAAATTATCGATTACACCACAATATTATGACAAAGAAAATCACCCAATAAAAAAAAATCCCCAACTCCCACTACCCTAAAACCATACACAAACAGCAAACAAGATGCCATAACTCTGCTTCACTTTCACTTACAAGCTCTTTAGGCTGAAACTCAATTCCCTGGAGGATGATGCCATAACTCTGATTCATCCCCCATGCCATAATGAAAACTCAAAATGCTCATATATCCCTCGTGTCTTTAACAAAGTCCCAAAGTTCCATCTCCATCCACCCGTATTCGTCTCTATGTTGTGGAAAATGTTTTTCTGGATTTCTGCTTGTCTCATAAGTCCATGGCTCATTAATTTGGTTTTGTTATCTTCCAATTTACACCAAAATAGTACAATCATGGCTCGTAAGTTCAGTACTTGTTAATTTTGCCTCGCATGTTAAGCGTGGTTGCATCAAGAATCTGAACTGCCTTTAAAAATCTATATATATTAAATCAGTTGTAATAGTTGTCCCAAATCGCTTTACAAAAATAAAATAAAATGCTACTATAACAAAATAAAAATAAAAGATTTATAGACTTTTCCGAAGGTTGTATTTGAGCCTGTATTGATTGAGAAGAACTTTCATTATGTGTTAGATGATTTGATTGACTAAGCTCGAAGGGTGAAAAAAGATTTATAGAATTTTCCGAATGGCGTATTTGAGACTGTAGTGATTGAGAAGTACTTTCATTATGTGTTAGATGATTTGATTGACTAAGCTCGAAGGGTGGAAAAAGATTTATAGACTTTTCCGAAGAGCGTATTTGAGACTGTAGTGATTGAGAAGAACTTTCATTATGTGTTAGATGATTTGATTCACTATGTTCGAAGGGTGAAAAAATATTTATAGACTTTTCCGAAGGGTGTATTTGAGACATTAGTGATTGAGAAGAACGTTTATTATGTGCTACATGATTTGATTGGCTATGCTCGAAGGGTGAGAAAATATTTATAGACTTTTCCGAAGGGCGTATTTGAGACTGTAGTGATTGAGAAGAACTTTCATTATGTGTTAAATGATTTGATTGACTAAGCTCGAAGGGTGAAAAAAGATTTTTAGGCTTTTCCGAATGGCGTATTTGAGACTGTAGTGATTGAGAAGAACTTTCATTATGTGTTAGATGATTTGATTGACTATGCTCGAAGGGTGAAAAAATATTTATAGACTTTTCCGAAGGGCGTATTTGAGACATTAGTGATTGAGAAGAACTTTTATTATGTGCTACATGATCATTTGATTGGCTATGCTCGAATGATGAAAAAATATTTATAGACTTCTCCAAAGGGCGTATTTGAGACATTAGTGATTGAGAAGAAATTTTATTATGTGCTACATGATCTTTTGATTGGCTATGCTCGAAGGATGAAAAAATATTTATAGACTTTTCCAAAGGGCGTATTAGTGATTGAAATTCATGAGAACTTCTAATTTGTGCCAAAGAATTTGTTTGACTATCTCCGGATTGTAGTCCAGCTTCAAGTGTTGAATTCTCCATCAATTTCGATTGCGCTTCCCTGGACAATGGTCTCTTAGAATTTGATCTAACAAAAGAGTGCAAGAAGTTATAGATTTTTATTTTTTTTGCAAAAGCCCAAGAATAATGTATTGTTGAAAATTTATTCCCTAATCTATAAGAAATAGATTACATATTGTCAACTGAATACATGAAAGTTGATAATAAAATATCATACTCGTACCATAATTTAAATCTACAATGCTCATATATAAGAAGAAAAATTCGTAAGTTGAGAGCATACCTTGCTGTACCAGAACTTCAAAAAACTCTCAGCACCTCAGCTGTTGAGATTCATACTTTATGCTGCTGCTGCTGCTATTAATTTATACAAATGTTGCAATTATTATCTCTTTAATTGTGGATTACCAATAATGACCTTAATTATTTACCAATAAATAAATAATGCTAGCTGTAAACTAGTAAGCTTTAGACCACTAAAGAGGGATCGAGGGAAATTAAGCGCTGAAATTAAAATTAAATAACGAGTAGTTGTTGAAGAGGCCGGGTCATGCTTTGGAGCAGAAATCAAAATAAATAAATAATTCCCTCTTGTACTTGATTGTTGCACTACTTGTTCCTATCCTACTTATGCATTCAATTCTACGTAATTTGCACCATTCTACCTCAAATTTCAATATATATATATATATATATATATATATATATATATATATATATATTAGATACACAAAACATAAAAATTTAAGGAAATTGATATTTTTACCTAGCTTTCTCTCAAATGGAAGTAGGAGCTTTAGATAATTTAAAACTTGATTTATACATATGTAGGATATATCCTTTATATAATTTAAAACTTGATTTATATTCTGTATTTAATTTTATTTTTTTAATATGCATAAAAAGTATTTTTTTAGATATTTTTTATATTTTAAGAGGGAGGGAGGGAGTATAATATATGTATAACCATAATTTGTAATTTCGTGGTAATAGGTATGAACTCCGACTCTCCGAGTGGGTAATCAAAGTCAATTGTTGAAGGTCTTTAAAAATTAGAAAATGGCCAATCAAGCTATCCTAATTAATACTTACCTAACCCATGTGGACCGGTTTCGATGCAAATGAGAAGTACTACCTCCGTTTCTAAAAGATTATCATTTAAGATTTTGACATATGAGTTAAGAAAATATATTTGTTTGAAATTTCATCACTACCCCTTTATGAGAAGTTGAAACTATTAATACAAGGGAGAGAATTTTTTGGGATAATAAGAGAAAGTATGGATAATATAGAAAGATAAATAATTTATTCTCCTGAAAAGTTGTAAACGACAAATATTTTAAAACAATTTTTTTTTTCTAAAACAATAATCTTTTAGGAACGGAAGGAGTAGTTTTTTTTTTCCCTCTCCCTGGCATTAATGAATGGTGGTCTTTGTCATCTCGTATAGAATGGTTTGGATACGAGTGGGAAGTTTCTCTATACCAACTTTTTTCTTCATATTAGTAAATGGTAGTCGATATATTATATATATAATTGGAGTGGTTAATATGAAATTAATTTAGTTTAATTGATCAATACAATATCGATATGTAGAAAGAAAGTGATATCTCGCACGCCAAAGAGTATTAGTCGATTAATCGACCAACTTATCGCTGAAACTTTACAGAATCAATTCATAGATAATAGTCCAACTCCACATGCGACTAGTTATTTGAATTATACATGAAAAAAAAATGATATTTTCCAAATTAAACATCATTAATAGTGATAGTTGCACAAAAAATCATAAAAATAAAAATAAGTTTCACACTCAAGTGAGAAAATTTATAAAAATATCAAATTTTACTTATAAAAATAAAAAAATTTAAAAAATTTATTCTGCCAAACCTATCATTTCTACCTAAAAACCATGAAGAAACATACATCAATTTATAACACTTGCTAAAACATCACGGTACATGAATAATGACATGTCAAACTAGAAATAGAATAAGCTAATCATGTGTTAATCCAGGCTTCAAATTCAAGCAGTACACTTCTCCTCCGTTTCACAAAAAGTGTTTTAATATTGATTTTTTAAAGTAAATTTGTAAAATTTTAAAATTTAAAATTAGCTTTGATTCGTTACAGTTTTGCAAACTAATAGTAGTTTTGTAAGTACTGGTATTTTTTATTTTGGTAAAATATTTAGTATAATAATGCATTAATAATAAAAAGTAGTACACCGGGAGTTAATAGTAGCAACTGCCAGGTTATGAGCCCTAGCAACAAAACATCTAGAAAGTATATTAACTTTACAGTACTGAAATAAAAACTGGTGTTTGTTTAATTTGTAAAGGTTATAATTTTAAAATTTTAATTCCGAGATTATAATACCTAACTGAATATAATATTAAATAGTCTCTCATAATAAATTATTTTTAAATTCTTAAACTAATAATTCTAAGTCATTTTTTAATTCATATAAGTGTTTGGTTACCTAGGTTTAATTATTCAGTCTTTAATTGGTCACCACGTCCAGGGACGGAGCCAGGATTTAGTCTTGGGGGGGCAAAAAATATATATTCATCCATCATTACAAAACATATTTTTACTAAAACAAAAATAATATAGGAATAGAATTTGCTTTGACAAAGACAACAAAACATAACAAAAAAAGTCTTTTAGAACATATCAAAGTTTTGTCAAAAAAAGTCTTTTGCAAACTAATAGTAGTTTTGTAAGTCACCAAAAGGGTCCCTTTGATCTTCCAAGAGTCCAAGTCTTGAGTCCCAAGAGAAGTCCCCTTCTTAATGGAATGGAAGGGGTATTTATAGGGTTTTCTAGAAAATAGTCATGTGCCAGGCACATGCTGTAAGACCCTAACTTATTATAAATAAATTAAATTTTTTTTCCTCTATTCATTATTTTAAATTAATAAGGTATTAATTTGATATAATGCTTTGGTTATGGGTGAAATGTGCAAATTTTACAAAATAAGTAAGTGGTTATAAAATATTCATTTCTGTCGGGGAATATTCGTTTGGTCGTGGAATATTCCTTTTGTCGGGAATCTCCGTATGACGGCGCAGTCATTTGTGGGCCCCATAACGAAAAACGGTTGGATAAAAGAAAACGACAAAGTTTGAGTTTTATAAATAACGGCGTAATTGTTACCGTTAACACTGTTGGATTACCTGGTGGTTAAAATCTGATGAATACGCGTAGTTACATAAGAGTATTACCAGATTACATAGTATTGTTGAATTATTGATTCGTACGTAAGAAGACACTACTCAATAATTGTTACAGTAGTTACTGTTCAATATTTTATTTTATTGATTCAATAATTGCCACGTTGATAGTTTATATTATTGTTGTTTTAATAATTGTCATTGCACAATATTTCCCATTATCAGATCAATAATTCATATTATTTGAATAATATTATTAGATAACATTATTGGCAATGTCTAGAAAGTTCTATCGAGGAGAGGTTAGATAATCTAATCACTTGCGCCCAAGAAGGAGAAATCCTTATTGGAAAGCCCTCTCTTTCCTGGGAACGGCCTGGTTGTTATAATTGTGATTCTGTAATATTATTTGAGAATAATTAGTTATTGATTTATATGATAAGGAAATATTTATTTGATGTGGATATAAATGATGCATTTATTTATTTATGTGGTTATAAATGAAGGAATCAATACTGAGGTGTTTTATCAGTATTTTATTGGACTGGAAGTATTAAAAATCATCCGTTTATGGATTTTGGATATTTTTAGTTTGGAATTTGGAAAAACTCAAATCTACAAAGTTGTAGAGAATTCGATTTCAGGCAAAATGGACATATAATTCGTATTTTTCTGATAAGCGGGCTATTTTCTATGAATTATTAAAGTTTTTGATTATTGTTTGAATGATAAAACATTTTGGAAAATTCTAGAATTGGTTGGTGAGAAATGTGCTCAATTGAATTTCAAATGTGGTGGGTGGAAATAGTAGCAGGTAAAGTCATCAGGTAGCAGGTTAAGTCTGCTTCGGCGTGCTAACATTTTTCTATAAATAGACGGCTAAGTTAGAATTGAAAATCATACCAGAAACAAAGTTTTCTCTCTTTCTCTCTCTATATTATCGAGCGTATTTTGTGAGTATTTAGATACTTTGAGTGTTGCTATACGGTGCAAGTTCCTTCAGCACTATATCCAGTATTCCAGTCCGAAGTATGGTTTCTTTGAGGTAAGGGATGTTATTTTCTTCATATATGATATTATTTCTCTTAATATCATTATGCCGGAGTATTGATCTGAACTTTTAATCAAATTTGGAACTTTTTGTGTCGGGGTTACTATTCACGTATACGACACTATTCACGAATACGACACTATTCACCGAAAAATGAAATTTTCTCTTTTTCTTCCAGATGTCTTTTATGGTTACTATCTTTGATTGTATCCATGTTTTGATCTTTATTTTTGAATTCTACTTCAAAATTAGTTATTATGGATTATTATTGATCTTGGATAAACTATGATACGAATCCCTAATATTGTCCTTCTGTCTCACTGGATTCGTTTTCTTTAAAATATTTTTCATCATTCTCAGTCCTAAATGATGATATTACTGAATATCTTTGGCCTGTAGTGCAAAGATGGATGATTAAACTGATGAATATCTTTGGCCGTAGTAGTGCAAAAAGATGAACATGTGTTGAGATGAATATGACTAACCTGGTGATACAAATGAATATCTTTGGCCCAGAAGTAAAAGACGAATATTTGATTAAAGATGTATATTGATTGTTGTTATAGGGATAAAATATTGATGATGGACTTTTAAATCCTAGAAGATAGTAGAACTCATTCTCTACTTGACTCTTCTAATGGATTGCTATTTCCGCTGCAGTTGTTGATCTAAAACTTGTTATCTATTTTATTTTATCAGATTTTTCCCTGTTGAGGACTAACGATAATTTGTTGTATGTTATCTTAGTCATAATATTCTTTACTGGGCTAGTTGAGCTCACCCTTTTCCTTTTTGTTCCATTTTTCTTTTCAGGAGGTGAGAACATAGCAGGATCGAGTCGGGGTATGGAGTAATGGTTCTAGAAAGATGTTTTAGCAGTCCTCACTATTTCTATAAAATAGTATTTGAATAATTGTAATGAGGACTTATTTGAGTGTGGATATTGTCTAGAAGACAATATTTGTATTTAAACTCATTAAAGATGTATTGTCGTATTCACACCGACATTTGTATTATTGAAGTTGTAGTTTGCTTTATGTACCATGTATTTGGCTACTCAGAATGGGTGTTGTATACCTATTTTGGGGGCGTCACAGT
This sequence comes from Panax quinquefolius, assembly GCA_020205615.1. Classification (NCBI taxonomy): domain Eukaryota; kingdom Viridiplantae; phylum Streptophyta; class Magnoliopsida; order Apiales; family Araliaceae; genus Panax; species Panax quinquefolius. The sequence continues at coordinate 28,371,337 of CM035154.1, forward strand.
TGGTATCAAAGCTTAGGGATATGATCTCTGGCAGAGATCAGAGAATAGAACTAGGAGGGGAGAGATGAGTAAATTCTTCGCTAGTGTGTCCTATCTATGCTTATTTGTTGGTTGGTCATAATATAGGGATATTATGTGATATGTTAATTTGTTTAATTAACCCTTGTTTTATGGCAGTATTTAAGAATTACTATTGAGAACTTTAACAATGGAGTGTATGAGACCGTGGAACAACCTTTAGTCACAAACCAGGAGAACGTGCAACAGGAAGGCAATATTCCTCCTGTAAACAACGCTACCGAGCAAACGATGAACGATGGAATGTTTAGAAGCTTTTTGTAGTTCATGCAAAATCAGACGAGGGAGACTCGTGTACAAAATACGGGTGGAAATGATGGCAACGTGCGGTCAGTCACAACCAAGCAGTTCAAGGAGTTGGGACCACCAGATTTCTGGGGAAAGCCCGATCCGATTAAGGCGGAAACATGGGTCAAGCAAATTACCAAGATATTCAATGTCTTGGGATGCACGGAGGAGCAGAAGGTTCCATTCGCCACCTTTATGTTCCGCGGTGAGGGTGACATCTTGGTGGGAATCTGTGAAACGTATACCCAACCAAATTGCATTTTAACATGTCTTGGGAAAGATTTCAGAAACTATTTAATGACAAGTACTTTCCAGAAAGTATTCGTCATATGAAGGAGGTAGAGTTTAATAGACTGGAGCAGAACAACATGACGGTGTCTCAGTACGAGGCGATGTTCGCGGAGTTATCCAGGTTTGCACCTCATTTGGTAGAAAATGAGGAACGTATGATGCGGATGTTTCTGAGAGGCCTAAAACCCGAGATTCGTCGATACCTTATCTCTCATAAATTTTCTCTGTATTCAGATATTGTCAACAGGGCTCATTTATTAGAGCGAGATAATGAGTATACTCAACCGAGGGACCACAACTAGGGTCATACCGGTGATAGCAGTCATCAGAGCGATGATAACAAGCGAGGAGGGAAAAATACGGACAAAGGCGGTAACCACTCAGGTGGTAATCGTGGCCATGATATTAGGAGAGGTGACATAAAGTGGAAATTTCAGAAAGAGAAGATTCAACAATTATGGGAAGACATCAGCTGTAAGACCCCAACTTTTATAAATAAAGATGAATTTTTCTATAAATATTATTTTTGAATATTATGGAATAAATTTGATATAATGTTATAGTTCGGGTAATATTTATAAATTTTGCAAAGTATGCAAGTTGTTATAAAATATTTCGTTTGCCTGGGAATATTTTTTTAGGGAATATTCGCATAACTACTCAATCATTGGTGGACCCCTACAATGAATAATTGTTGGATTGAGAAAACGACAAAAATATTTTATAAAAATAACGATTTGAGGTGTTACCGTTAAAACCGTTGAACTACCCAAGTGGTAAAAGTACAAGATAACGCTGCGTGGTCGTATGCATAGTAGCACACCAGATTGATTATTGATGCTTACGTGAAAGAAGTCACTCAAATTTATGCTCAATTATCGCTACAAGAATTGTCGATCATATCTCTTATATTATTGATTCAATTATTGTCACAGTATCATCTGTATAATATGTTATAGTATTAAATCAATAATTGAGACGACAAGTTATAAATGATTAATAATTGTTGAAAGATTAAATATGTGTTATGATTTGTGGTAAGTTTGATTATTTTATGGGGGGGCTCATATGTCATCATCTAAGAGTCTCTTCGTCAATAGTAATTACCTTTGTGAATAGTAATTACCTTCGTCAATAGTATTTACCTTCGTCAATAATAATTACCCTTGTGAATAGTATTTACCTTCGTCAATAGTAATTACCCTTGTGAATAGTATTTACCTTCGTCAATAGTATTTACCTTCGTTAATAGTAATTACCTTTACCAGACGTCGAACCACTTGTCGTTTCACATTACAGGCGTCAAACCACTTTTCTTTTCACATCATTAGTCGTCAAGCCACTTGCCTTTTCACACGGCAGGTGCTAAGCTAGAAATCTTCTATAAATAGAGGCCTAGGGCTTCATTATTTTTCACGAATTCATTCAAGCTATAGAGAGAGAAAGTATAGAAAGAATAAAGAGAAAGAAGAAGAGTATTTTGTTACTACACCGCCAGTAAAGATTCAATCTCCTACCAAAAGTAAGGGTGTTATTCTTTCTTATTCATGAAGAAGCTGTTGTTATTCCATTGCTTATTATTCTCGTTGGAATAACTTTTGATACGCTAGTGATTTACCCTATACTTGGTGACATTCTTCTATTATTCTGCTTGGAACATCCCTGCTCATGTGTTTTACACCGGACCGGTTCTCTTTATTATTATTCGTTGGAACATCCGCTCATGTGTTTTACAGGACCGGTTAAAATCTTTATCATTCTGTTGGAATATCCTATCCGTGTGTTTTACACCGGATCCGGGTTCCATCTTTATTATTCATTGGAACATCCCGCTTGTGTGAATTTCACCCGACCGGTTCCGTTATTATTATTATACATTGAATAACTCGCATGCGCGCGAAGTACCGCATGCATGGTGATTTTTTTGTTATTCCATTCTTTATTATACCCAGTTGGTTAAAACTTTGACTTCTATACTCCATGAAATTAGTAGAATATCCTTGATATTTGTGTTTCATCCAAAGATCTTTTCATGGAAATATTCTTCCGATCACTCTTAAATTTTACTAATTTGGACGTTAATAATTCCCGGATAAAATAATTCTTGAACTTGTTTTATTGAATTCTTATATCATTGTCATCATCCTCATGTTTATATTATGTTGAAAGTCATCTCGTGGCTCAGAAAGTGCATAGATGGACTTGGTATGATTATGACCAGAGACTATTCTTGTAATCATGACCGTAATGTTACAAATGATGTGATAAAAATCCTCGATGGTCAGAGTGCATTGGTGGATAGTTGTTGGCATGATCATGATTATTAATGAATACACAAATATTCTGGCCCGTAGTGCATGAATAATTGTGGTCGTGATACTAAAGAATATCCTCGCCAGAAAAGTGCAGGGGTGATTCGATGATGTGGAATATTTATTAAAGTCGAGTCTCAAATTTATAACAATGATGATGAAAACCTTTTAAAACCTAAAAGATAGTAGACTTTATTTTCTACTTGACTCTTTTAATGGATTGATATTCACCGCAGCTTAAACCGGTTGTCTATTGTATTTTATCGGTTTAACATTGTTGAAGACTATTGATAATTTGTTTCGCATTATCTTAGTCATAATATTTCTTCTTGGGCTAGTTGAGCTCACCCTTTCTTTCACCGTTTCTCTGTGAAATGAGAATATAGCCGGGACGAAGTCTGGGAAACGAGTGATGGTCCCGAAGATAGCATTAGTAGTCCTCACTATTCGTAAAATAGTGTGATAATAATCGTAATGAGGACTTTTTGTTTGAGTTTGTATAATATCTAGTAGAGCGATATTTGTATTTAAACTCACGATTTATGTCGTATTGTATACCTTACGCTTATGTTAATAAGTTGTATTTAAAATTACATACCATGTAAGTGGCGACCAAAGATGGGTGATGTATACCTAAATTTGGGGGCGCCACGGTTGGTATCGAGCATAAGGATATGATCCTCAGCTAAGATGTGAGAATAGTACTAGGAGGGAGAGACGGGGAATACCTTCGCTAGTATGACCTACCTAAGTTTATGTGCTATTTTATTGGTTGGCACGAAGATAGGATAATTTGTTACATGTCAATTAACCTTTTGTTTTGTGGAAGTATCTCGAAAATGACATCCGAGAATGTTGAGAATAGCAATGGAGCGCAGGTGATCGTTGAGTCACCACATATCAATAATCGAGGATAATGTGCATCGAAGGCGACAATCCTCATGCAAACAACAACAACACCGACCAAATGATGAATGAGCAAATGTTCGAGGTTTTATGTAATTTATGCAACAAGAAAGCGTGAGAGACTCTCTCGCCCAAAACGTAGGTGGAAACACGAAAACTCTCAAGGTCACCGCTAAACAATTCAAGGAGTGGGACCACCGGAGTTTAAGGGTGAGCCAAAACCACTTCGCGCGGAAGCATGGATAAAGCAGATTACCAAGATATTTGATGTCTTGGGATGCTCCGAGGAGCAAAAGGTTCCTTTGCCGCTTTTATGTTCATGCTGAGAGGCGGACATCGGTGGGAATCAGAAACGCGACTCAAACTCTTTGTCAGATCAAGATATCTTGGGAGAAGTTCCAGAGTCGTTTCAACGACAAATACTTTCCCGAAAGTATTCGCCACATGAAGGAGGTGGAGTTTATCAAGTTGGAACAAAACAATATGACCGTGTCGCAATACGAGGCAAAATTTGCGGAGTTATCACGGCCAGTTCGCCCCACTTGTGGATAATGAAGAGAGAATGGCGCGAATGTTTTAAGAGGTTTGAAGCGGGAGATACGTCAACATCTTATTTCTCATAAATTGTGTTTATATTCGATGTTGTAAATAGGGCTCGATTAGTGGAGCGCGATAATGAGTCAACGCAACTAAAAGAGAGGTAAGCAAAATTATAATACCAAATGAGAGTAGTCATCGAAGCGGTGACAACAAGCGTGGAGGGAATCAATAAGCCGGATATGGTAACCACTTCGGTGGTAATCGGCCAAAACAATAAGAATGGACATTTCAAGAAAAGGAGATTCAACAATGATGGAAAGACGTCAACACCAAAGACCTATTGTTAAGGAAGGAGAAAGACCACCTATCATATGCTTCAAATGCGAGGAGAGAGGACACATCGGCCCAAACTGCGCGCCATGCCGTCAAAGCATGTTATAATTGTGGAAGAGAAGGTCACTTAGCTCGATTTTGTTCGCCATCAAGACAAATTCAACTAGGATGGAGGCACCAAAGGCCATCCGAGAAAATTCAAAACCCAGAGTGCAAGGGAGAGCGTTTGTTGTGACCTCCCAAAGAGCAAGGAACCGAATGAGGTCATCACGGGTAAGCTTATCATAAACTCTAATGAAGTCTATACTTTATTTGATACTGGGTTCTACCCATTCTTTTATTTCTCCTACTTCAAGGCCATCGATTAAATTTGACTCAGGAGAAATTAGACTTTTGACTTATCTGTGGAAACTCCGTTGGGAGAAACCTTCATTACATCCATCGTTTATAAGTCTTGTTTAGTTCAAATCGGTACCCTCACATTACTCGTCGATCTTATTTCATTAAAAATACTTGCATTTGACGTGATTCTGTGGATTGATTGGTTAACTACTTATCATGCAAAAATTGATTGTTTTCGTAAGGTTGTTAGCTTTCATATTCCTAATCAACCTATTATGCGAATTCAAACGACCAAACCATTAAAATCAATTACGGTCATCTCAAGCCATAAAGCTATTCGTTTATTGAAAAAGCGGATGTCAAGCTTTCTTAGCTCATGTCATGATTTAAACAAAAATACGTCGAGTTTTGAACGATATTTCTATTGTTAATAAATTTCCGACGTATTCCCTCAAGAACTTCTTGGCCTACCCCAGAGCATGAAATTGAATTTTGTATCGACCTTGAACCCCAGACAAAACCTATTTCCAAAGCCCCATATCGAATGGCTCTATTGAACTTCGTGAGTTAAAGACCCAACTGCAGGAATTGTTAGACATTGGCTTTATTCGCCCTAGTACTTCTCCTTGGGGTGCCTCTGTTCTATTCGTGAAGAAAAAAGATGGGAGTATGCGACTTTGTATTGATTATCGGAGTTGAATCATGTCACCATCAAAAATAGGTATCCATTGCCACGTATTGATGACCTGTTTGACCAGATTGCAAGGAGCCAAATTCTTTTCAAAGATTGATCTTCGTTCCAGATATCACCAATTGAAGATTAGAACCACTGACATTCCAAAGACGGCTTTAACTCTTGAGACGGGCATTATGAATTCCTAGTCATGTCCTTTGGATTGACTAATGCTCCTGCTGCCTTCATGGATATGATGAACCGAGTATTCAAGGAATATTTAGATCACTTTGTGGTCGTCTTTATTGATGACATCCTTATTTATTCCAAAAGCCGTGAAGATCATGAGCAACACTTGAGGCTGACACTCCAAAAGCTTCGTGAATATAAGCTTTATGCCAAGTTGAAGAAATGTGAGTTCTTGCTTGAAGAAGTAGCATTCCTTGGGCACGTGGTATCAAGTCATGGAATATCATTGACCCAAAGAAAGATGAAGCTATTCAAAGTCGGGAACAACCTAAATCAATGATGAAGCACGTAGCTTTCTCGGTTTAGTTGGTTATTATCGGAGATTCGTGGAAGGATTTTCTCGAATCGTTACTCCATATTTCGGTGACTCGGAAAGATACAAAGTTCGGTTGGATCAAGAATGTGAGAAGAGTTTTCAAGAACTAAAGAGGAGACTTATTTCAAAGACTGCTCGACAATACCATCCGCCTTGAGGATTTGTCATCTACAAATGATGCTTCGAGCAAAGGGTTGGGATGTGTTCTTATGCAACATGGAAAAGTTATAGCCTATGCCTCATGACAACTCAAAGAATATGAGAGGAATTATCCTACTCATGATCTAGAGTTAGCGGTTGTTATCTTGCACTTAAAATTTGGAGGCATTACTTGTATGGGGAGAAAGTGGAGATCTTTACGGATCATAAAAGCCTCAAATATTTCTTCACTCAAAAGGAACTCAACATGCGACAACGACGTTGGCTTGAACTATTGAAAGATTATGATCATACCATCCAATACCATCCCGAAAAGTGAATGTGGTAGCCGACGATTGAGTAGAAAATCATATGCAAGCACGAAAGTGCGATATTGTCAACGTAAAGGCCCATTTTTTGTGTGACTTGCAAAGGATGGAGATAGAGTTAAAGACTCTGAGGGACGCATGTGATGATAGCAAGTATACTGAGTAGAACCAACTTTAATCGATAAAGTTAAAGTCGCTTCAAGCTACGGACACGGAGCTAATGCGCATATGAAGAAGAAAGTGCAAGAAGGTGCTATCTTAGGAAGCAAGAATCGATGAAGAAGGAATACTTGAGTCAACTCCGCACTTTGTGTTCCTAACGACCTCGATTTAAAGTATAATATCATGATGGAGGCGCACAACACACCATTTACAATCCATCTCGGGAGTACCAAAATGTATCATGATATTCGGCCATACATTTTGGTGGAGCAATATGAAGAGAGAGATAGCTCTGTTTATCTCAAGGTGTCTAACTTGTCAACGAAGTTAAAGCGGAGCATCAAGTACCAAAAGGTCCATTGCAACCACTTGAAATTCCGAATGGAAGTGGGAGCACATTACCATGGATTTCTGCACGGCCTTCCTAAGGTTTCTCTAGGCATTGATGCGATTTGGGTCATTGTTGATAGATTGACCAAGTTCCGCTCATTTCTTACCGATACGAGAAACTTATACACTTGAACGTCTTGCTCGTATGTACATAAACGAGATTGTAAGACTGCATGGTATGCCGGTATCCATAGTTTCTGATCGAGACCCAAGATTCACTTCACGATTTTGGGTTAGTTTGCAAAAAGCTATAGTCACAGACTTACGGTTTAGCTCGGCATATCATCCTCGCAGCCAGACGGACAATGGAGAGGACTATTCAAAACTCTTGAAGATCTATTAAGACTCTGTGTCCTTGATTTCAAGGGAGTTGGGACAAGTTCTTACCATTGGTGGAGTTTTCCTACAACAACAGCTTATCAAGCAAGTATTGGCATGGCTCCATTCAAGCGTTGTATGGAAGAAAGTGTCGTTCTCGGTATCTTTGGGATGAGGTGGGTGAAGCAACGTTGTTGGGACCGGAGTTGAAAATACGTATGACTACGGAAAAGATTCAAACGATCCGATAACGTAAAAAAACCTCACAAAATCGAAAAAAGAGTTATGCCGATCTTCATCGAAAGGACGTGGAATTCGATATAGGAGATCATGTGTTGTTAAAAGTTGCTCCATGGAAAGGAGTTACAAGATTTGGAAAGAGAGGAAAACTTAATCCTCGATTCATCTGGTCCATTTTAATCCTCGATCGAGTAGGGCTGTGGCCTATAGACTCGCGCTTTACCGCCAAATATGTCTCGTGTTCATAACGCTTTTCACATATCCATGTTACGTAAATATGTGAAAGACCCGAACCACATTATTGAGTTAGAATCGAACGAAATAGCGTAAGATTTGACGTATGAAGAGGTTCCCTGCTCAAATCTTGGATAGAAGGAACATATTCTACGCTCCAAGGTTATACCTCAAGTCAAAGTTTTGTGGAGGAACCACGATGTTGAGGAAATGACTTGGGAGTTAGAATCAAATGAAATCAAGGTATCCTTACATCTTCGACATACCAGTATCGCATTCTAATTTCGAGGGCTAAATTTCATAAGAAGGGAGGTTGTAAGACCCCAACTTTTATAAATAAAGATGAATTTTTCTATAAATATTATTTTTGAATATTATGGAATAAATTTGATATAATGTTATAGTTGTGGGTAATATTTATAAATTTTGCAAAGTATGCAAGTTGTTATAAAATATTCGTTTGGTCGGGGAATATTCTTTTTAGGGAATATTCGTACAACGGCTCAATCATTGGTGGACCCCACAACAGAATTATTGTCGGATTGAGAAAACGACAAAAATATTTTATAAAAATAACGGCGGAGGTGTTACCGTTAAAACTGTTGAACTACCCGGTGGTAAAAGTACAGTAATACGCGTGGTTGCATAGTAGCACACGGTATTGATTATTGATGCTTACGTGAGAAGTCACTCAGCTATGCTCAATTATTGCTACAGTAATTGCTGCATCATATCTCTTATATTATTGATTCAATTATTGTCACAGTATCATCTGTATAATATGTTATAGTATTAAATCAATAATTGAGACGACAAGTTATAAATGATTAATAATTGTTGAAAGATTAAATATGTGTTATGATTTGTGGTAAGTTTGATTATTTTATGGGGGGGCTCATATGTCATCATCTAAGAGTCTCTTCGTCAATAGTAATTACCTTTGTGAATAGTAATTACCTTCGTCAATAGTATTTACCTTCGTCAATAGTAATTACCCTTGTGAATAGTATTTACCTTCGTCAATAGTAATTACCTTCGTCAATAGTAATTACCCTTGTGAATAGTATTTACCTTCGTCAATAGTATTTACCTTCGTTAATAGTAATTACCTTTACCAGACGTCGAACCACTTGTCGTTTTCACATTGGTGCGCCAAACCACTTTTTTTTTCACATCATTAGTCGTCAAGCCACTTGCGCTTTTCACACTAAGCGGGTGCTAAGCTAGAAATCTTCTATAAATAGAGGCCTAGGGCTTCATTATTTTCACTTAATTCATTCAAGCTATAGAGAGAGAAAGTATAGAAAGAATAAGAGAGAAAGAAGAAGAGTATTTTGTTACTACACCGTCGCAGATTCAATCTCCTACCAAAAGTAAGGGTGTTATTCTTTCTTATTCATGAAGAGAACTGTTGTTATTCCATTGCTTATTATTACGTGGAATAACTCAGATACGCTGGTTTGCCCTATACTTGGTGACATTCTTCTATTATTCATTGGAACATCCACATCGCATGTTTTTTAATGGGAATTCGGTTCCGTCTTTATTATTATTCATTGGAACATCCGTCGTGTGTTTTACACCGGACCGTAAAATCTTTATCATTCTATTGGAATATCCTATCTCGTGTGTTTTACACCGGATCCGGTTCCATCTTTATTATTCTGTTGGAACATCCCGCTTGCGTGAATTTCACCCGACCGTTCCGTTATTATTATTTTGTTCGAATAACACGCCTCATGCGAAGTACCGCATGCATGGTGATTTCTTTTGTTATTCCATTCTTTATTATATACCCAGTTGGTTAAAACTTTGACTTCTATACTCCATGAAATTAGTAGAATATCCTTGATATTTGTGTTTCATCCAAAGATCTTTTCATGGAAATATTCTTCCGATCACTCTTGAATTTTACTAATTTGGACGTTAATAATTCCCGGATAAAATAATTCTTGAACTTGTTTTATTGAATTCTTATATCATTGTCATCATCCTCATGTTTATATTATGTTGAAAGTCATCTGTGTATTCAGTAGTGCATAGATGGACTTGGTATGATTATGACCAGAGACTATTGATTGTAATCATGACCGTAATGTTACAAATGATGTGATAAAAATCCTCAAAGGGCCATATAGTGCATTGGTGGGGACGGTTGTTGGCATGATCATGACTATTAATGAATACACAAATATTCTTGGCCCGTAGTGCTTGAATAATTGTGGTCGTGATACTAAAGAATATCCTGGCCAGAAAGTGCGAGGGGGTGATTCGATGATGTGGAATATTTATTAAAGTCGAGTCTCAAACTATAAATGTTGATGAAAACCTTTTAAAACCTAAAAGATAGTAGACTTTATTTTCTACTTGACTCTTTTAATGGATCAGATATTCACCGCAGCTTAAACCGGTTGTCTATTGTATTTTATCGGTTTAACATTGTTCAAGACTATTGATAATTTGTTTCGCATTATCTTAGTCATAATATTTCTTATTGGGCTAGTTGAGCTCACCCTTTCTTTTCACCGTTTTCTTCGTGAAATGAGAATATAGCCGGGACGAGTCTGGGAAACGAAAGTGATGGTCTCAAGATAGCATTAGTAGTCCTCACTATTCTCGTAAAATAGTGTGATAATAATCGTAATGAGGACTTTTGTTTGAGTTTGTATAATATCTAGTAGATTTATATTTGTATTTAAACTCACGTTTATGTCGTATTGTACACCTACGCAGTTATGTTAATAAGTTGTATTTAAATTCTGTACCATGTAAGTGGCGACCAAAGATGGGTGATGTATACCTAATTTTGGGGGCGTCACATCAGCAGCAGTACCAGCACCAACAACAAATTCTAGGGGAGGAGAACGACCGCCAGTTAGATGTTACAAATGCGGGAAAGAGGGACATATCAGCCCAAACTGTCCACAACAATCCAAGGTATGTTACAACTGTGGAAAGGAAGGTCACATAGCTCGGGATTGTTCTGTAGCAAAACCAAGTTCAGCGGGTATGGTGACTCCAAGGGCTATCCTGGATAAGTCGAAATCAGCGGATCCTGGAAGAGCGTTTGTTGTGACTGAGAAAAATATGAGGAACCCGAACGAAGTGATCACGGGTAAGTTAATCATGAACTCTTGCGAAGTTTATACCTTACTATATACCGGTTCTACCCATTCTTTTATCTCTCCTACTTGTGCTCAACGTTTAAACTTAACTCCGGAGAAATTAGACTTTGATTTATCTGTTGAAACGCCGTTGGGTGAAACCTTCGTTACATCTACAGTTTATAAATCTTGCATGATCCAAGTTGGCACTATCACATTACCTGTTGATCTTATCTCTTTAAAGATACTTGCTTTTGATGTGATTTTAGGAATTGATTGGTTAACCACTCATCATGCCAAAATTGATTGTTTTTGTAAGGTTGTTAGTTTTCATATTCCTAACCAACCTGTCATACGAATTCAAACTACTAAACCACTAAAATCAGTCACTGTCATATCAAGCCACAAAGCTATTCGTTTACTGAAAAATGGATGTCAACCTTTCTTAGCCCATGTTATAGATTTGAACAAAGACAAGTCAGATTTGAATAATATTTCTATTGTTAGATAATTTCCTGATGTATTTCTCAAGAACTTCCGGCCTACCCCGTAACGTGATGTTGAATTCTTTATTGACCTTGAACCGTACAAAACCCATTTCTAAAACCCCATATCGAATGGCTCCTATTGAATTTCGTGGAGTTAAAAGTCCAACTACGTGAATTGTTAGACATCGGTTTCATTCGGCCCCTAGTACATCTCCTTGGGGTGCTCCTGTTTTATTCGTAGTAAAGAAAAAGGCGGAGTATGCGACTTTGTATTGACTAATGAGAATTAAACCATGTCACCATCAAGAATAAGTATCCGATTACCTCGCATTGATGATGACCTGTTCGACCGGTTGCAAGGAGCGCAATTTTTCAAAGATCAATCTTCGATTCGGATATCATCAAACCAAGATTAAAACCGAGGATATTCCAAAGGCGCCTTGAAGTTTCAGACGGGCATTATGAATTCTTAGTCATGTCTTTTGGATTGACTAATGCTCTTGCTATTTTCATGGATATGATGAACCGTGTATTCAAGGAATATTTGGATTAGTTCGTTGTTATCTTTATTGATGACATCCTCATCTATTCCAAAAGCCGTGAAGATCATGAGCACCATTTGAAGCTAATACTTGAAAGGCTTCGTGAAAACAAGCTTTATGCCAAGCTGAAGAAATGCGAGTTCTGGCTTGAGGAAGTAGCATTCCTTGGGCATGTGGTGTCAAAACATGGAGTATCTGTTGACCCGGCGAAGATTGAAGCAATAAAAAGTTGGGAGCAACCGAAGTCGATGACCGAAGTACGCAGCTTTCTGGGCTTAGCTGGTTATTATCGGAGATTCGTGGAAGGATTTTCTCGAATCGCTACTCCATTAACTCAGCTGACTCAGAAAGATACAAAATTCTTATGAAGCGAGGAATGCGAGAAGAGTTTCCAAGAGCTCAAGAGGAGACTCATTTCGGCACCTGTTCTGGCAATACCATCTGGTACGGATGGATTTGTTATCTATAGCGATGCTTCAGGCAAAGGGTTAGGATGTGTTCTCATGCAACATGGGAAAGTCATAGCCTATGCCTCAAGACAACTCAAAAAATATGAGAGGAATTATCCTACTCATGATCTAGAGTTGGCAGCAGTCGTTTTCGAGTTTAAAATCTGAAGACACTACTTGTATGGGGAGAAAGTGGAGATTTATACGGACCATAAAAGCCTCAAATATTTCTTCACCCAAAAATAACTCAATATGCGACAACGACGTTGGCTTGAGCTGTTGAAAGATTACGATCAAACTATTCAATATCATCCGAAAAAGAACGTAGAGCCGACGATTGAGTAGAAGATCATATGCAAGTACGAGTGCGATATTGTCAACGCAAAGGCCCATTTTGTATGGACTTGCAAAGGATGGAGGTAGAATTAAAGACTCCAGGACCCACATGATGATGGCGAATATACGAGTAGAACCGACTTTAATCAATAAAGTTAAAGCTGCTCAAGCTACGGACCTGGGGCTGATGCGTATGAAGAAGAAAGTGCAAGAAGGAGCTATTCCGGAAGCGAGAATCGATGAAGAAGGAATACTTCGATTCAACTCCAGACTTTGTGTTCCTAACAACTCTGATTTGAAGAATAGAATCATGATGGAGGCACACAACACACCGTTTGCAATCCATCCTGGGAGCACCAAAATGTATCATGATATTTGACATACATTTTGGTGGAACAATATGAAGAGAGAGATTGCGGAGTTTATCTCAAGGTGTTTAACCTGTCAACGTGTAAAGGCGGAGCATCAAGTGTCAAAAGGTCCATTGCAACCACTTGAGATTCCGGAATGGAAGTGGGAACACATTACCATGGATTTCGTTATGTGTCTTCCCAAAGTTTCTCAAGGCATAGATGCGATTTGGGTTATTGTTGATAGATTAACCAAGTCTGCTCATTTCTTGCCGATACGTGAGACTTATTCCTTGAACGCGTCTTGCTTCAGATATGACGTGAATGAGATTGTGCGATTACATGACATGCCAGTATCCATAGTTTCGGATCGTGACCCATGATTCACTTTAAGATTTTGGGTTAGCTTGCAGAAATCTATGGGCACGGATTTACGATTCAGTTCTGCATACCATCCTCAAACGGATGGACAATCAGAGAGGACTATTCAAACCCTTGAAGATCTATTAAGACTCTGTGTCCTAGATTTTAAAGGAAGTTGGGATAAGTACTTGCCACTGGTGGAATTCTCCTACAATAACAGTTATCAAGCAAGTATAGGCATGGCTCCATTTGAGGTGTTGTATGGACGAAAGTGTCGTTCTCCAGTATGTTGGGACGAGGTGGGAGAAGTAACATTGTTGGGACCAGAATTGGTACGCATGACTACAGAAAAGATCCAAATGATTCGACAACGTATTCACACTTCACAAGATCGACAAAAGAGTTATGCTGACCTTCATAGAAAGGACGTGGAGTTTAATATTGGAGATCATGTATTGTTACGTGTTGCTCCATGGAAAGGAGTTACAAGATTTGGAAAAAGAGGAAAGCTCAATCCAAGGTTTGTTGGTCCATTTGAGACTTGACCGAATAGGAACTGTGGCCTATAGACTCGCATTACCTCCAAACATGTCTCGTGTTCATAATGTTTTTCACGTATCTATGCTTCATAAATATGTGAAAGACCCGAACCATATTATTGAGTTAGAACCAGACGAGATAGCCGAAGATTTAATGTACGAGGAGGTACCTGTTAAGATCTTGGATAGGAAAGAACATGTCCTACGCACCAAGGATATACCACAAGTTAAGATTTTGTGGAGGAACCATGCTATTGAAGAAATGACATAGGAGTTGGAATTGGAAATAAAAGCAATGTACCCTCATTGTTCGAAACACCAGGCACGTACGTCAATTTCGAGGACGAAATTTTATAAGGAGTGGAGGTTGTAAGACCCCAACTTATTATAAATAAATTAAATTTTTTTTTCTCTATTCATTATTCTAAATTAATAAGGTATTAATTTGATATAATGCTTTGGTTATGGGTTAAATGTGCAAATTTTACAAAATAAGCAAGTGGGTATAAAATATTCATTTCTGTCGGGGAATATTCGTTTGGTCGTAGAATAATCTTTTTATCGGGAATCTCCGTACGACGGCGCAGTCATTTGTGAGCCCCATAACGAAAAACGGTTGGATGAAAGAAAATGACAAAGTTTGAGTTTTATAAATAACGGCGTAATTGTTACCGCTAATTAATAATTGTTGGATTACACGGTTGTTAAAATACGTGAATCGCGTAGTTAGTTGACAAGAGTATTACCAGGTATTGCACAGTATTGTTGAATTATTGATTCGTACGTAAGAAGGCACTACTCAATAATTGTTACAGTAGTTACTGTTCAATATTTTATTTTATTGATTCAATAATTGTCACGTTGATAGTTTATATTATTGTTGTTTCAATAATTGTCATTGCACAGTATTTCCCATTATCAGATCAATAATTCATATTATTTGAATAATATTATTAGATAACATTATTGGCAATGTCTAGAAAGTTCTATCGAGGAGAGGTTAGATAATCTAATTGCGCGCCAGTAAGGAGAAATCCTTATTGGAAAGCCCCCTCTTTCCTGGGAATGGCCTGGTTGTCATAATTGTGATTCTGTAATATTATTTGAGAATAATTAGTTATTTATTTATATGATAAGGAAATATTTATTTGATGTGGATATAAATGATGCATTTATTTATTTATGTGGTTATAAATGAAGGAATCAATACTGAGGTGTTTTATCAGTATTTTGTCGGACTGGAAGTATTAAAAATCATCCGTTTATGGATTTAGGATATTTTTAGTTTGGAATTTGGAAAAACTCAAAGCTACAAAGTTGTAGAGAATTCGATTTCAGGCAGAATGGACATAAAATTCGTATTTTTCTGATAAGCGGGCTATTTTCTATGAATTATTAAAGTTTTTGATTATTGTTTAAATGATAAAACATTTTGGAAAATTCTTGAATTGGTTGGTGAGAAATGTGCTCAATTGAATTTCAAATGTGGTGGGTGGCAATAGTAGCAGGTAAAGCCATCAGGTAGCAGGTCAAGTCTGCTTCGGCGTGCTTATATTTTCCTATAAATAGATGGCTAAGTTAGAATTGAAAATCATACCAGAAACAAAGTTTTCTCTCTTTCTCTCTCTATATTATCGAGCGTATTTTGTGAGTATTTAGATACTTTGAGTGTTGCTATACGGTGCAAGTTCCTTCAGCACTATATCCAGTATTTTAGTCCGAAGTACAATTTCTTTGAGGTAAGGGATGTTATTTTCTTCTTATATGATATTATTTCTCTTAATATCATTATGCCGGAGTATTGATCTGAACTTTTAATCAAATTTGGAACTTTTTGTGTCGGGGTTACTATTCACGATACTCTGGACTATTCATTTATCATCAAGACTATTCACCGAAAAATAAAATTTTCTCTTTTTCTTCCAGATGTCTTTTATGGTTACTATCTTTGATTGTATCCATGTTTTGATCTTTATTTTTGAATTCTACTTCAAAATTGGTTATTATAGATTATTATTGATCTTGGATAAACTGTGATACGAATCCCTAATATTGTCTTTCTGTCTCACTGGATTCGTTTTCTTTAAAATATTTTTCATCATCCTCAGTCTTAAATGATAATATTACGAATATCTTTGGCCTGTAGTGCAAAGATGAATGATTAAACTGATGAATATCTTTGGCCTGTAGTGCAAAGATGAACAGGTGTTGAGATGAACATGACCAACTGGTGATACAAATGAATATCTTTGGCCTGTAGTGCAAAGACGAATATTTGATTAAAGATGTATATTGATTGTTGTTATAGGGATAAAATATTGATGATGGACTTTTAAATCTTAGAAGATAGTAGAACTCATTCTCTACTTGACTCTTCTAATGGATTGCTATTTTCACTGCAGTTGTTGATCTAAAACTTGTTATCTATTATATTTTATCAGATTTTTCCCTATTGAGGACTAACGATAATTTATTGTATGTTATCTTAGTCATAATATTCTTTACTGGGCTAGTTGAGCTCACCCTTTTCCTTTTTATTCCATTTTTCTTCTCAGGAGGTGAGAACATAGCAGGATCGAGTCGAGGTATGGAGTAATGGTTCTAGAAAGATATTTTAGCAGTCCTCACTATTTCTGTAAAATAGTATTTGAATAATTATAATGAGGACTTATTTGAGTGTTGATATTGTCTAGAAGACAATATTTGTATTTAAACTCACAGCATGTATTGTCGTATTTCACACGGCATTTTGTATTATTGAAGTTGTAGTTTGCTTTATGTACCATGTATTTGGCGACTCAGAATGGGTGTTGTATACCTATTTTGGTGGCGTGACACATGCTTTCAGGGAAATTCCAAAAATACCCTTTAATCATCAGAGTAATGCCCGGGTCGTCCTGTCCTTCTAGCCACCAATCCAATCCCTCAATCAATTCCCAAAACGAGCTGCCTCCACGAGCCTTCTGCCTCGGGACCCGTGGAGGCTTCTCTCGGGTCTCGCCTATTTATTTTCGATTTTTTTTGTCTTCATTCTATTAGGTTATGTGAACCCTAATTTGCATATTTAATGAGGTCGTAGAACCCTAATTGTGCATTTAATTCAATTAGGTCATATGAACCCTAAATTTGCACTTGGACCCACATTTTCCCCCCGCAAGAGAGTCGCATTCCCAAATAGACGATCGTGCAAGACTTCTTCAAGCCTGTGAACAATTTTGCGGGACTTCACTTTACAGGTCTTGAAGACAAGGGTCCTAGAAGAGGGAACCCCTAGGGAGCCAAACACTTAGGGTTAAACCCTAGGGAGACAAAACCTAGCAGAGCTCTTCCTTGGACATATTGGGAAATCTTCAGAAAATCTTTCCAGATCTTGCTCAATCTTTGTTTTCTTAATTTTTTTTTGTTGAGACACTTGCTTTATTTTATGCTCTCCATCCGGGTGTTGCCACCTTGCCGTATAGTGACCTTGGTTATCCTCCGGATGATGCAGGCTTCGAGGAATCATCAGCAGCACAGTAGACCCCTACTCCTTTATCCTTTGTCTTGATGAACTCTATGATTGCTTCTAAAGTAGCTCCCGCTAGAGCTTTCTTCAATCCAAGTGGAGATCTTGTTTCTTGGAGGGGCTTCCACATATCCTCTTCTAGTCAGGAAAGTCTCGAGCATCTCCTAGCTCGATTTCCGCAGATACTTGACCAGCTGATTATTAAGGCAGCCTCTGCCCAAACCTTCTTTTTAGATCGTCTCACCAACCTTGTTCTCAGGCTTCACGATATGTCTTTATACTCTTTGCGAGTTGAGGACTTGAAGAAATTTAGCAATGATGTAGATGACCTTGCAATTGTGGGTGTTGATATGTCTCCTTTTTGTGCTAGGCTGGATCTTCTTAAGTCAAATTTTAATCTTGTTGCACTATGTTCGGAGGTCGTTGTACGTAAGTATGAGGATGACACTTTTTCAATACAAATTTCAGAGCTTGATAAAGCCGCAAACAAATTGAAGATCCAGTCTCGAGATCTAAAGTCCCAACTTCGGGATGTAGAATGTCAGCTTCAGGACTTAGCATCCACTACCTGATATATTAGGGAGCTGAAAGCTACAAATCTCAATATTCGAAACATTGCTGACTTGGAAGCTTTAGCTATGCCCCCACCTCAGTTTGATATGTCATGGCCTTTTGTAGTATTTTCCATTTCCTGTATCAGAAAATTCATTTACATATATTTCATTTATCAAAATAGAGCTTCTTTATCCTTATTAATTGCCTTTAATTTGAATGATTCCTTAAAATTCAATATTTATCATTGAATTTCAAGTTATTCAAATTAATGCTCCAAGACAACAATAGGCGTTGAAAGAATAAACATGAATGTAAAGAAAAGGTGTATTTTTTTTCTTTCTCATGCGAACCAACACTTGACTCTATATTTCTTCATCAAGTATAAGTGAAAGTTTGACAATTTATTGATAATCAAGCTACTTTTAGCATAACGTTTCAGATAATAAATCTTGTTTTTGATGGAGAAAGCATAACGTTCGCCACTTTTAAAGATAAAGTATAACTTTTCGGGGTTAAGGACTTATACTCAGGTGCCTCAAACACTTTTGAAGTTGAAAGTGTAGCTTCCGAGGGCTGATAGTCAGGTGCCTCGATTACTTTTGAAGTTTAAAGTATAACTTTTTGATCCGAGGGCTGCTAGTCAGGTGCCTCGATTACTTTTGAAGTTGAAAATATAACTTTATGATCCGAAGGCTGCTAGTCAGGTGCCTCGATTACTTTTGATGATAAAGTATAACACCCGGGTGCCTCGTCACTTGGGTCATCCAATTTCTTGGCAAACGTGATCTACGAGGACTTAAAATCGGGTGCCTTATCACTTGGGTCATCCAATTTCTTGGCAAGTGTGATCTACGAGGACTTGGCCACTATTTAGAGTGGACCACCATCTTGGGTGAATTTTTGTTATTCTTGTATCTACAGTTCAGAGATATTTCAACGGTGAGCCAGTATTTGGGTTGTCCATCATCTTGTGTTGATGAAGCTTGTGTAATAAAACTTCTCATGTCTTTGGGTGATCATCTTGAATCTTGATCAAGATTTTGTTCGTGGCCTTTACTTGTCCATTACCTTTGGGTAATAAGGTGATGATTTATAGTGTCTCACCATGTATCTCTCCATCAGAATTTTAATGTCCTTATTGATGAAAGGAGTTCTATTATCTGATAAGATGTTTGGACAGTGACTTGTTTAGCACAGTGTTTCCCTTTCCAATTCAATTTCTCCTGTTTCTAACTTCTCGTGATAGATCCTTCGCAGACTATAACAGTCCATGGTGGAGTGTCCTACGTGTTGATGGTACACACAAAAGTCTGGTCTTTTTTTTTTCTTTTTTTCTTTTTTCATCTCTTCCGTCACCACAGATCTGGTCTTGGGAGGTTTCACCGCTCCATGTTCAACCCATTGTTCATACAGGCCCCTGAATGCCTTCTCATTGCGTGTGATGGCCTCTGGAACTAGCATTCTTATATACTTGTCTCCGAGATTTCCTCTGCTCCGTTCAACATTTCTCTCGTTCTTCCCCCTCTGGCCCCCTTGTGGTTTTGACTGAGAATCTGCCAAAGCCACAGTTGTCGTCCTCTTTCCCTTCCATGTAAACATCGCATGGCTAATGGGTAAAGTCATGATTCCTCCCAAGTCTTGTGCAAAAGATGAGAGGGTCGCGAATGAGTCACAAGCTTTTGTAATGAGATAGGGCTTGAAGGCATCTAAAGCACCGTTGTTACATATGCTGACCAAGTTCTTTTCCTCAATTGGCTCTGCACAATTCTGTGCCATAAAATAATTCATCTTTGCTCCCTTGGCCGAAGAGAATTCATAGCACTACGGGCCAATGAGGACTTTTTCCACATCATTTGTAACATTACGGTCATGATTATACCAAATAATTCCTGGTCATAATCATACCAAGTCCATCTATGCACTACAGGCCATAGATGACTTTCAACATAATATAAACATGAGGATGATGACAATGATATAAGAATTCAATAAAACAAGTTCACGAATTAATTTGTCCAGGAACCAATAACGTCCAAATTATCAACATGATACTTCTTTGCAAAGTAAAACTCAAGAATGCTCAAAAGAATATTTCCATGAAAAGATACTGGATGAAGCGGAAATATCAAGGATATTGCACTAATTTCATGGAGTATAGAAGTCAAAACTTTAACCAACTGAGTATAATAAAGAATGGAATAACAAAAAAAAATCACCATGCATGTGGTACTTCGCATAGACAGGTTATTCCAACAGAATACTAAATAACGGAACCAGTCAAAGTGAATTGCATGACCAACGGGATGTTCCAATGTAATAATAAAGAATAGAATAACAATGAAATCACCATGCATGCGGTACTTCAGACAGATTAAAAGTTATTCCAACAGAATACTAATAAAGATGGAATCGGGTTAGGCCAGAAACGCATAGACATGGTATTCCAACATAATCATAATAATAAAGATGTAAACCAGTCCGGCGTAAAACACACACGTAGACGTGATATTCCAACGAGTAATAATAATAAAGAGCGGAACCAGTCCCACAGTAAAACGCATGCATGTGATATTCCAATGAGAATAATAAAGACGGAATAATAGAAGAATGTCACCAAGTATAGGGTAGCCCATGTATACAGGTTATTTCAATAGAATAATAAAGAATGGAATAACAGAAGTTCTCTTCATGGATACGAAATAATAACACCCCTTACGGGTACAACAAATAATATCCCTTACCATGAATGGTCCAGATTGATTTACTTTAATTGGACGTTCCATAATTAAAACAAAATCTTTTAAATAAAATATAATATATTCTATTTATAATCTAATAAAACAAATAACTTTATAAAAGTTTTCTGTTTTATATAAAAAGATTTTACAATACAAAACACTATGCAACACTATCACGAGCACTATGCAACACTATGCATAATAAAATATAATATAATCTAATTACTATCTAATAAAATGAATAACTTTATAAAAGTATTTTGTTTTATAAAAAAAGATTTTACTATTAGCCTAATAAAACCAATAACTTTATAAAAGTATTCTTTTTTATATAAAAAGTTTTTCTGTTTTATTACGTTAATAATACTAATAAAACAAAACTGAGTGACTTATCACATAAGCATCAATAATCAATATCGTGTCCTACTATGCAACCACACGTATTACTGTACTTTTACTACCGAGTAGTACAACAGTATTAACGGTAAAACTTCCGCCGTTATTTTTAATAAAATATTGTTGTCGTTTTCTAAATCTGACAATAATTCTGTTGTGGGGTCCACCAATGATTGTACCATCGTACGGATATTCCCTAACAAAAAGAATATTTCTCGACCAATCGAATATAATATGACAACTTGCATACTTTGCAAAATTTATAAATATTACCCACAACTATAACATTATATTAAATCCACACCTTAATATTCAAAAAATTATTTCGAGAAAATTAAATATTTATTCATAAAATCTGGGGTCTCACAATCTCCCCTCCTTTTGGAATTTCGCCCTCGAAATTTATGTACGTACCTGGTATGCCGAAGAGGTGAGGATATCTCATCAGATTCTAACTCTTGAGGTATAACCTTTGAGTGTTGAATACGATCATTCTTATCCAAGATTTTAACACGTATCTCCTCATACGTTAAATCATCCGCTATCTCGTCCGGTTCTAAATTAATAATGTGGTTCAGGTCATCCACATATTTACGTAACATCGATACGTTAAAAACATTATGAACACACGACATACTTGGCGGTAAAATGAGTCTATAGGCCACAGTTCCTACTCGATCGAGGATTTAAAATGGGCCAATTAAATCGAGGGTTGAGATTTTTTCTCTTCGTCGATTCTTGCTTCTAGAATAACGCCCTCTTTAACCTTCTTCTTCACATTCATCAGCTCCGGTTGCGTAGCTTAAGCGGCTTTAACTTTATCGATTAAAGTCGATTCTACTCGTATATTCGTTATCTTCACGTGGGTTCGTATATTCGCACTTGTAAACGCATACGATCTTTTACTCAATGCGTCAGCTACCACGTTCTCTTTTCCACGATGATATTGAATGGTACGATCGTAATCTTTAACAGCTCGAGTCAACGTCTTTGGCGCATTATATGTTCGTTTTGGTTGAAAAAATATTTAAGGGTTTTAGAAATGGGGTTTTGTACTGGGGTCAATACAAAATTCGATTTCATGCTCTAGGGTAGGCTACGAAGTCTTCAAGAATAAGTCAGGAAATTTATTCAAAACTGTGACTCTCATCCAAGACTTGGATAACACGTCACATTGATACCTATCAACTTGCCATCGTCATTCACTGGCGTCTCCTACGAAAACTCCTGGCGGTGCATTCCACAAGGAAGTCAACAACAAAAGGATCGGGCTCTTTACTTATGGCTCGATATGACAATGATTGACTTTAGTGGTTTGGTTACTTTGAATTCGCATAACAAAGTTGGTTAGGAGTATGAAAGCTAACAACCTTATTTAAAAGCATGATGAGTAGTTAACCAATCGTTTCCAAAAATCACATCAAAGGCAAGTATTTTCAAAGAGATAAGATCGACAGGTAACGTGAAAGTGTTGATTTGAACAAGATTTATAAATAGTGGAGGTAATGAAGGTTTCTCCCAACTGAGTTTAAACAGATATATCAAAGTCTAACTTCTCTGGAGTTAACTTCCAACATTGAACACAACTAGGTGAAATAAAAGAGTGAGTAGAACCGGTATCTAACACGGTATAGACTTCGCAAGAGTTTATGACTAACATACCCGTGATAATTTTATTCAGGTTCCTCGTCACGAAAAATAAAAACGCTCTTTCTTAAACTACCGACTTTGGCTTATCTGGGACATCCTTTGACATCACTATCCCAGCTGGACTTGACTTCACCATACGAAAAAATTGAGCTAGGTGGCCTTCTCTTCTGCAATTAAAACGCGCTATGGATTGCTGCGTACAGTTTGGACGGATGTGTCCCTCCTGTCCGCATTTGAAACATACGACCGGTGGTCGTTCTTCTTCCTTTGAAACGGGTGCTGGTGCCGATGTCTTCACGTCATTGTTGAACCTTCTCTTCTTGAAATGTCCATTCTTATTGTTTTGGCCATGATTACCACCGAAGTGGTTACCATTTCTGGCATGTTAATTCCCTCCATGATTATTGTCACCGCTTTGATGACTGTTATCACCAGTATTATCATTTTGCCGGCTGCTCTCTTATTGTTGGGTTGACTCATTATAGCGCTCCAATAACTGAGCCCTATTAACAACATCTGAATACAAACACAGTTTATGAGAGATAAGATATTGACGTATCTCAGGTTTTAAACCTCTTAGAAACATTCGCGTCATTCTCTCCTCATTATCAACCAAATGGGATGCAAATCGGGACAACTCGGTAAACTTGGCTTCGTACTACGACACGGTCATATTGTTTTGCTCCAACTTGATAAACTCCACCTCCTTCATATGACGAATACTTTCGGGAAAGTACTTGTCGTTGAACAGCTCTTGGAACTTCTCCCAAAACATCTTGAGTGCGTCAGTCTGGGTACGTTTTATAGATTCCCACCAATGATCTGCTTCTTCACGCAACATAAAGGTGGCAAAGGGAACCTTTTGATCCTCAGAGCATCCCAAGACATCAAATATCTTGGTCATCTAATTTAACCACATCTCTGCCTTAAGTGGTTCTGGCTTTCCCAAAAACTCTGGTGGTCCCAGCTCCTTGAATTGCTTAGCGGTGACCGACCGTGGGTTGCCATTGTTTTTACCTGCATTATGAACAGGAGCCGTACGCGATGTTGCATGAATTCTAAAAACTCCTAAACGCACATCGTCGTTAAATCGATTGATCGGTGTTGTTGTTTACAGGAGGATTATCGCCATCCTGTTGCACATTGTCCTGATTATTGATTTGTGGAGACTCAACGGTCTCCTGTGCTCCATTGCTTATCTCAACATTTTCAGATGCCATTTTCAAATACTGCCACAAAACAAGGGTTAAATAACATATCACATATTATCCATATACTCTAACCGACCAATTAAATACCAAATAAACTTAGGTAGGTCATACTAGCGAAAGAATTCCCCGTTTCTCCCCTCATAGTTCTTGTCTCACATCTCAGCCAGGGATCATATCCCTAAGCTTTGATACCAACTGTGACGCCCCCAAAATAGGTATACATCACCTAATTTGAGTCGCCAAATACATGGTACAGAATACAAATACAATCTTATTATACAACAGTCGTGTAAAATACGACAAAATATATGTTGTGAGTTTTAATACAAATATTGTCATCTAGACAATATCCACACTCAATTGAGTCCTCGTTACATTTATTATCACACTATTTAACAGAATAGTGAAGACTATTAATGCACCATCTAGGACCATCACTCCATTCCCCGACTTGTCCCAGCTACGTTCTCATTTTCTGAAGAGAACAGTGAAAGAAAGGGTGAGCTCAACTAGCCCAGTAAGAAATATTATGACTAAGATAATGCAGAATAAATTATCATTAGCCTTAAATAGTGTTAAACTGATACAATATAACAAACATCAAGTTTAAGCACTATGAATGAACAAGCAATCCATTAAAAGAGTCAAGTAGAGAATAAAATCTACTATCTTTTATGATTTAAAAGGTTTTCATCACTTTTATCATTTGGGACTCGACTTAATAAATAATCCACGTCATCGAATCATCCCTGCACTACGGCCAATGATATTCTTTAGTATCACGACCACAAATTATCCATGCACTACGGGCCAAGGACATTCGTGTATTCATCAATGGTCATGATCATGCCATAAAACAATTCATCTTTGCTCCCTTGGCCGAAGAGAATTCATAGCCATAATCATACCAAAAACTGTCCATCAATGCACTACGGGCCAATGAGGACTTTTTCCACATCATTTGTAACATTACGGTCATGATTATACCGAATAATCCCTAGTCATAATCATACCAAGTCCATCTATGTACTACAGGCCACAGATGACTTTCAACATAATATAAACATGAGGATGATGACAATGATATAAAAATTCAATAAAACAAGTTCACGAATTAATTTGTCCAGGAACCAATAACGTCCAAATTGTCAACATGATACTTCTTTGTAGAGTAATATTCAAGAATGCTCAGAAGAATATTTCCATGAAAAGATACTGGATGAAGCGCAAATATCAAGGATATTCCACTAATTTCATGGAGTATAGAAGTTAAAACTTTAACCAACTGAGTATAATAAAGAATGGAATAACAAAAGAAATCACCATGCATGCGGATTGCGCATGTATGCGAGTTATTCCAATGTAATACTAATAAAGACAGAATCAGTTAGGACGTAAAACGCATGCATGTGATATTCCAATGTAATAATAATAAAGACGGAACGAGGTTCGGAGTAAAAGCGCGCAGTACATGATATTCCAATGAATAATAATAAAGCGGAACCGTCCGGCTTAAAACGCATGCACGAGGATATTGCAATGAGAATAATAAAGGCGGAATAATAGAAGAATGTCACCAAGTATAGGGTAGCCCGCGTATACAGGTTATTCCAACAGAATAATAAAGAATGGAATAACAGAAGTTCTCTTCATGAATACGAAAGAATAACACCCTTTACGGGTGCAACAAATAATATCTCTTACCGTAAAAAAAACTTGATATCGGAGTAGTGAAGTAGCAGAATACTCTTCTTCTTTCTCTCTATAATTTATCTCTCTAGAGTTTCAGTGAATTCATAAGAAAATAATGAAGGAATGAGCTTCTATTTATAGAAGAATGGACTGCATAGTAACTAACTCATGAACGGTCCAGATTGATTTACTTTAATCGGATGGTCCATAATTAAAGCAAAATCTTTTAAATAAAATATAATATATTCTATTTATAATCTAATAAAACAAATAACTTTATAAAATTTTTCTGTTTTATATAAAAAGATTTTACTATGCAAAATACTATGCAATACTATGCAGGTACTATGCAACACTATGCATAATAAAATATAATATAATATAATTATTGTCTAATAAAGCGAATAACTTTATAAAAGTATTCGCTTTTATATAAAAAGATTTTACTATTAGCCTAATAAAACGAATAACTTTATAAAGTTTTACATTTTATTACGTTAATAATACTAATAAAACAAAACCGAGTGACTTATCACATAAGCATCAATAATCAATCTTGTGTCCTACTTATGCAACCACACGTATTCATCGCACTTTTTACTACCGGTAGTTTCAACAAGATAACGATAAAACTTCCGTCGTTATTTTTAATAAAATATTTTTGTCGTTTTCTCAATCCAAACAATAATTACATTATAGGGTCCACAAATGATTTATCACAAGTCAAATGCGGATATTTCGAACAAAAAGAATATTTCCGACCAATCGAATATAATATGACAACTTGCATACTTTGCAAAATTTATAAATATTACCCACAACTATAACATTATATTAAATCCACACCTTAATATTCAAAAAATTATTTCGAGAAAATTAAATATTTATTCATAAAATCTGGGGTCTCACAAAACTCGTCTGCCAACTCCGGAGGATGCTCTGTCGAGAATATATATTTTTCATGGATATTGTCCTATAACAGAACCAAATCTGTTAATTATATGGGCATTTATATATTAACACATGTGTACATATGTACTAATGCAAATATGTAAGGAATTGTATAATGTACTTCCCTTGATTTGAAAATTTGGAATTATGGAGTTCTCATGCCCCCAGTTTTCTTTACTTTGAGAAATCAAAAGTAAAGAAAACTTCGTGAAATACTTCTTTAATTTTTTTTAAATGTGAGAGTTGTCTCTCATTCTTCACGTAACAAAGCTCTTGAATGATCGAGCTTATGGTTCGAACAAGAGATGAATAATGGGTTGTCCTCCTTTTAATGGTAGTTCAATCATTATAACGTCTATGGGCCCTAGACTTGACCTTCGCGCTTTCGCGGTAGTAATCGTGATCCATTATGTCTTTCCTCTTGTTGAGATTCAATTTTCTTTAGATCTTAACATCATCATATTTATTGAGTTGCTCTAACTCGAAGAAGTCATGATCCATGTGGTGATCCGGTGTACCGCTTAGTGATTCTCAACTATGTTTGGTGAGTTCCAAATACATTTGTGTCATCCAGCTTGATTCCAGGTAAAGCTTTTAATCTCGACAAACTCATGCGTAATACCGGAAAAGATAAAATACATACACAATTGTCAGTGTACTATTAAACATCATGCAAAATCAAATTATACAGATGCATCTATGAAGTTTGTTAATCATGTATACTTACATTATAATGTAAATATATTTCGTTTTCATATTTATTTCGAATTGTATCCAAATAAAAAAAAATATTACTGTTGGTAATAATAAAATTTACCATATATACATAAATGAGCAATATGTATAAATGAAAGAGATGTATAGATGGCAATATGTATGTTTAGCAAGAACCCCTTTTAATTGCAACCACCTCAATAGTATATTACTATTACTCTATTATAGTAAGGTTCGGAACAAGGAGGGTTTGGGTAAGCAGGGTTCGGGCCCCTCAGAAGTAAGAAGGGCTTGGTCAAGCAGGGCTCGACCATTATGACTTCGTAGAATGAGAGGCTCAGACAAGGAAGATGTAGGATTCAGCCATGGAAGATAGGGTTCAAAAGGGGTTGTAATACTGAAAAAGCATAAGAATCTTCTTTGTCTTCAAAGAATTTCTACAACCCATTCAACAAGGATGGGTAAGTTTACTTTTTTTTAAGGAGGGTTCGGTTGTGACGCCCCCAAAATAGGTATACATCACCTATTCTGAGTCGTCAAATACATGGTACAGAATACAAATACAATCTTAATTATACAACAAGAGAGCTGTGAGTTTAAATACAAATACTGTCTTCTAGACAATATACACTCTCAGAATAAGTCCTCATTACATTTATTTTCACACTATTTAACAGAATAGTGAGGACTACTAGCTAATACTATCATCCAGACCATCACTCCGTTCCCCGACTCGTCCCAGCTATATTCTCATTTCCTGAAGAGAACAGTGAAGGAAAGGGTGAGCCCAACTAGCCCAGTAAGAAATATTATGACTAAGATAATGCAGGATAAATTATCATTAGACTTCAACAATGTTAAACTGATAAAATACAATAGACATCAAGTTTAACTGCAGCGGAACAAGCAATCCATTAAAAGAGTCAAATAGAGAATGAAATCTACTATCTTTTATGATTTAAAAGGTTTTTCATCACTTTTATCGCTGAGACTCCGCTTAATAAATAATCCACATCATCGAATCACTCTTTCACTACAGCCAAGGATATTCTTTAGTATCACGACCACAAATTATCCATGCACTACGGGCCAAAGACATTCGTGTATTCATCAATGGTCATGATCATGCCAATAACTGTACATCAATGCACTACGGGCCAATGAGGAATTTTACCACATCATTTGTAACATTACAGTCATGATTACACCGAATAATCCCTGGTCATAATCATACCAAGTCCATCTATGCACTACATGCCACAGATGACTTTCGAAAAATATAAACATGAGGATGATGACAATGATATAAGAATTCAATAAAACAAGTTCAAGAATTAATTTATTCAGGAACTAATAACGTCCAAATTGTCAACATGATACTTCTTTGTAGAGTAAAATTCAAGAATGCTCAGAAGAATGTTTCTATGAAAAGATCTTGGATGAAGCGCAAATATCAAGGATATTCCACTAATTTCATGGAGTATGAAGTCAAAACTTTAACCAACCGTGAGTATAATAAAGAATGGAATAACAAAAGAAATCACCATGCATGCGGTACTTCAGCATATCTGAGTTATTCCAACAGAATAATAAAGATGGAACCGGTAAAGGTGTAAAACACATGCATGGCGAGGATATTCCAACGAGAATAATAAAAAGCGAAAACCGGTCGGTGTAAAACACACGCATGTGGTATTCCAAAAGAATAATAAAGACGGAATAATATAAGGATTTCACCAAGTATAGGGGAGTCCACAGATACTGAGTTATTCAATGAGAATAAATTAGAATGGAATAACATAAGGATTTCACCAATATGTGGTATGCCAGCGTATCTGAGTTATGTATATGGTATCTCACAGACACTGAGTTATTCAACCGAATAATAAAGAATGGAATAACAGAAGTTTTCTTCGTGAATAAGAAAGAATAACACCCCTTACGGGTAAAACAAATAATATCCCTTACCGTAAAAGAAACTTGATATTGGAATAGTAAAGTAGCAAAATACTCTTCTTCTTTCTCTCTATAATTTCTCTCTCTAGAGTTTCAGTGAATTCGTAAGAAATAATGAAGGAATGATCTTCTATTTATAGAAAAACTGAGAGTGGCTCTTGGTCTTAACGAAGGGTCAAAATGACTCTTGGTAATATTGAAGAGAACACTACTATTTGCGAAGGGGTAATTAACCCTTGGAACACCGAAGAGGCAAATAACTTTGGTAATATTGAAGAGACAACTACTATTTGTGAAGGGGCAATTAACCCTTAGAACACCGAAGAGACAAATAACTCTTGGAAAACTGAAAGGGCAAGTTACTATTAAAACTTTAAATCAACGATCCATATTGATTTACTATTATAATTTCAATCAACGGTTTGAAAAATTAGCACATCTCCTCATGGAATAATATTGTACCCAAATACCCGAATGCACAATACTAGAGTGAATAGTAATCAGGTGAATAGTAACTTGTGAATAGTAACTCGTGAATAGTAACTCGTGAATAGTAACTCATAAATAGTAACTTGTGAATAGTAACTCATGAATAGTAATTTCAACACAAAAAGTGCCCCGAATACCCGATTGAATAATATAACCTATAGACATCAATTACTATCGAAATAAATGTTTAACACAAATAATTTTAACACAATGGAACTATCAAATTCATCTTTAATCAACACGAACTTATCCATCATTAATATCATAACTCACAATATTTAACAACCAGGTTGTTCCCAGGAAAGAGGGGGCTTTCCAATAAGGATTTCTCCCTATTAGCGCACAATTAGGTGACCAAACCTCTCCTTGACAGAACTTCTAGACATTGTAAATATTGTAATTTAATAATATGAATAATTTTATCGTCTCAATTATAACAAATAATGCAGATGATACTGTGACAATAATCGAATCAATAATATGAGAGATATGATGCAAACAATTACTTTAGCAATAATGCAATTATAAGCGAGTGACTTCTTACGTAAGCATCAATAATCAATACTGGTGCTTACTTATGCAACCACGCCAGACATCGTATTTTTACTACTGTAGTAGTTCAACAGCTTTAATAAAGAATAACACCTCGTAGTTATTTTCATAAAAATATTTTTGTCATTTTCTAAATACAACATTTCTTCCGTTGTGGGTCCACCAATGATTGTGTCGTCGTATGAATATTCCTCGACAAAAAGAATATTTCCCGACCAATCGAATATTTATAACAACTTGCATACTTTGCAAAATTTTCAAATACTACCCACAACTATAACACTATCTTAAATCCACACCATAATTTTAAAAAAAATATTTCGAGAAAATTTAATTTTTATTCATAAAATTTGGGATTTTACATCTGTCAAGCAGGTCTCGGCCATTGAGACTTCGTATAAGGAGAGGCTCAGCCAAGGAAGATCTAAGATTCGACCATGGAAAGTAGGTTGCCTTTCTCTGCTATTCGACCATGCTTTTGTGGACTGCATATTATTTAAGTGCATATTATTTGGAATTTGGAAATTGCAGAATATTGATATCAAATTTGGGTTCCTTATCATAATGTAACTGATTTTAGGACTGTTTTTAATCTTGATATATTTGTTATTTACGACTGAATTTATGACAAAAATTCTATCAGAATTATGAAATTGCAGACTTGCATGAATTGTATTAGTAATTAGTTTCCCAATATTAATAAATCATAAACTAAGTACCATTTACTTAGTTTCTTACTACTAAAATAAAATAAAGTAAATATAATTTAATTTAGTTTATTAAATAAAATAAATTTTAAAAATAAAATAAATAACATAATATAATACAAAATAAAGTAAAATAAAATAAAAAATAAATTAAATTAATTTGAATAAAATAAAAAAACTTTGATTTAATTTAATAAATAAAATATAATTCAATAAAAATAAAATTAAATAAAAATAATAAAATAAATTTAATTTAATTTAATTTAAATAATCTAAATTAAATTAAATTAAATTAAATTAATTTAATAAAAACATTAAATATTATATAATATATATATAATATAATACAAGATAAAATAAAATAATTTTAATTATGAAATTAAATTAAATTAAATTAAATTAGAACTTTTATAATATAATACAAAATAAAATAAAAAGAAATAAAAAATTTAATTTAATTTAGTTTAATAAATAAAATAAAATAAAATAATTTAATTTAATAAAGTAAATTTAATAAATAAATAAGCCAATTATATAATATACTACAAATTAAAATAAAAAATATATATAAAGTAGTATCTATAGATTCCAAATAACAATTTTCATAAGCTAAGTACCACTTACTTAGTTTATCATCATTGGCAAAATAGCAGTTTATAGCTAGAAGTGAATGTCGAACAGTAGTCTCTATAGATTTCAAATAAAAATTCTCATAAACTAAGTACCACTTACTTAGTTTATCATCATTGGCAAAATAAACTAGGTATAGCTAGAAGTGAATGTCAAACAGTAGTCTCTATAGATTCCAAATAATTAACAATTCTCATAAACTAAGTACCACTTACTTAGTTTATTATCATTGGTAAAATAAACTAAGTAGCATTTGCTTAGTTTGCCATAATTTTTAATATTTAATAAATGCAATAATACTCTCCCTACATATATATGTACTCTTTCTTGTATGCAGGTTTCGATATAGCGATTCTTGACTAAATAGTACTCAATCGGTTCCTCGGCGACAAGAAAAAAAAAAGGGGTCGTAGTTCCTATTTGTGTCCTATACTCAAATAATAAAGGTAATTGAATTACTGCAGACATTCCTCATTGTTCCATCACAACAGATGGCAACATCCGAAAGGAGTGCCAGTAAGTTGTTGAACAAAGTTCTAGGTTAAGCAACCCTCTAAATGAGCGAACGGTCACTTTTCCCATAGGAATGAATCATCTCCCATATGGGTCCAATCCATGATATAAGCGACTTTCTCACCACTCAAATTCCTCGGATGGGTAGTTCTCGAGAATGTCTCATCTCTTGAATGAGAACTATCCATTTGAGGAATTTGAGTGTGAGAAGTCGTCTATATCATGGATTGACCCATATGGGGAGATGATTCATTTCTAGCAGAGAAGTGATTGTTCGTTCATCTAGAGGGTTGCTTAAGCTAAAACTTTGTTCAATAGCTTAATGGAACTCTTTGGATGTTGTCATCTCATATGATGGAACGATGAGGAATGTTTGCTGAGAATTGAATTAACTTTATTATTCGAGTATAGACACAACAGAACTACGACCTTTTTTTTTTTCGGCGATTCTTGAAACTCAAGTAGAGATTCCACATAAATTCTCATAAACTATGTACTATACTTTGAAACTTAGAAACCCATTTGACATACACTCAATAGGGGTGAATGTCGAACAGTCCCCAGTTTGGGACTGTTATTGGATGTTATGTCTCTCACTTAGGCCGGTGCAAATACGAAACGGTATATTTTTTATTATTTAGAGGATTAATCGACTGTTATCTCTATATGTTCTCCGAGTGTATACTTAGATTAAGTTATCTTAGTCTATTTCGTGTGCTTGGAGACCATGGGGAGGTGCTGCCGAAATTTTCTTGAAACTCATGAAACGTACTCAACGTGTTTGCACTAGTGACAAGACACGTCTAATAATGGGATAGAAGCCTTACCCCTGTCCTGTAGAGATACTAGGTAAATCTAATTCACGCATGAATATCCAAATTAACTTAATGCATACTTCTGTGTAGTTAAAAATGTCAGTCGACCGGAGTTGGATGTACCGTAGGATACCCAGTGATGGGAGGGGATTAGTCTCAGCTTATCGTGTTGGGGTTTTAGATTTCTTGAACAAAGCACTAGAACATACGAATGATTCGCGCGGGAAGATGCGATGCCCTTGTGTCAAGTGTAAAAATCTAATTTGGAAGAAAGTCGACGAGATTAAATTTGACTTATTTTCTCGTGGATTTGTAGATGGGTACTTCGTATGGACTCATCACGGGGAATCAGAAGTGATTGAAAATATTGTGGGACAACCAATTCCACGGGATTCATACGTCGAAAACTATGATCCAGTTGAGATGTTGGTTGATGCTTATGGCCCTACTACTATTAACTGGGCTGAATATGAACCTTTTTCAAGCAGTGCGAAGCAAGTGCCAAATGATACAGCTGCTTCCTTTTACAAGTTGCTATCTGAATCTGGGGTCGCGTTGTATCCGGGAAATGATACGAACACCAAGCTTTCTACAGTGACGAAGCTCTAACACTTCAAGAATGAGCACGACTGTAGTGAGAGAGGTTTCAACGATTTGCTCGCTATAATTGGACAGTTCTTACCCAAGGATCATACTCTTCCTGTGAATTATTACGAAGTGAAGAATATGGTCAAGGGGTTAAATATGGGGTATCAGAAAATCGATGTTTATGAGCAGGATTGCATGTTATACTATGGGGAGGACAGAGATAAGGGACAATGTGATATATGCAGCTTATCGCGCTACAAGGTTACAAAACGTGGGGAGAAGGAGAAACATGTTCTTAGGAAAATCTTACGATACTTTCCACTTGCGCCGAGACTTCAGCGGCTATTCATGTCGTCTCATACGGCTCAACATATGAGTTGGCATCGAACAAGGGATGTTGTGCCTGGTCAGTTGACTCACCCAGCGGATGGAGATGAATGGAAGAGATTTGATGTAAATTATCCTAAGTTTACGGAAGAAGTTAGGAATGTTAGGCTTGACATGGCTACTGATGGCTTTTGCCCTTTTAATAATTTTAGCCAGCCGTACTCAGTTTGGCCAGTCATTATGGTCGCTTATAATCTTCCACCGGCAATGTGCATAAGGGATCCGTATTTGTTTTTGACTTTACTCATTCCGGGGGATAAAAGTCCTACAAAAGATCTTAATGTGTACCTTCGACCGTTAGTGGATGAACTAAAGATGTT
The DNA here is from genome assembly GCA_020205615.1 of Panax quinquefolius. Lineage (NCBI taxonomy): Eukaryota > Viridiplantae > Streptophyta > Magnoliopsida > Apiales > Araliaceae > Panax > Panax quinquefolius. The sequence continues at coordinate 28,406,016 of CM035154.1, forward strand.
GTGGGGAGAGAGGGGTCTGGACGTATGATAAATCGATATCACGAGAACTTTGTGATGAAAGCGACCTGTTATGGACTATCACCGACTTTTCCGGCTCTTGGGATGGTTAGTGGTTGGTCAACTCACCGGAAGTCGTCTGGCCCAGGTGTGTATGGGGGATGTGCAAGGCAACCAGTTGCAGCATGGGCGGAAATGTAGTTTCTTTGGCACTACTTGTAGATTCTTGCCTCTTGATCATAATTACAGAAAGATGTCTACACAGTTCAACAGAAAGATAGAGAAGAAGGGGGTTGTTGGTCGGCTGTCGGGAAGTGAGGTCTTGGAGTGGTTGAATCAACTTGATTTTCCTTTGCCGGGGAAGGAACACAGTAAATTGAGGGCAGCCGGGTACGGGAAGACTCATAATTGGACACACTTGCCTATATGGTTTGAGTTGTCGTATTGGGGCACACTTTCAGTTCGTCATTGTATAGATGTCATGCATACCGAAAAGAATGTTTTCGAGAACTTGTTTTACACCGTGTTAGATGCGAGTAGTAAAACTAAAGACAATGACAATGCTCGAAAAGATTTGGAGGCATTGAACATTAGGCCAGAATTGTGGCTTCGCCCTAACATTACGAAACCTAAAGCTCCATTTAGTCTTACTAAACAACAAGTTAAAGACGTATGTAAGTGGGTTAGTGGGTTGAAGCTCCCAGATGGATATGCGTCGAACATAACACGTTGTTGTAAGGTTGAGCAATTGAAAATTTCTGGATTCAAGAGTCACGATTGTCATGTATTCATGTAGAAGTTGATTCCAATTGCATTTCGTGAGATGTTACCCATAAAAGTTATGGATGCATCAATCGAATCGTCAAATTTCTTTCGAGATATTTGCTCAACTATAATTAAGCACAGTGATGTCGAGCAGATGGAGAAGAATATTGTGCTTACCATGTGCAAGCTTGAAATGATCTTCCCTCCAATATTTTTTTGACTCGATGGAACATCTTCCTATTCATCTGCCGTATGAACTCAAACTTAGAGGACCGGTGCAATATCGGTAGATGTATCCTTTTGAGAGGTAATATATAAAGTGCTATAATTGTTCTATCCTGCTCATATTAATAATACTTCACTAAGTCTACATATTATTTATCGTAGGTATATGCGCCGATTAAAACAAAAGGTCAAGAACAAAGCTCGTGTAGAGGGTTCTATTGCTGAACGATATACAGAGGAAGAGCTTGTCAACTTCTGCTCATTATATTTTGACGATGTTGTCTCAACGAAGCACAACCGTTTAGGAAGGAATGAGGTTGTTGGTCCAATGACTCATGCTGATGATGAGTTAGTTGTATTCACATATCCGGCTAAACAATTTGGCCCCGAGACTCTGACTTACTTAAGCGACAAAGAGTTGAAGATTGTATCTACATACGTGTTTCTAAATATTCCCGAAGTATCATCATACATCACGTAAGTCTAAGCTTATTTACGGTATTTAGTACAATTTACAAGTGTAGTCATCTCTATATATGTTAAAGACATTTTACTAATATCGCAGTTCATTCAAAGAGGCGTATGCTTCTAACCCAACTTTACTACAGTTAGTAATTGGAAACATTCACTAATGCTAATTTCCAATAATGGTTTAAGAAAAGGGTTGAAGCGGAGAATATTTCTGAGCGTTTTATAGATGTCATCCAAGGACCTTACAAAGTTGTTAGTTCTTTTCCGGTTGATCGTGAATGGGTATAGATTTAGAGTCGATGACTTGCATGAACTCACATCACCAATTCGGGGTTGTGGTGTTAGGAAGTCGCTATCAAGATTCTCGAGTCCAATTACTATGGTCGTTTACGAGGATGTAGTTGTGCTCAATTATCATCGGCGGCAAAAAAGGTAGTTACATTTAAGTGTAAATGGTTTGATCATCGAAAAGGGGTTAAAGTTGATCGTAATAGAATCACAACCATGGATATCAAGTCGGTGTTAAATTCTGATGACGTGTATGTGTTAGCAAGTCAAGTGGCTCAAGTGTATTACGCTCCTAATGTCGTAAATACTCGAAGCCCCTGGTACACAGTAGTCACTACTAAAACACGCTCATTTAATGCTGATAACATGTTTGGTATGGATGAGGCGTTGCAAGAAGATGTGAGCAACCCATTGGCCGTAGTGTTCCATGCTAAAGATGTGGTGAGTACTGATGTCATTGACGTACCTAACGATGAGGATGTCGAGGCCACCGTACACATGAATGATTATGTAGTCGTTGAGGATGATAACGATGACGAAACTGATCTCGAAATTGAGGATGAGGAAGATACCGAATCTGAGAATGATATACACGTTGATTCTGATGGGTTTGATGACGTGCGTAATTGAAAATGAGCTTTCATATTAGTCCTTACCACATATTGTTAAACCTTACATATTCATAATCTACCAATTTTGTTATTGCAGTAGGATATTCATGGCTAGACATAGCGGTGGAGGTCGCCGGGGAGGTGGGCGATCCTAAGATCGAGAGGCAGAGCTACGATGGAGGCTCTTCTTCAGGCGCGAGTAAGTTATCTTAACTAGGATTTAAATATATCTCAAGCTGCATTAATTACAATGATTATTGTGTACTATGTTAAATATAATTATTACAGATGCACCTCGTCGACGACACCGAGGGACGAACCTCGGTATCTTTGGTCGTCCGCCGGCAGTGCCACTTACAGTACCGGTGGATGTCGTTTCCCAGCAGTAAGTGTTAATATATTCGTACTATTTCTATCAGTTATTGCAAAACATAATTCACATAACACATATTGTTATACTTTTTTTGTAGTATACTAGACCCGGTGGCTAAGCACACCCTACATGCGATCTGTTTGACACATCTCCGAGAGGGTGCATGCAGTTCAGTCAGTATGCGCGTTACGATGCCACTTTTATGCAGACCGTCTTACGGGAGTTCCACATAAGTTAAGCATATTATCACTACATAGTTGTATTGGGATGACAAAATCAATTGTTCTTAATTTAAATAATCTTTTGTTATAGGTTTATTATCGATTTGACCCGAGCATTTCTCTACCACCGGGCAATCTTTGTGATTGAGCATCACGTCACCGTGAATTGAATTCTCGGATGGTCAGATGTGATGCGACGAGAAGGCGACTTCGGGCGACAGTAGACCAACCGGGACCACCATCAGAGATCATCAGCCCCGCATAGTCTCTGATTTAGCCTGGAAAGCTATGTGTGTGCAGTGGGAGGCTGAGGACTTCAAGAAAAAGCTTGAGCAGGCGAAGAAGAACCGTGGTCAGCTCTGAATAGTACACACCACTGGTTCTCAGTCGTTCGAGGAGGCAAAGACGGTAAGTGCATTGTATTTAGTTATTTATGTGTCAAGTTCTCACACAAATACTTAAGACCTATTTTATGAATGTTTGTATTAGGCATTAGAGAGGACCTTGGGCCGAGATCCTACCATGCTAGAGTTATGGGATCGAGCCCACACGCCTAAGGACGAGCGTGCTTTGTCTCAGGCAGCTTTAGTTATACGGGTAAAACTTATCTTACTATTTAGCTTTTAATAATATTCAATCGTAAATAAAATGATATAATTAACATACGTATACGGAATACATTACAGGACCGATTTCAGAAGCTTCGAGACGAGCGATAAATGAGCTAGAGACTATTAGGAGGGTTCGAGCCGTTAGATTCCGCCACCCCTCTTCCGATATATCAGATAGATCGGGTTGAGGAGTCGAGACTATGGGTCGCGTCTCGGGATCCCCTACTAGTAGTAATCTAAAGCAGATATCGAGTTTTGGGTCCGCCGAGGATACCCGCATATACACTTCCCGGAGGTAATATTTTTTATGTTTCACGAAATTATCCGAATTTATCATATTATATAAATTATTATTAGTAATCAATTTGTATATCTTTATAGGCTCCCCGTCATTGTCGAGAAAGACACATGTCGGACAATCTCACACGGTATTTGGCTTGGATGACGATATCTTTCGGCGGTGATAAAGTGTCGGATAGTTCCATACCTATCCGGTCTTTTCGGCGTCGTGATTGCCTTCCAGTTCTTGTCTTCACCAGATTGCTCAGGATATTATAGCAGGGGCCTCTGCAGAGAGTACGGGATTACCACATGAGTAGTTTGACGCTTGGAGCGCCGAGATGCTCCGGATGGTGATTACCCTCTTGGAGGAGGCTTTTCATCCGCCCCCACCTACTCAGATATTCTTATTGTTTATGTTTTTCAATTAAGGCTAGTTTGTTAATTCTCACACACACATATATATATATATATATATATATATATATATACGGACTAATGATTTATATTTTTGATTCTATCAAACAGGGTGGCGATGGCGAGCAGACTGGCGATGACGAGCAGGAGCACGAGGCTGATTTCCATACACCAGAGCAGCGTCGTTCACCTCCGCCCGATGATTCCACGTTTACTAGTTTATAGTTCATTTGTATAGTTTGTAGAACTTTTGTATAGTTTGTAGAACTTTTGTATATATTGTATTGTCTAATTGCGTCTGTACAACTATTGTAAATTATATTGTTTAACATTTATGGAACATTAGCTTATATTTGTAATTGGTTAGCTTATAATACGTTTTGGTGGATATTTGAATGTGAATGTGAATGATAATGAGTTGAAGATTACGTTTTAGTGCTACGTTGCATATTTGAATGTGAGATACAGGTTTATATTACTGTGTATTAGGTTGTGACAGGTTACAGGTACATTAATGGGTTTAAACACCTGGAAACTGAGCTTTTTAAAATCTGTATTTAAAAAAAAATTAGTTAATTCCGACGAAATAATGTAGTTACGACGAAAATTCCCTCGGAGATAACAAAAAAACAATTTTTAATAATTGTCGAAATATTCTAATTTCAGTCGTAAATACTCCATCTTCGACGGAACTACATCCGTCGTAAATATCCTATATCCGACGGACATTTCGTCGACCTTAATAAACAGTCATTTTTTATAATTTTTTGGGTTATTTTAATTTTCAGTCGCAAATATGATAATTCCGAGAGAATACGTCCGTCGGAAATAGGCCCTTTTTATCTGACGGAAATTTGCGTCGTACATTTTCTGTCGAAAAAAATTTATATCCGACGAAAATCAGTCGGAGATAAGTGCGTCAAAAATAAATTATATCCGACAGAATTCTCGACGGATCTTATTTCCGACGCGATTATTTACGATTGAATTTCGGACGGACTTTTTCGTCAAAAATAGATTAGGTGCGACGGAATAGGACTAGGTCCGACAGAATATTCCGTTGGGATAAAGCTTTTTTCTTGTAGTGACAGTACTTTGCTTCACAAAATAACAAGGTATCCAATTAATGTATCCAAGGTATGTGTAACAGTATGTAATCAATATGTGAAGTATATTAATTATAATAAAAAAAAAATTCATTCGGAAGTGCAAAATTCATATTAATTATGTAAGTGCAAAATCCAAGGTATTCATGCAAAAGTTGTGTATTCATATTAATTCGGAAGTGCAAAATCCAAGGTATGTGTAATAGTATGTATCAATATTTTTTCTCAATATGTGGAGTATATTAATTATAATTTTTAATTATAACAGTATTCATGCAAAAGTTGTGCTTACAAATGAAATACATAATTACATATTTAAATTCATATTTTAATAAAATATATATGCATTATGTTGAATGTTCAGCCCCATAATAAGGAGGCTTCGACAAAATCATTATTTAATGATTATTTTGACATACATGCCTTTAACTTGAATCAATTAGATAATATGCATATTAACGAGTGTTCAACCATGCAAACGGTAAAAGAATATAAAATGTATGCAAACATTCTCATGTAAAAAATACATCACAAAGTAAATAATATTTAGATTCACTTATTAAGTATAGTGCAATTCAAGCATGTTATTTTCTATCTTTGTAAATAAAGTCATTCTATTTCACATGAAAAGACAAATAACTTTTAGCATTGTGTAGCCTATATGACCGAACCCTGATTATAATATAAGTACAACTTTCCTCTGCAACTTTCAACAATTCCTTTGTAGTCTAGTTGGTTAAGATACTCGGCTCTCGCCCGAGAGACCCGGGTTGAAGTCCCAACAACGGAATAGGAACTGAAAAAGGAAAGGAAAGGGAGAATCAGAAAATGACTTCAACCGACGGGGCCTTCAATTATATTAGTCACGTATAGTGAATATAAAAGGCGACAACCCACTCGGCTAGGCGCTGCAGTCCCATATTTCTAAAACCCCAATAAATTTTTTCCTGAGTGGTTTTGCGAGCTTAAAGATCAATTTCTGTTATTATCTCATTGTAAATGTATTATTTTGTAAATATATGAAAAGTCACAACACATTGAAAGAAAATAGTGTAATATACTTTTCTCGATATGAAACAAGCCTTCTTTCTCTGGCGGGAGAAAAGCTATACGATCTTTTTTCTTGATTTGCTCCCAAAAAACATCAATCTTTCTTTATGATCCGACGGAAAAAACCAAGACATATGATCAAGGTAATGGGACTCGGAAGACAAAAGAAAGATCGATCAGAGTTACCTCTTTAGCTCCAATGACATTCAGCGATGAAACCTTCGTTGGCCTTCTGAGGTATCTTCTCTGCCTGTTGTTCTTCCTCTTCGTGTTGTGGTCATACCCTTTCATGAATTCTACACCTCCCCAGCAGAGTCGCCAAATAAATGTGGGAAAGAAAATCGTACATTGCTATGGTTAGGGTTTCGTGTTGGTTGAGGAGGAGAGAAATCCACGAAGAGCACAAAATTGATTGGTTGATTGAAGAGGGGAGAACGACAGGTGGGCGATTACTCCAACGACGCGTGGCAGAACTCCTAGAATCCGAGAACCGTGTTAGGGTAACAAGGATTCCAAGAGCCTTCTTAAGTCCGAGTTGAGAGAATGTCCAAACCCCTTTTAGTGCTTTTAGGTGGAATCTCCAAGCCTTTAAGTCACCAAAAGGGTCCCTTTGATCTTCCAAGAGTCCAAGTCTTGATTCCCAAGAGAAGTCCTCTTCTTAATGGAATGGAAGGGGTATTTATAGGGTTTTCTGGAAAATAGTCATGTGCCAGGCACATGCTTTCAGGAAAATTCCAAAAATACCCTTTAATCATCAGAGTAATGCCCAGGTCGTCCTGTCCTTCTAGCCACCAATCCAATCCCTCAATCAATTCCCAAAATGAGCTGCCTCCACGAGCCTTCTGCCTCGGGACCCGTGGAGGCTTCTCTCGGGTCTTGCCTATTTATTTTCAATTTTTTCGTCTTCATTCTATTAGGTTATGTGAACCCTAATTTGCACATTTAATGAGGTCGTAGAACCCTAATTGTGCATTTAATTCAATTAGGTCATATGAACCCTAAATTTGCACTTGGAACCACAATATTCATCCTCCATCTTGTTTCGATGTTCAGATTTGACATGACTCATAGCTGAAAATGCACGTTTTGTAGTTGTAGTAGATACTGAAAGAGTTAGAACAAGCCTGATCAGTCTATCGATTAGTGGATAGATTGTTGACTTTCTAGTTTTCACCAACCATTGACAGAGATCAGAAATAGTGGATAACTTTTGAAATTCTTGATGTTGGAGTACATCAAACTCGTAATGCTGCAATTGTATCCTTAAGTCCTCTTTCTCATGCTCTGTGAAGTCTTAGGGATAAAATTCATCCACAAGCTTACAGATATCTTCAATATTGAAAGACGTATGCCCATTTTGCGGATCCAATGTAGAGCTTAAAACAAGTAACTTCACCGCATGCTCACTAAACCTATTGTTTAACTCTTGTAACTGAGAGTCTATTATAGCTGCAAATATATCAATCCGATAATGCTCAATCACTGTAAATTTATCTTGTTGATGTCGAGCTCGACCTCTTCTCTCAACATATAAAACATCTAAATCTGGGACATCTATTGTATGTCGTTTACAAAAAGACTTCACCTTCACTATGAAAGTATTACATCCATCATCTCTAGCTCAACTTATGAATAAGTTTCTTTGTGGTTTTCACAAGGTGCATAACATTTAAAATATCTTGAGACTTTCGCTGCAAAGCTTGAGAAAGCATATCAGTGATTTCCATAATTGCTTTCATAAGATGCAAGATGAACACAAACTCGAAAGAAGTCAAAGAAGTGTAAGCCGAATCAGCATCTCCACGTTGATCCCAAGTTCCATCATCGATGATGTTCAATAAAACTTGACAAATTGCACTAAACATCTTTATCAAGCTAGAAAGAGACCTTAAGTGAGAACCCCATCGTGAATCTCCAGCCCTTTATAAAGTACCAATCTGATTCATTCATGTCCCAGTCTCAAGCTCTTCAATGGAAATCAAATGAGCAATATCGGATAATTGGGCAACTTTTAATTCATTGTTATGTTTACAAGAAGCGCCCACAATATTTATAATAAAACTTAATTTTGAAAAAAATTGATGTACAAAAGTAACTTCTCTAGAAGTTGCAACTAATGCCAATTGTAAACGATGAGCAAAATAATGGACATAATATGCGTACGGACATTCATTAGCAACTAGAGCTTGTAACCCTTTCCATTCACCTCGCATATTACTTACTCCGTCGTATCCTTGACCTCGAATATTATGAAAGTCAAGATCATAACAGGAAAGAGTAGAAAATATCTCGTTCTTTAGAGTTAGAGCCTTCGTATCTGATACATGTATGAGACCAAAAAAGCGCTCCTAAATAAAACCATCTTTGTCAACAAATCTAATAACAATAGCCATTTGCTCCCTTTTTGACTGGTCTCGAGCTTCATCAACAAGAATACAAAATTTTGCATCACCGATTTCCTTGCAAATTGCGTTTCTAATTTTCATTGAGTAAACAAGTAAAATCTCTTTTTAGACTTGGGGTGACGTATATGAGGCATTTTGATGAGCCCTTTCTAACACAATATTTTCATTATACTCGGCAAAAAGTCTTATTAATTCAAGAAAATTACCACGATTGATGGAACTTTTCCTTTCATCACGACCTCTTAAAGCCATACCTTGGAGTGTAAGATAGCGAATTGAATCAATTGAGGCTTTAAATCGCAATCGATTGTTTACACGTTGTTCAGAAGTTTGTTTCTCAATAACTTTTTGAATATGTTGTGATTGATTCATTAGATCATCGCATAATTTTTGAGCAATTTTATGTAATGAATTTGGATCTTTTCCCACATGATTCAAAAATGCACAATTCTTCCCATCCCTTAATTTCTTCCAACTATTAAATTCATCTTTTGAAAAACTACTTTGCCCATGTTGTGCACCTTCTTTGTTAAAGAGATAACAAGGTAGACAAAATGCGGCATCCTTTGAAGGGGAATACTCTAACCAAGATGGAAATACCTTGAACCATGATGATTGAAAGCGGCGAGGATGCTTTTCAGATCCAGAAAAAGGGTACTCGGGAATAATGCATTGATATGGACCGTAATTGATGTAAGCTCGTCGAACTTCATCAAGTAGATCACCAGGACATTTACATATTTCGATCCGTTTTCCAGGATCACGCTCCAAATAATTAATATCCTATTCTTTACCTTCAATTCTTGGTGATTTTAGAGAACGTTGTTCTTGTTTAGGGATATGAAGATATGTTTGAACATTAGGCTCAGGCGTAAACAAAGATGTGTCAACATGATTTGATTGCTTTCTCTTGAAAAATGAATCAATAGTATGTGATTTTCCCATTACTCTAAAATAAAAAACAAAAAAAAATCAATTAACTACACTATCATCAATATTATAAACGCAAATACACAATGAAAAATTTGATTCACATAAATAAATATAGATCGAATTGCGACTGTTAAATATCTAACCAATATAAATCTGATTCACATAAACAAATCTGATTCAAAGAACAGCTACACAAATTAATTAGAGAAAGAACTCAAGAAGAGGGAAATTAGTACCTTTTATAAGATTACAAATCTACTGAGCAACAGAGCAAGGGACTCCACCAAAATCAATGAATCACCAAGGTTTCCTTTATTAACTCCAAGCAAATCAACCAATTTCAATGGAGGGGCTAAATGCCTAAATTGCAATTAAAAATTTTAAAAATCAAAACATTGTATAATTTTAACATTAAGATAACATTGAACAGGTAATAATTTTAAATCAAAACATTGAAGTTTGGAACGTTGAAGATAATTTTAAATCAAAACATTGTATAATACTATAATTATAATTACTAAATGAAAAATAGGAGAACCGCAACTACAGCCTCACTGTCTTGGTTACGATGCCAAGTGTAATACGCATGTGTATGATTTTTAAGAAAGGAGAAAGAAATACACAAGAAATACACAAAAGTATTGGAGAAGAAAGGAAAGCAACTTTTTTTTGATGTACTGAACTGCTGAAGTGCAGCAACGAATGGTACTATGTTAGGGCTAGGGCAGAACCACAGTCGCCACTCGCCACTCGCAGACTCGCAGAAGAGAACCAAAATGGGCAATTGGCGGAGGAAATGAAGTAATGAATTGATATGAAATGAAAATGGGCTGAAATAGAGGTGGGCCTTCTGCTTTAGTACTTAAAAAATTGTAGGTGGGCCTTATAAATTTAATCTCATAATTTTAGTTGGGCTTAGTACTTAAAATTTTTTTAAATCTTGGGGGGGCATGGCCTCCTGCAATTACTAGCTGGCTCCGTCCCTGACCACGTCAGGATACTCAGTAATTTAATTATAAACTGAATACAAACAATGTGTTTCAGATTTATGGTTACTAATTAGATATATTTTGGTTATTGTATAATGTTGATTTTGTCACCATTCAAAGACCAATCAGCAGTATCCAACTATATAAGCACTAGTAACCAAAGCACAATCAGCAAATTTCAAAAACCAATTTAATCAACCTCCATATTGTCAAAAAGTACTAAGTAACCAAATCAGAATGTAACAGTAACCAAACGAAGCAGTGGCGACGACCACAAAGGAACCAAATGAAACTTTTTTTTTCATATTTTGGTTATTGTGTTTGAAGGTTTCTTGATAGACACATAATTCATACATTCTATTATCCCTAATTTTTTCCTTTTAATTATATTAGTGTATTAAATTAATATGTTTTATTTTATTTGTAGGATTTAATATTTATTGCAATAAAGTCAAAATCTTGGTGATCAAGCTATATTTAATGCTCTTATTTATTTAAGGAATATCCAAGAAGAATCCTACAAGGAGAAGGAAAGAGATGAAACAATCTTGGTGTGCAAGTCAAATCCAACAAGAGAAAGGAAAGTCTATCTAGAAGATCTCTTTATCTAGAAGATCTATTTGAGAAGTTGATTGCCACTAGAAAGTTGAAACCTACATGGAAATGAAACAGAAGTGCCCAAGTTCAATGAATCTAAATTAGGGTTCAAAGTTATTTTCCCTATAAATAGGTCTCTTATTTTAGAGAGGAAGGAGTATTTGGTATTATATTACTTTAGGTTAGGAGTAAGAGTAGATTAAATTACGTTTCATCGTACGCTTGTTGGAGGATCATTTTTAAAGGGAGTTTTCTTATTTATTTTCATTAATCTTCTACTTCTTCTTTATTTTAATTAGTTTATTTATTTTCATGTCAAGTTAATTTTTTATATCTAGGATGAAAATGAAATTAAATAATTATTCGTGATAATATTTTTCATATATTCTATTATTTATGCTTTTACGTTTAATTGATTTTTTTAATGTTTCATTATTGAAATATCTTTGTTTTATAGTTCTTATGTGATTTTAAATTAATTAAGAGGTTTTGATAGATTATTGTTAAGATATGAGTTTTTCATAATCTATGCTTTTCAAAGAAGTTTTGATGGGTTATAGTTAATTCTTAAATTTTTATAGTTTATACTTGACCACGTTAATTATAAATTATTAAATTAAGGGGAAGGGAGTTCAAAATCATAATTGAGTTATAAAAATAGAAGAGATTGAATTATATGTTATGTTTATTATTTAATGGATTCGAATTCCTAGATTGTTTCTTCATTATTAGTTTTCATATTCTAGTTAATTAATCCTCAATCTTTATTTCTAATTTGCCTAAAATAGATATTAAGAAAATATTAAAATTAATCTAGTCTCTGTGGGTTCGACCTGTACTTGTCATTTCTTCAATTAGACACTATGCACTTACAGTACATAGTTTTAACACATCAAGTTTTTGGCGCCGTTGTCGGGGAATGGAATTAAATTTTATTTATTCCCTAATTTTTATTTATTCAAATTATTTTTAACTCTACTTTTTTTTTCCAGGATTATTGAAGCGGATCGAAGGTGCGAAAATATAAAGATTTTGTTGATGCGCTTTCTTCGGTACTTCGTATCTCCATATTTTTTTAAAAAATAAAATTAAAAAATAGTAGTTTAGTTTTTTTTTTCGCATTCATGCATTCACTCACGTAGAGCACATCCTGTTAGGTTTTTTATTTTTTATTTTTTGTCAAATATAAACTGCGCTGATTGGTGGAGGATTGAGGTATGTCAAAATTTCTCCTCCTTTCGTAATTCACATAGTTTTTGGACACTTTACTTATTTATAATTTTTTTTATTTGTGCATTTTCCTCTTTAATCTAACAATAAGGGCACAACCTGTAACAAGATAAGGTGGGAATTTCATCACCCTTCCTTAGCCCATAAACAACCCAATTTGCATTGTGCATAACCATGACCTAATAAAATCAAGTAGACGCTGCCCCCTAGGACTCTCGAGCTCAATTAGGACAAAAAACTCCAAGAGGGGGCTGAATTTTAAATTAATTAAACTACTGGTGTCTAGGCTAGTGGTTCAAAAGATAAACGCCTATAGATTGTGTGGTTATTCAATTAGTCACCGTATCTACGGAGAGACTCCCACCTTTCTTACACTTGCCTGACTAGTGGTATGATTAATTTTGAATTTGGTGGACCTTGCGGTGTAACTTGGAATAGTTAGGAGCCGTCTAGATTTTATTTAGGTTAATCGTAGAATTAGGATGTTTATTTTTATTTTTTTATTTATTATATTTTTTTTGTGCGACTTTCGTGGTTAGTTGTCTGTTTGCTTTGTGATTTGTGGAAAAATGAATTCTTATTATAGTTAGAATAATAATTTTGTTTGGAATAAAGAACCCTACGAAAATTTTAATGCACACTAAGTAAATTAATTTTGTCCAACTTATGAAAATTCTTATCAATATCCATATCTGTAAGACCCCGAAATTTTTTTAAATAAAAAGGAATTTCCTTTATTTATTATTTTGAAATAGTAAGGGTTGATTTGATTAATGTGGATAGTTAAGGGTTAAATACGCAAATATTTCAAAATAAGCAAGTGGTTATAAAATATTCATTTTTTTGTCGGGAATATTCGTTTGGTCGTGGAATATTCGTGATCGCTGTCGGGGAATATTAAATGCGACAGTAGCGACCATGTGTGGGCCCCATAACGGAAAGCGATTGGATGAGGAAAACGACAAAGTTTGGGTGGTTATAAATAACTGGCGTAGTTATTTACAATTAAGATTGTTGGAATACCGGTGGTTAAAATACGATGTCTGGTGGTTGCAAAGAAAGCATACAGATTGTACAAAGATTGTTGAATTATTGATTCGTGACGTGAAGATGGCACTACTCAATAATTATTACGGTGAATTCTTGTTCAATATTTTATTTTATTGATTCAATAATTGTTGCGTTGATATTTTATATTATTATTGTTTGAAGAATTATCCTTTGCAAGATTTCCCATTATCGGATCAATAATTCATATTATTTGAATAATATTATTAGATAACATTATTGGCAATGTCTAGAAAGTTACATCTAAGGAGAGGTTTGGTCACCTAAATTGCGGCGCCCGAGAAGGAGAGATCCTTATTGGAAAGCCCCTCTTTCCAGGAGCGGCTGGTCATTATAATTGTGATTACGTAATATTATTTGTGAATAATTAATTATTGATTCATATGATAAGGAAATATTTATTTTATGTGGATATAAATGATGGATTTATTTATGTGGTTATAAATGAAGAAATTAATGTTGAGGTGTTTTATCAAGATTTTATCGGATTGGAGGTATTAAAAATCAAATTAGGGGTTTTGAGATATATTATGGGGTTATAATTTTTAATCCGACCGTTGGATTGTGGTAATTTTTGGGTATGTTATACATACATAAGTTGAGCATATGTCCACAAATTTTGAACCGTTAAAATGAACGAAGGATTTGTTATGAATTTTAAGAGGTGATTGATTCTAAATTAGGGTTATAATTGATTTTGGTGGAAAATTCTAGAATTGAGTGGGCCCCACTTGTGGTTGGTGAAAAATGTGCTGAATTTTATTTCAAATGTGGTGGGTGGCAATAGTAGCGAGTAAAGCCATCAAAGTAGCAAGTCAAGTCTGCTTCGGTGGGCTAACATTTTCCTATAAATAGAGGGCTAAGTTAGAATTGAAAATCACACACGTAAACAAAGTTTTCTCTCTTCTCTCTATATTATTGAGCGTATTTTGTGAGTATTTAGATACTTTGAGAGTTCTTTATTCAAGACAAGTTTCATTCAAAGATCACTTCGACCTTTCCTTAGAAAGCTTGATTCTTTGAGGTAAGGGATGTTATTTTCTTCTCAAATGATATTATTTCTTCAATATCATTATCTTTGAAATATTGGTTGGAACTTTTTATCAAATTTGGAACTTTTTCATGTCGAGTTACTATTCATGAGTTCTTATTCACGAGTTACTATTCATGAGTTACTATTCACGAGTTACTATTCACGAGTACTATTAATGAAGCGTGAAGATATTTTTTTTTGTGGAATTTCTATCTTTTGGTGTTGAGAGTTCTTATTCACGATATCAAGACTATTCACGATATCTGACTATTCATCGAAAAATAAAATTTCTTCTTTTTCGTTCAAAATATCTATTCGGATACTAGCTTTGATTGTATCCATGTTTTTGATCATTCTTGAATTTTACACCACTATGATTATTTTTGAGGTATTGTTGGACATGGATAAAACAAAGTACTAATCCTTAATCCTTAATCCTTGTCATTTTGTTTCAATTGGATTCGTTCTTTAAAAATATTTTCATCATCCTCGGCCTTAAATGATGATATTATTGAATATCTTTGGCTCGTAGTGCAAAAAGATGAATAATTTCGAGAAGAATATCTTTGGCTCAGTAGTGCAAAGATGAGCAGTGTTTAAATGAATACATCGATCGATGAATATCTTTGGCCTTTAGTGCAAAGATGAGCAGTGTTGAGATGAACATGACCGATTGATGAATATCTTTGGCTGTAGTAGCAAAGATGAATATTTGATTTGAAATGAATATTGATTGATGTTACTGAGGATAAAATATTGATGATGGACCGTTAAATTCATAGATTATAGTAGATTTCATTCCCTACGTAACTCTTCTATGAATTATTATTTTCGCCGCGAATATTGATCCGAAACTTGTTGTCTATTGTATTCTATCAGATTTTTCCTGTTGGAGACTAACGATAATTTGTTGTATATTATCTTAGTCATAACATTCTTTCTTGGGCTAGTTGAGCTCACCCTTTTCCTTGTTGTTCCATTTTTTCTTCTCGGGAGGCGAGAATGTAGCGAGTACTAGTCGGGTATGGAATGAAGGTTCTAAAGAGAGTTGTTTAGTAGTCCTCACCATTATTGTAAAATAATGTATCAATAAATGTGATGAGGATTTATTTGAGTATAAATATTATTCAGAAGATAATATTTGTATTTAAACTCACAGTTTTATTGTTGTGATAATAAAGTTGTAGTTGTTTTCGTATCATGTATTTGGCGACTCGAGAATGGGTTGGATGGAATGGACCTATTTTGGGGGCGTCCGGTTGGTATCGAGCTTAGGATATGATCTCTGGCGGAGATCGAGGAATAGAACTAGGACTAGGAGAGGCGAGTAAATCCTTTGCTAGTGTGTCCTACCTAAGCTTATTTGTTAGTTAGTCAAGATATAGGGATATTATGTGATTGATTTCCTTAATTAACCCTTGTTTTATGACAAGAATTGAGAATGTCATTTGAGAATATTAATAGTGGTGTAAATGAGACCGTGGAGATGCTCGTACTTAACAAAGAAGAGAACGTGCAACACAGTGGCAATGTACCTCCCATGAATAACACCACCGAGCGAGATGATGAACGAGGGATGTTTAGAAGCTTTTTGCAGTTCATGCAAAATCGACGAGGAGACTCGTGTTCAAAATACGTGAGGAGGAGATGATAGCAATTCACGGGTGGTCACAAAAGCAAGCAGTTCAAAGAGTTGGGACCACGCAGTGCGGGGAAAGCGAGATCCGATTATGGCGGAAACATGGGTCAAGCAAATTACCAAGATATTCGATGTCTTGGGATGCACGAAGGAACGAAAGTTTCATTCGCTACTTTTATGTTCCGTGGCGAGGCGAGACATTGGTGGGAATCAGGAAGCGTACTCCATTCATTGCACTCAAAGATGTCATGGGAGACGCGTTGAGAAACAGATTCAATGACAAGTACTTCCCCGAAAGTATTCAATATATGAAGGAAGTGGAGTTTATTAGATTGGAGCGTAATAACATGGCGGTGTCCCAAAGACGAGGCGAAGTTCGCGGAGTTATCGAGTTTGCACCTCATTTGGTGGAGAATGAGGAACGACGACGGATGTTTCGAGAGGTTTGAAACCAAGATACGCCAAGATCTCATTTCTCATAAATTTTCTCTATTCGGATGTTGTCGGCGGGGCTCGATTGTTAGAAGCGAGATAACGAGTACGCGTTCAACCGAGGGACCATAACCAGGATCATACCAAAGATAGTAGTCATCGTAATAACGATAACCGGTGGAGAAAGAAGAATACGGACAAAGGCCAGAATACTTCGGTGGTAATCGTGGCCATGAAAATAGAAGAAGCGAGTTGGGAGGAGATTTTAAAAAGAGGAGATTCAACAACGACCATGTGAAGACGTCGGCGCCAAAGGGCAACTAGTTCCAAGGAGGAGAAAGACCACCGGTCAGTATGTTACAAAAATGCGGAAAGAGGGACATATCACCAAACCGCCCACAACAGGTTTAAGGTATGTTATAATTGTGGAAAAGAAGGACATATCGCCGAGATTATGCGATATCGAAACCCGATCCAAATGAATGGTAACTCAAAAGGATGTCCCGTAAAAGTCAAAGACAACGATTCTCGGAAGAGCGTTTTTCGACTTCCAAAAAATACTGAGGAATCCGAACGAAGTTAGCACGGGTTAGTTAATTATAAATTCTTACGAAGTTTATACCTTACTAGATAACGGTTCTACCCATTCTTTTATCTCTCTTGCTTGCGCTCAACGTTTGAACTGACTACGGAGAAATTAGACTTTGACCTATTTATGGAGACTCCGATTAGAGAAACTTTCATTACATCCATTGTTTAAAAAATCTTGTTTGATTCAAGTTGGCACCATTACCTTACCGTTGACCTTATCTCTTTAAAGATACTTGCTTTTGGGGATTGATTGGTTAACTACTCATCATGCCAAAATTGATTGCTTTTGTAAGGTTGTTAGTTTTCATATTCCTAAGCAACTTCGTTATTCGAACTCAAGCGATCAAACCATTGTAGTCAAACATTTTCATATCAAGCCATGAAGTCATTCGTTTATTACGGATGTCAAGTTTTCTTAGTCCATGTTATGGATTTGAATAAAGACACGTCGATTTGAATAATATTCTTGTTGTTATTGATTTTTCCCGACGTATTTCAAGAAGAATTTATTGGCTTACTCCCAAAGATCGATATTAAATTTTGTATCGACTTTGAACCCCAGTACAAAACTCATTTCTAAAATCTCATATCGAATGGCTCTATTGAACTTCGTGAGTTAAAAATTCAACTATAGAATTTGGTACATGAGCCTTTATCTTGTGACTTCCTTTGTGGAATTCACCTAAGCCGACTCTCTATAGGGACGTCATATTCGATGCGATAGTAAACCGATAGGTGTCATTGTGACGCTATCCAAGATTGGGATATGAGTCACGATTGAAAGCAACCTAAGTCGATGAATCGAAATACGTAGCTTTCTAGGTTTAGTTGGTTATTATCGGAGATTCGTTGAAGGATATTCTCTAAACGCTATTCCATTAACGAAATGACTCATAGAGATACAAAATTCAAATGGAGCAAGGAATGCGGGAAGAGCTTCAAGAACTCAAGAGGAGACTCATTTCAAAGATATGTTACGACCATGCCATCCTCGAAAAGTTTAACGTGGTAGCCGACGTGTTGAGTAGAAGATCGTATACAAGTACGAGTACAATATTGTCAAAGACTCATTTCAGTATAATATACAAATAATAGAGATGGAGATGAAAACTCTAGGTACCCACGTGATGATATACGAGCACGTGATGATATCTGAGTATAATCGACTTTAATCGATAAAGTTAAAGTCATTCAAGCTACACACCGGAGTGATGAATTTGAAGAAGGAGGTGCAAGAAGTTGTTATTTTAAAAGCGAGAATCGGTGAGGTGAGGAAAGCTCAAACCTTCGATTTATTAATCCATTTGAAATTCTCGATCGAATAGGGCGTGGCCTATAGACTCATTTTACCACCAAGTATGACGCGTGTTCATAACGTTTTTCACGTATCGATGTTACGTAAATATGTGGACGATTCAAACACGTCATTGAGTTAGAACCGGACGAGATAGCCGAAGACTTAACGTCACGTAAGAGGTACTGTCAAGATTTTGTAGAGGAAAGAACATGACCTATGTATCGAGGTTATACCATAAGTTAAAGTTTTGTGGAGAAACCATCTTTATTGAGGAAATGACTGGGAGTTGGAAGCGAAAATGAAAGCGAGGTATCTTTACATTTTGAAACACCAGTATCGTCACGTCAATTTCGAGGACGAAATTTCATAAGGAGGGAGGTTGTAAGACCGAGAAATTTTTTAAATAAAAAGGAATTTCCTTTATTTATTATTTTGAAATAGTAAGGTTGATTTGATTAATGTGGATAGTTAAGGGTTAAATACGCAAATATTTCAAAATAAGCAAGTGGTTATAAAATATTCATTTTTTGCTCTGGGAATATTCGTTTGGTCGTGGAATATTAGATCGTTGAAATATATTCGTTTGGTCGTGGAATATTCATGATTTGTTGGGAATATTCGCATTTACGACTAGCACCATGTGTGGGCCCCATAACCCGGAAAGCGATTGGATGAGGAAAACGACAAAGTTTGGGTGGTTATAAATAATGGCTACAGTAGTTATTACTCAATTAAGACTGTTGGAATACCCGGTGGTTAAAATACAAGAATGTCTGGCGTGGTTGCAGAGTTACACCACGGTATTGCAAGATTGTTGAATTATTGATTCGCACGTAAGATGGCACTACTCAATAATTATTACGTAGTTCTTCGCTCAATATTTTATTTTATTGATTCAATAATTGTTGCGTTGATATTTTATATTATTATTGTTTCAATAATTGTCACCGCATGAAGATTTCCCATTATCGGATCAATAATTCATATTATTTGAATAATATTATTAGATAACATTATTGGCAATGTCTAGAAAGTTCTGTCTAAGGAGAGGTTTTGTCACCTAATTGCGCGCCAGTAAGGAGAGATCCTTATTGGAAGCCCCTCTTTCACAGGAACTACCGTGGTTATCATAATTGTGATTCTGTAATATTATTTGTGAATAATTAATTATTGATTCATATGATAAGAAAATATTTATTTTATGTGGATATAAATGATGGATTTATTTATGTGGTTATAAATGAAGAAATTAATGTTGAGGTGTTTTATCAGTATTTTATCGGATTGGAGGTATTAAAAATCAAATTAGGGGTTTTGAGATATATTGCGGGGGTTATAATTTTTAATCCGACCGTTGGATTGTGGTAATTTTTGGGTATGTTATACATACATAAGTTGAGCATATGTCCACAAATTTTGAACCGTTAAAAATGAACGAAGGATTTGTTATGAATTTTAAGAGGTGACTGATTCGGAAATTAGGGTTATAATTGATTTTGGTGGAAAATTCTAGAATTGAGTGGGCCCCACTTGTGGTTGGTGAAAAAATGTGCTGAATTTTATTTCAAATGTGGTGGGTGGCAATAGTAGAGAGTAAAGCCATCGCAAGCGAAGTCAAGTCTGCCTTCTTGGGCTAACATTTTCCTATAAATAGGGCTAAGTTAGAATTGAAAATCACACCGTAAACAAAGTTTTCTCTTCTCTCTATATTATTGAGCGTATTTTGTGAGTATTTAGATACTTTGAGAGTTCTTTGTCAAGATACAAGTTTCATTCAAGATCACTTCCGACCTTTCCTTCCGAAATCTCGATTCTTTGAGGTAAGGGATGTTATTTTCTTCTCAAATGATATTATTTCTTCAATATCATTATCTTTGAAATATTGGTTGGAACTTTTATCAAATTTGGAACTTTTTCATGTCGAGTTACTATTCATGAGTTACTATTCACGAAGTTACTATTCATGAGTTACTATTCACGAGTTACTATTCACGAGTACTATTCATGAAGCGTGAAGATATTTTTTGTGGAATTTCTATCTTTTGGTGTTTGAGTTATTATTCACGATACTCAAGACTATTCACGATATCTGAGACTATTCATCGAAAAATAAAATTTCTTCTTTTCGTCCAAAATATCTATTACGGATACTAGCTTTGATTGTATCCATGTTTTGATCATTCTTGAATTTTACACCACTATGATTATTTTTGAGGTATTGTTGGACATGGATAAAACAAAGTACGAATCCTTAATCCTTAATCCTTGTCATTTTGTTTCTTTGGATTCGTTCTTTAAAAATATTTTCATCATCCTCGGCCTTAAATGATGATATTATTGAATATCTTTTGGCCCGTAGTGCAAAGATGAATAATTTCTGAAGAATATCTTTGGCACAGAAGTGCAAAGATGAACGAGGTGTTTAAATGAACATGACCGATCGATGAATATCTTTGGCCTTTAGTGCAAAGATGAGCAGTGTTGAGATGAACACGACCGATTGATGAATATCTTTGGCTCAGTAGTGCAAAGATGAATATTTGATTTGAGATGAATATTGATTGATGTTCTGAGGATAAAATATTGACGATGGATCGTTAAATTCATAGATTATAGTAGATTTCATTCCCTACGTAACTCTTCTATGAATTATTATTTCCACTGCGAATATTGATCTCGAAACTTGTTGTCTATTGTATTCTATCGATTTTTCCTGTTGGAGACTAACGATAATTTGTTGTATATTATCTTAGTCATAACATTCTTTATTGGGCTAGTTGAGCTCACCCTTTTCCTTGTTGTTCCATTTTTCTTCTCGGGAGGCGAGAATGTAGCGAAGTACTAGTCTGGGTATGGAATGAAGGTTCTAAAGAGAGTTGTTTAGTAGTCCTCACCATTATTATAAAATAATGTATCAATAAATGTGATGAGGATTTATTTGAGTATAAATATTGTCTAGAAGATAATATTTGTATTTAAACTCACAGTTTTATTGTTGTGATAATAAAGTTGTAGTTGTTTCTGTACCATGTCTTTGGCGACTCAGAATGGGTTGGATGGAATGGACCTATTTTGGGGGCGTCACAATATCCATATCCAAATTCGGATCCAGAACCTCATATCCACAACAATTATCAAATGAAGAAGAGGAAATACTTAGTGACTTAGAGAAAACTATGAAAGTTTTAATGGAAAATCAATTTAGCAAGGATCAAGTTATATCTGTCTAGATACTCAAATGAATAGATTAGCCACCATAATAAATGAACAAGAGGTGGGTGAATTTTCTAGTAACTCTGATATTAATTTTGAAAATCTTAATGGTTGTGGAAATGATGAGAAAAATGAAAATTTTATATTCAATTCTACACAGTTTGAGTCAAGTGAGTCAAGTGAATTTGAAGAGTTTAAAAATTATGAGTCTATGCCTAAAATTGATCATGCTGCATTTAATGAGTCGGTTGAAAAGTTAATAAGCCTAAAGTTCCATACCTAGAAAGACTTACTTCTAAAAAACCACATAGTGATTTTTTGGACCAACCCATTAAAGTAAACATGATCCAAGAGTTGTCAATGACCCAAGAGATAATTGAAAATAGACTCTTGATTGAAAAAGATCCAATTGATTTTTTATTAAATCACATTGACCAAAATTGGAATGAATCTGAATATTTAGATAAGGTCAATGAGCTGTTGAGATCCACTATATACAAATAAGTCAACTAAAATAGAACATGTATTTGAACCAATTTTTCCATCATTTGAACATGTTAGTGAAAGTTTTCTTAAGGTAAATTTTATGCATAACTGTGATGAAAATTCTGACTATTTTCAATTTCCTAGACCTCCTGAAAATAATGAAAAGTTCACACTCACTTATCCATTTGTATCATTCATGTATAGTCACATGATTTTTAGGATTTATGAAATCTGTATATATGTACATTTGTTTTCTTTTTCATCAGATTTTCTTGCAGAACAAATGCCCCGTATACAAGGTACAATTCTTTCACATCTTTGTTCTCTTTTCTTCATTTGCATACATTGAGGACAATGCATGATTTAGGTATGGGGGAGTTTGTTTGTATTATTGTATTAATTTTTTTTTAAGAAAATATAGTAATAAACACAAAAAATTGAAAAAAATTAAAAATTGTATTTGACTTTTTATGGATTGAATTAATTCTAATAAGTGTTTGTGGAGCAAAACTCATGAGTAAGATTAAAAGATTTAGAACTCTTGAATCTTTAAAAGATTCAGAACTCTTGAATCTTTAATTCTAATAAGTGTTTGTATTATCTATGTATATTTTAAATTTACTTAAAAAAATTAAAATAATTATCATATTTGGAATAGAGAAAATACTTGTATACTTTCAAAGAGTATTATATATGTATATATACCTGTCTTATTTTTTTCATAAATTTGAGAGGAATATATCAGAAGTAAAAATATCAAATATCTATGTACTTAAAAAAAATTCAAAAAATCTACGGCAGCACCTTCCCTCCCCCGGTCCCTGCTTTTAGAATCCAGAAGTCATTTTCAATTAAAAATGAAAACCCGTGTCGACATAGAATTTATCAACCCATCGTCCTGGACAACTTTTAATATGAGTAGTTAGAAAAATAAAGGGGATAGCTGAAACTTGCATCAGCTCACGTGGTACTCAGCTGGCGATGCTTCGTTCTTGGTAGCTTCAGATAAAGTAAGATTTGTTCAAGTTCAATCTGGCATGACTGCATCACAAAATGGAACTCCATTATTTTTTATGAAACTGTTAATGCACATGAATGGTGTCTACTGTGATACCATATTGGCAATGAGTGGAGTAGTCTCTCAAGTTATATATTAAGTCTTCATGTCTTAGTTGTCCGATGTGGAATTTTATATCTAAACAGTTGTTGAAGCATGAATGTCTTTAAAAATTAGAAGATGACTAATCTAGCTGTCCATAATACTTGCCTACAACAAACTTGCATATGAAATCGAGTAAGTCAAAACTTTGAATTATACTTAATTTTTTTGTGAGAACTTTGAAATAAACTTGAATTAGACCAATTAATAGATCAACCGTCTGATTAATGGACAATATATAAGCTAAGTTAGGGAGGTAATATAGATTGACCAGTTAATATTTTGGGACAACTGTGCAAACCCGTGCTTTGCAATTTAATTCAACCCATACTTGGATATCCCTACCAATAATTGTTTAACCTCCTTGTAATTTTTATTTTACTTATTTTCTTATGTTGACTTATAAGATAATTTAAATGAAAAAAAATAGTTACAAAAATGAGGAGCTTATGGACTATTTGTTTTTTTTTAAAGTTATTAAGAGGAAACATGTAATTTTAAGGAGAAATGTGGGTTAAAATAGCACCCTTTTAAGATATCAAAAAGTCAAAAGATTTTAAATCAAAGTATTTATGGTAAAATACAAAGTCGACTATTGAACTTTGGGAGTTTTTGGGTATTGAACCCTTTTCTTTTGGTCAATGCAAATTGAGCCTCTTTCTATTAAAAATTTTGGACTTCGAGCCCCAGGCGCCACATGTGCGTTGACCTGCATACGTGGCGCCTACGTGGCACACATGGCAGATCTAACATTGATATTTTTTATTTTATTTTACACGTGGACGGGCTGACGTGGCGAATATTGAACTTAATCCTTGCTACCAAAATTACGAGACCTCTAGCTTAAAACTTGGATCCAATGACCACCTGAGCAAACAAGCCTAGCTGTTATAATTTTACAAGGATTAATCTTTATAACAAAATTAACCTAATTATTAAATAAAATATTTGTATTTATTAACGATATTAGGATTATGTCATATCACAAATAAAATATTTGTGTTAGACAAAATTAACCTAATTTAATAATGTGGTATAATTCTAACACAATCATTATATATATACTCTTATAAAGAAAAATTACATAAAAGAATGAAAGATCCTCTTCCCTTAATTTGCCCCGCATCTTGAAGTACAATAATGTCAACTTTCTATGACAAGGAAGTGACAACAGCACATAAATAAATGCACTTAACTAGTTCACTTAATTGCAAGCATTTTTTTTACTAATTTAAGACAGAATTTAAACTCACACACACTACTTTGTCATCGCAAAGTTTTGAACTCTCACCCTCTTAGAGCCCAAGGTTGCAAGTATGTTTTTCTTCGCACAAAACTAGTTGTTTTGCATTTTTGTCAAAATTAAGTGCCAAACTATTCAAATCTTAATGGTAAAGGTCTCCCAAAAACCATAAACAAACAGCAAACAAGATGCCATAACTCTGCTTCACTTTCACTTACAAGCTCTTTAGGCCGAAACTCAATTGCCTCGAGGATGATGCCATAACTCTGATTCATCCCCCATGCCATAATTAAAACTCAAAATGCTCATATATCCCTCGTGTCATTAACAAAGTCCCAAAGTTCCATCTCCAGCCACCAATATTGGTCTCTATGTTGTGGAAAATGTTTTTTCTGGATTTGTGCTTGACTCATAATTAAGTCCATGGCTCATTTGGTTTCGTTAGCTTCCAATTTACACCAAAATAGTACAATCATGGCTCGTAAGTCCAGTACTTGTTAATTTTGCCTCGCATGTTAAGCATCGTTGCATCAAGAATCTGAACTGCCTTTAAAAATCTGTATATATTAAATCACTTGTAATAGTTGTCCAAAATCGCTTTACAAAAATAAAATAAAATGCTACTATAATTTTTTTATTTTTTAAAGTTGGAATTAAGTACCACTACCTTGATTGATCAAGAACATATTTTTTTGTATTATATAAATTCAATTTAAACTCGTAAACTCTGTATATCTCATGTTATATTTTACTCAAATCATGATTAAGATGAACAAATGCCAAGGATGAAAAGTTGATAAAAATAAACAAGCTAAAATATTTTTCTTCGAACGAAAAGGCCTATTTTGCTTATTTGTCAAAATTAAGTGCCAAAACATCCAAATATTAATGGTAAAGGTCTACCAAAAAAATGAGCCTACTAATCAAACAAAGTCTACCCGATAATCATTCATTAAATTTTCGATTACACCACAACTTTATTACAATGAAAATCACCCGGTACCCTAAAATCGTAAACAAACACCAAACAAGATGTAAAGATTTCGTCAATGCAAATAAGAATAAATTGGGAAAATTCTTTGTAATATTCAATAAAATAATAATAAAATAATTAAGTAATCTTTAAAATATTTAATTGGGCTTTCCTTATGTTTGGGTCAGATTCTATTTAATTTATTTGGACCATAATAAGTAATATTACATTAATTGGGTCTAAATTATATTTGTGTAATTTTTAAAATCCTAATAAAATTAAAAAATTAATAAAACATATTAGTTAATAATAAATAAGTAAAACCTATTTATACCTCTTTACGCCTGATGAGTTGTGGGAATTAAGCGAGAACAAAAGAAGGAGGCGGAAGAAGAACGAGTAGAAGAACGAGAGAATTTGGCTGGAATTAAAAAGGGTTTGAGAATAAGATTTAAGATTTTATTCACCATATTCTTCTTCTCAAAAAAGTAATTATTGTATTTATTTTTGAATACGATATATATTTACTATTCTGATTTCAAGTATACTATTAGTTTATTGTGCCGCCGAATTAATCACCCAACTTGTTGTTATGATCTTGAATTGAAACTGAGAATATGAGTTTTATATTAGATAATGAAGTTATTGTTTGTATGAATTTGGCATCTAAAATAAATGAGTATAATGTACGTATATATTGTTCGGTGCAGTAGAGCTAAGCATGTTCAGAGTATGGGATATATATGAATTATTTGTTATTGCAATACTTTTGTTAGAAGTAAACCTCCCTGACATGGGTAAGCCTTATGTTATTAGCTATATAATATATCATACTATTTTAATATAACTTATTGTTATATAACATAAGTTTCTAGTGAATATAAGATTTACAGAACTCTTACTTGGATAAATGATAAATAATATTATATAATATTATTATAATTTAAATATATCTTTTGAGTACAAATTGAATATAGTATATTAAAATTATTAAATTTATGAAAATATAATTTGTATGGGTTCGTAATTTAATTACATGCTTTATATTTTATTTTGATAATTAGATCGGATTGGGGGAGTTTAGCGGGTGATATTTGGATTCGGCGAATTATTTTGGTACTACATTAAGGTACGGACTCCGTACTTTTTCAGCGATATTCCTTTAAATTTAATTCGTTCGTTTTGTACTCGTTTAGAAAATTGGTATTGCCTCTCGGGATTATTCCTTGTTGTCAAAATTATTGAGATAGTTTCGTTTTGGCGTTGATATTTGAATTCGTATTTGTACTCTTTGAACTAGTTAATCGTGTCAACATGTTTTGGAGACTTTATTCGTTTGTACCATTGTTCGTATATTTTCGTTCACACTCGGAGTTGTTTTGATCATTGATATCTTGTAATAATTGGGTATGTTTGTATTTGATAATTCGATTTCATTTGAATATGGTCATGTAAGCCTTGTGATTTGATCCCCTTTTGGCTTACATTTTGTAATTTGATCATTAGGATATACTTGAGCTAACCACCTGTGGGGGTACCACAGGCATGTCCTCTTGACACAAGGGCATGACACCTTCCGTGGCGGTGTGATCAGTCCACGGCGTATCTTTTTGTATGCTCGGAGTATGAGCTTTGGTCATTTGATATATTTGTTCAAAATACGTATGGGTCGACTCAGTATTTGATTTGATTCGATTTGTTTAGCAGATTAGTGACGTATGTGTCGTGCGTACTATCCGATTTGATTTGTATACATCATGGTACCGATGTATTTTGTTAGCCTTTGGCTATTTGTATTTGAGCTCAGTATGAAATTGTTATCTTACAACCATTTGACTCAGCCTTATTTGTTTGGGATTCTTTTAGCTATAATTATTCGATTGACAGTGTTAGTCATTTATAAATGGACTCTCAAATTTTGATCTATTCGTAATTCGTTTGTAATTCACATGTGTTCATTCATTCAACTCTTTTAGATTCATTACTTATTGTGATATATTTATTCATCTTCATATCCGTACTGGGCAATTGGCTCACGCTGTGTTCTTTTTCCGGCAGGTAATCAGGGGTGATCAGGATATGTGAGATGAGAGCTACCTTTGATCCAAATGAGTAGATTAGTTTTTTTGAAAATCATTATTAGTTTTGGTGTCCTTAATATTTTGTATATGAATGTTTGGGCCATTTTGGCATTTATTTCTTATTAGTAGAGACTATGTAAATGTGGAGTTCCTTCTATTTAAATTGGAGTATGTGACCTTTCATATTAAATTTTATTGGAGATATTTTGAAGTTTATTAGAGGTTTGTATTTATTATGTTTGTGCGTGACATCCCTTTTTCCTTTCTTTTGGGAAAAGGGGTGTTACATTCTTGAAGGCCCATTTCAAAATTTTCAAAGCTAGAAGTCCTTTGAAGATACTGGGATTCATTTATGCCATCATATGCAGTATTAGACTGATCGGTACTTGTGTTGGACATTGTTGATCAATAATAGTTTTTATAACCATTAGAACTACTTTGCGAATAATGGTCCTCGTATGTGGTATTAGAGTCATCATTTTGTTTAGTTCTCTTTTAGATTAACACACTGCATTTCTGGTGATAATTGTGTTCCGATCGTGCAATACTATTAGATCTAATCGACGGATGCATTTGAGACAATAGTGATTGAGAAGAACGTTTGTTATTTGCAAGATGATTTGATTGACTATGTTCGGAGAGTGAAATTTTTTTTAGAGACTTTTCGAAAGGCGTATTCGAGACCATAGTGACTCAGAAGAACTTTCATTATATGCCAGATGTATCATGTTGACAATTTGGACGTTATTGGTTCCTGGATAAATTAATTCTTGAACTTGTTTTATTGAATTATTATGTCATTGTCATCATCCTCATGTTTATATTATGTTGAAAGTCATCCGTGGCCTGTGAGTGCATAGATGGACTTGGTATGATTATGATGAGGATTATTCGGTATAATCATGGACCGTAATGTTACAAATGATGTGGAAAAAGTCCTCATTGGCCCATAATGCATTGATGGATAATTTTTGGTATGATTATGGCTATAGATTCTCTTCGGCCAAGGGTGAAAAGATGAATTGTTTTATGGCATGATCAGGACCGTTGATGAAAACACGATTATCTTTGGGCCGTAGTGCATGGATAATTCATGGTCGTGTTACTAAAGAATATCCTTGGCCTGTAGTGCAGGGATGATTTGATGATGTGGAATATTTATTAAGCTGAGCCTCAGCGATAAAAGTGATGAAAAACCTTTTAAATCATAAAAGATAGTAGATTTTATTTTCTACTTGACTCTTTTAATGGATTGCTTGTTCCGCTGCAGTTAAACTTTATGTTTGTTATATTGTATCAGTTTAACATTGTTGAAGGCTAAAGATAATTTATTTTGCATTATCTTAGTCGTAATATTTCTTACTGGGCTAGTTGAGCTCACCCTTTCTTTCATTGTTCTCTTCAGGAAATGAGAACGTAGCTGGGACTAGTCAGGGAACAGAGTGATGGTCCTAGATGGTGCATTAGTAGTCCTCACTATTCTGTGAAATAGTGTAATAATAAATGTAATGAGGAATCCATTGAGTGTGGATATTGTCTAGATGACAATATTTGTATTAAAACTCACAGCATATGTTTTGTCATATTTTACACGATTGTTGTATAATTAGTTTGTATTTGTGTTCAGTACCATGTATTTGGTGACTCAAAATAGGTGATGTATACCTATTTTGGGGGTGTCACAGTTGGTATCAAAGCCAGGTTATATGATCCCTGGCTGAGATGTGAGATAAGAACTAGGAGGGGAGAGACGGGGAATTCCTTCGCTAGTATGACCTACCTAAGTTTATTTGGTATTTAATTGGTCGGTCAAGTATAGAGATAATATGTGATATGTTATTTAACCCTTGTTTTGTGGCAGTATTTGAGAATGGCATCCGAAAATATTGAGATAAGCAATGAAGCACATGAGACCGTTGAGACACCTTAAATCACTAATCAGGTTAATGTGATATCAGACGAAGAAGGAATTAGAGATATCTATGTGGTGAGTGAAGAACTAATAGTTGTACCCGAGCTAGTTGTAGAGGTAGCAGCTAAGAGTGAGGAAGAAGAGGAACTTGAGGAGAATTGGTTAGAAGAAGCTTATGATCAAAATTTAGAATTTCAAAATTGTATTCATGAGTTAGAAGAGCAGACTGAAGAACGACAGATGGTCATGGAGCAAAGAGATGTAACAATTCAAAATTGTGTTACCCGATGTGCGATGCTTGAACAGAAGCACTCTTTGGCAGAGTATAAAATATTAGAGCTGGAATCTGAGAATGCTATGATCAAAGTTCTGATGAAAGAAGAAACAACTGAGCGAAGGAGAATAGATGATGCATGGGTAAAAGCCGCACGACGCGTGGATATGGTAGAAAAAGACGTCCGATCCAATAAAGTCAAAATAGATGAAATGGATTTTGCTTTTTGGACAACAATTGGGAGAATCCAACATCGAATTCAGAATTACCCTATGCATAGCGATCAACCCTAATTCGATATGGATCGGAGAATAATGATTCAAATCATGGATCAGGAATGTGAAGAAGCACTTAAGGGTGGAATGTACCCTATAGCAAAGTCAAATCCGGTAGTTTAAGTGTGAGCGTTTGTCGAGGAACCCGAACGAAGTTATTACGGGTAAGTTAATGATAAACTCTTGTGAAGTTTATACCTTATTAGATACTAGTTCTACCTACTCTTTTATTTCTCCTACTTGCTCTCAATGTTTAGATTTGACTCCGAAGAAACTAGACTTTAATTTATCTGTTGAAACTCCGTTGGGAGAAACCTTCACTATTTATAAATCTTGTTTGATAAAAATCAACACTTTCACATTACTTGTCGATCTTATCTCTTTGAAAATACTTGTATTTGATGTGATTTTTGGAAACGATTGGTTAACTACTCATCATGCTTTTCGTAAGGTTGTTAGCTTCCATACTCCTAACAAAATGTTATGCGAATTCAAAGTAACCAAATCACTAAAGTCAATCATTGTCATATTATGCCATAAGTAAAGAGCCTAGATCCTTTCGTTGTCGACTTCCTTGTGTGGAATGCACCAAAGCCAGACTTTTCGTAGGAGACGTTGTGAATGACGATGGCAAGTTGATAGGTATCAATGTGACATGTTTTCCAAGTCTTGGATGAGAGTCACAGTTTTGAATGATATTTCTATTGTCAATAAATTTCTTGACGTATTCTTGAAGACTTCCTGGTCTACTCCAGAGCGTGAAATCGAATTTTGTATTGACCCCAGTACAAAACCCATTTCTTAAACCCTCAAATATTTCTTCAACCAAAACGAAGGTATAATACGCCAAAGACGTTGACTCGAGCTGTTAAAGATTACGATCGTACCATTCAATACCATCGTAGGAAAAGCGAACATGGTAGCTGACGCGTTGAGTAGAAGATCGTGTGTGGTTATAAGTGAGAATATACGAACCTACGTGAAGATAACGAATATACGATTAGAATCGACTTTAATCGATAAAGTTAAAGCCGCTCAAGCTACATACTCAGATCTGATGAATGTGAAGAAGAAGGTTCAAGAGGGCGTTATTCTAGAAGCAAGAATCGACGAAGAGAAGAAATCTCAATCCTCGATTTAATTGGCCCATTTGAAATCCTCGGTCGAGTAGGAACTGTGGCTTATACACTCATTTTACCGCTAAGTATGTCGCGTGTTCATAACGTATCGATGTTATGTAAATATGTGGATGACCTAAACCACATTATTAATTTAGAACCGGACGGGATAGCAGATGATTTAACGTATGAGGAGGTACGTGTTAAAATCTTGGATAAAGAAGGATTATATTCGACACTCAAAGGTTATACCTCAAGAGTTAGAATCTGAAATGAAGTCAAGGTATCCTCACCTGTTCAGCATACCAGGTACGTACATAAATTTCGAGGGCAAAATTCTATAAGAAGGGGAGATTGTGAGACCCCAGATTTTATGAATAAATATTTAATTTTCTCGAAATAATTTTTTTTAATATTATGGTGTGGATTTAATAGTTGTGGGTAATATTTATAAATTTTGCAAAGTATGCAAGTTGTCATATTATATTCGATTGGTCGGGAAATATTCTTTTTGTCAGGGAATATCCGCATGACTGCATACAATCATTGGTGGACCCCACAATGTAATTATCATTTCGGGTTGAGAAAAAAGAAAAAATTTTTTTATAAAAATAACGGCGAAAGTTTTACCGTTAAAACCTGTTGAACTACTCTCAGTAGTAAAAGTACAAAGAATATGTGTGGTTGCATAGTAATACACAGTATTGATTATTAATGCTTACGTGATAAGTCACTCAGTTTTGTTTTATTGATATTATTAATGTAATAAAATAGAAAAGCTTTTTATATAAAATGTAATACTTTTATAAAGTTATTCTATAAATAGAATATATTATATTTTATTATGCATAGTGTTGCATAAAGCTGCTGATAGTGTTTTTATAGAAAATCTTTTATATAAAACATAATACTTTTATAAAGTTATTCGTTTTATTAGATTATAAATAGAATATATTATATTTTATTTAAAAGATTTTGTTTTAAATATGGACCGTCCGTTTAAAGTAAATCAATCTGACTGTTCATGAATTAGTTATTGAATTCTTATGCAGGTCCATTCTTCTATAAATAGAAGTTTATTCTTCATTATTTCTTTTAATTCACTTAAACTCTAGAGAGAGAAA
Source organism: Panax quinquefolius (assembly GCA_020205615.1). Classification (NCBI taxonomy): domain Eukaryota; kingdom Viridiplantae; phylum Streptophyta; class Magnoliopsida; order Apiales; family Araliaceae; genus Panax; species Panax quinquefolius. The sequence goes on from CM035154.1 coordinate 28,438,502, forward strand.
CTATAGAGAGAAAGAAGAAAAGTATTCTGTTATTTCACTACTCCTACATCCAGTACTCTTCTTCTTAAGGTAAGGGGTATTATTCTTTCTTATTCATGAAGAAAACTTCTGTTATTCCATTCTTTATTATTTTGTTGGAATAACTCAGATAATGTGGCTACACTTATACATGGTGAAATTCTTACATTATTCCATTCTTTATTATTCTATTGGAATAACTCTGTGATATCGCTGGATACCCTATATTTGGTGAAATTCTTACATTATTCTATCTCTTTATTATTCATTTGGAATATCATGTATCATGCGTTTCTGTGGGACTGGTTAAAATCTTTATTATTCTGTTAGAATATCACATGCATGCGTTTTACGCCGGACACGGTTCCGTCTTTATTATTACATTGGAATATCCTGCCGGTATATTTACGCATTGACCGAGTTCTATTATTTATTATTCATTGGAATAACTTCATGCATGCGATCTATCGCATGCATGGTGATTTACATTGTTATTCCATTCTTTATTATTTCGTTGGAATATCACAGCCGGCATGCGTATTACGCTTCTAATTCGGTTCCGATTACATTTATTATTCTATTGGAATAACCTGTCTATGTGAAGTACCGCATGCATGGTGATTTCTTTTGTTATTCCATTCTTTATTATACTCAGTTGGTTAAAGTTTTGACTTTTATACTCCATGAAATTAGTGGAATATCCTTGATATTTGCACTTCATCCAGTATCTTTTCATGGAAATATTCTTCTGAGCATTCTTGAATTTTACTCTACAAAGAAGTATCATGTTGACAATTTGGACGTTATTGGTTCCTGGATAAATTAATTCTTGAACTTGTTTTATTGAATTATTATGTCATTGTCATCATCCTCATGTTTATATTATGTTGAAAGTCATATGTGGCTTGTAGTGCATAGATGGACTTGGTATGATTATGACCAGGGATTATTCGGTATAATCATGACCGTAATGTTACAAATGATGTGGAAAAAGTCCTCATTGGCCCGTAATGCATTGATGGACAGTTTTTGGTATGATTATGGCTATAGATTCTCTTCGGCCAAGGGTGCAAAGATGAATTGTTTTATGCCATGATCAGGACCGTTGATGAAAACACGATTATCTTTGGCCCGTAGTGCATGGATAATTCGTGGTCGTGATACTAAAGAATATCCTTGACCTGTAGTGCAGGGATGATTTGATGATGTGGAATATTTATTAAGCTGAGTCTCAGCGATAAAAGTGATCAAAAACCTTTTAAATCATGCATAAAAGATAGTAGATTTTATTTTCTACTTGACTCTTTTAATGGATTTTTTGTTCCGCTGCAGTTAAACTTGATGTTTGTTATATTGTATCAGTTTAACACTGTTGAAGGTTAATGATAATTTATTCTGCATTATCTTAGTCGTAATATTTCTTACTAGGCTAGTTGAGCTCACCCTTTCTTTCATTGTTCTCTTCAGGAAATGAGAACGTAGCTGGGATTAGTCAGGGAACAGAGTGATGGTCTTAGATGGTGCATTAGTAGTCCTCACTATTCTGTGAAATAGTGTAATAATAAATGTAATGAGGACTCCATTGAGTGTGAATATTGTCTAGATGACAATATTTGTATTAAAACTCACAGCATATGTTTTGTCATATTTTACACGACTGTTGTATAATTAGTTTGTATTTGTATTCAGTACCATGTATTTGGCGACTCAGAATAGGTGATGTATACCTATTTTCGGGGTGTCACATAGATGACCAAAATACCCCTTCTTATAAAAGTCTCTGTCACCAGTATTACACTGCGGACGATAGATATGGCCAACTGGGAAACAACACCGTTGTAAATAAGTCTTGTTCGCAGTATTAAACTAAGGATGCCAAATTCAGTTTTTGTTTTAGTTTTCAAGGTTTGATCAATTTCCAAGATTGCACTCATTGGTGTTTGTTTTAAATACCAGATACTTGGAATGGATTGTTATATGTTTCTCTCTTGAAGATTGAAAAATGACCGTGGAAGACCTGAAAAGAAATTTTCAGAGATTGCATATTTGCATTTAACATGCTGACATAGTTTTTCACAAAGGGCGATGTTTTAAGTTGACGCAGATGACAAATATATCATTGGGATGAGATTGTAAAATTCCAAAACGTATATCATTGGCATTCAACATGATCGGAGCCTTGAAAACTAAAAAAAATTAAATTTAGCATCCGTAGTTTAATATTGCAGACGAAACTTATTAGTTTGCCATTTGGCCATATATAACTAGCGTCCACAGTATTAAACTGTGGACGAGGGACTTGCAAAGGAGGGCCATTTTGGTCTTTTGTCCCGTCCATAATATTAAACTGCAGAATACTGAAAACTAAATTGCGTACAAACCCTTTATTTAACCGTTCGATCTTCGGATGGAGGGTAACAATGTGTTATATAGTAATTTTAAGTTAATACCGTTAGATATAAATCGGTCCCCTATATATATATAATCCCATTATCTACTAGCATTATTTATATTTTGTATTTACTTTTATTTTGTTAATATGCATGAAAAGTATTTCTTTAGATTTTTTTTGTTTATTTAAAGATGGAGAGAGTATATTATATGGATTATTTGCAATTTTCTGATAATAGGTACGAACTCCGAGTGGGTAATCCAAGTCAACTCTAGCTGTCCTAATACTTACCTAATATTACAACAAAATTGCATATAAAATCGAGCAAGTCAAAACTTTGAAATATATATTTTTTTGAATAACTTTGAAATAAACTTGAATTAGACCAATTAATAGATCAAATATCTGATTAATGGACAATATATTTGCTAAGTTTGGGAGGTAATATAAATTGACCGCATAATATTTAGGGATAACTGTGCATGCCCATATATGCTTAGCAATTTAATTCAACCCATACTTGGCTATTTCTACCAATAATTGTTTAACCTCCTTGTAATTTTTATTTTACTTATTTTCCGTTGTTGACTTATAAGATTAATTAGAATGAAAAAAAAAATAGTTACAAAAATCAGGAGCTTATGGACGATTTGTTTTTTCTGGTTGTGGAAAATGTTTTTTCTTGTTTTGTGCTTGTCTCATAATTAAGTCCATGGCTCATTTGGTTTCGTTAGCTTCCAATTTACACCAAAATACATGGCTCGTAAGTCCATCGATATATAGTCTTCGATGCCAACATTTGAGTACTTATTAATTTTATTATTATTATTTTGAAAGTTATTAGAAGGAAATATGTAATTTTAAAGTTATTTGTTTTTTTCTAGGATTCGTGCTTGTCTTATAGTTAAGTCCATGTCTCATTTGGTTTCGTTAGCTTTCAATTTACACCAAAATAGTACAATCATGGCTCGTAAGTCCATAGATATATAGTCTTCGATGCCAACATTTGAGTACTTATTAATTTTGCCTCGCATGTTAAGCATGGTTGCATCAAGAATCTGAACTGCCTTTAAAAATCTGTTTATATTAAATCACTTGTAATTAATAGTTGTCCCAAATCACTTGACAAAAAAATAAAATGCTAATATAATTTATTTTGATTTTTTAAGTTGATGGTACAAGTAGCTTGATTGATCACGAACAGATATCTGACTGCAGTTGTTTGGGCAAGAACATATTTCTTTGTTAATATAAATTCAATTTAAACTCGTAAACTCTCTTTATCTGATGTTATATTTAACTCAAATCATGATTAAGATGAATAAATGCGAATTATGAAAAGTTGATAAAAAAAAACAAGCTAAATATATAAACAAGCTAAAATATTTTTCTTCGCACGAAAAGGCATGTTTTACTTTTTGTCAAAATTAAGTGCCAAAACATCCAAATCTTAAGGGTAAAGGTCTTCCGAAAAATGAGCCTAAAACAGAGTCGATCATACTAATCAAACAAAGTCTACTCGTTAATCGTTCATTAAATTTTTCGATTACATCACAACTTTATGACAATGAAAATCATCCAGTAAAGAAAATTGCCAACTCCCACTACCCTAAAACCATAAAAAACACCATATAGATTTCATCAATGCAAATAAGAATAAATATCTATTGGAGATATTTATGGGAACATGTTTAGAAATTTTAAAGGCTAGAACTCCTTAGAAGATACTGGGATTCATTTATAAGGCTAGAACTCCTTAGAAGATACTGGGATTCATTTATGTCCTGATCGGATAAAGACCTTTTCGTAGGTCGTATTTGAGACGGAAGTGATTGAGAATAACTTTCGTTATGTACTGGATTATTTGATTGACTATGCTCGTCGTTGGCTGAAAAAATTTGCTTTGCTAATAGAGATTTTACCTTGGGGCGTATTTGAGACAGTAATGACTCAGAAGAACTTTTGTTATGTACTGAATGATTTGATTGACTAAGCTCGGAGGGTGAAAAAATTTGATTTGCTAATAGAGACTTTACCTTGGGGCGTATTTGAAACAGTAGTGATTCAGAAGAACTTTCGTTATGTACTAAATGATTTGATTGACTATGCTCGGAGGGTGAAAAAATTTGATTTGCTAATAGAGACTTTACCTTGGGGCGTATTTGAAACAGTAGTGATTCAGAAGAACTTTCGTTATGTACTGGGTGATTTGATTGACTATGCTCGGAGGGTGAAAAAATTTGCTTTGCTAATAGAGATTTTTCCTCGGGACGTATTTGAGACACTATTGATTGAGCAGAACTTTTGTTATGTACTATATGATTTGATTGACTATGCTCGTTATTGGGTGAAAAAAATTGCTTTGTTGATAGAAACTTTCCCTTGGGGCGTATCTGAGACAGTAGTAATTCAGAAGAACTTTCATCATGTATTGGATGATTTGATTGATTATGATCGGAGGGTGAAAAAATTTGCTTTGCTAATAGAGACTTTTCCTCGGAGCGTATTTGAGACAATATTGATTGAGCAGAACTTTTGTTGTGTACTAGATGATTTGATTGACTTTGCTCGGAGGGTGAAAAACTTTGCTTTGCTAATAGAGACTTTTCCTTAGGGCGTATTTGAGACCGTAGTGATTGGCGAGAACTTCTAATTTGTGCCCAAGAATTTGGTTGACTACGTTCGGAATGTAGTCTGGCTCCATCTGCTGAATTCTCCATCAATTTCAATTGCGCTTTTCTAGACAATGGCGTCTGTGAATTTAATCTAACAAAAGAGTGCAAAAACTTTTTAAAAAAAAATTCTGGCAAAAGGCTAAGAATGATATATTGCTGAAAATTTATTCCATAATCTATAAGAAATATATAATGGAATAAAAATTACACATTGTCAACAAAATACATGAAAGTTGATAATAAAATAACATACTCATACCATAATTTAAAGTTACAATCCTCATAATTAATAAGCTAATCCAGAAGATAAGAAGTATACTTCATAACTTGAGAGAATACCTTGCTGCACCAAAACTTCAAAAAACTCTCAACTCCTACGCTTGTTGGGATTCATACTTCATGCTGCTGCTATTACTTTATACAAATGCTGCAATTCTTTCTTTCTACCATCAAGTTTATTAAACCACATACTTAAACAAGCAAAATATACTCCACTCACATATTAAGATATCTATTTTTAGTTCTAATTGATTGGGGCCGGTGGCGTGTCGACATTGACTTTGACAACCCGTGTGGACGGGTTTCGATACAATTGGGAAGTTTCTATTGTAAGTTTTTTCCCCACTCCCTCACATTAATTAATGGTAGTCGTTGTCAGCTCATGTAGAAGTAGAATGGTTTGGATACAAGTGGGAAGTTTATATACTCTTTACTAAGTTTTTTCTTTACATTAGTAAATGGTAAATGGAATTCTCAAGTTTAGGAAACCCTTGGATAGGGAGTGGAACCTTTTTTTTTCCTTTTTTTTTTGAATAATGTGGAGTTTCTCGAACGCAGTCGGAGTAATCTCATCACCCTAGACTAGACTTTTCATACAGACTTGCGTTTGCGTTTCCGTGACCTCATGACTCTTTAGGGCTCGACACTTGTAGCTAGTGGAATTTGATCTCAGGACGTCCGAATTTACGGTTCACCCGATGTTTCATTTAAACCACTGCGACAAATGCTAGGATTGGAACCTTTCGTGCAAGATATATGGGATGAATGTGAGGAGAGACACTACAAGAAAAATTGCTATACGCGATTAACGCTTTTCAAATGTATCATCTACGCATCATCGATATTAGTAATAATGATCGCCATCTGCGATCGGGACTGGTTTTAGTCGCTAGTTCCTATCAGCGACCGCATGCGGTCGCTGGTATAAAATTTCCTCCCAAAAATTTGGTGCGAAACCCTGGCGCGGTTTTTTTTCCGACTAATCTCTATCATCGACCGCATGGCGGTCGCTGACATGTCCATGCCATTAAAAATCTGCGATCGCATGCGGTCGCTGATTCTCTTAAACATATTCAGACTCAGGTGTTCGCTCGATCAGCAAAAGGAAAAAAAAAGAGGGAGACAGAAGAGGGAGAAGGGGAAAAAGAGAAGAGGGAGGCCGGTTAGTTCATCACGTTCGTGTGGCACAGGCTTCTCCAAATCAGGGACCAATTTTAGAGGTAAGAAATACTTTTTAACTTCTTCTTCTTTTTTTTGATTGTTTGTTGTTTGTTATGTTTGTTCGTTCTTCTCCAAATCAGTATGTTTGCTACGAAATTTTTTTTAAGGGTTAATTTATTGCAAAGAGTTGAATGAATGAAAATGATTTTGAGATTACTGAATTTGGGATTACTGAAATTTATAGCTTCTTATTGAATTTGGGAATATACTGAAATTGTTGCAAAGAGTTTTATGAGATTACTGAAATTTTTAGGGTTAATATGTGTTTTAAGATGAGATTATCTGAAGTTGGATAATTTGTTATTATTGAATAACAGTTGCTGAAATTTGGAATTTTTTTGAATATAACATTACTACTGAATATATTGTTGCTGAAATTTAGATAAATTGTTGTTGATATTGCTGAAATTAGGATAATTTTTAGGCTTCTTATTGTTGTTACTAATATTGGATTCTCCTAAATTATGCCCTGAATTATAGTTGTGCACATTCTATTTTGTTGTTGGGATTATATTTTGCTGAAATTGGAAATCACATCCTTTGATTTGGGACTTCATATTATTTGGAAATTTGTGGGCCTATTAATTATTTATGTATTTTACTTAAACTCTCAATATAAAAATAAACTAAGTAAAATTTACTATATACTTCTAACTATTAGTGGCTTACTAAGATTATGAACAGTACTTTTGGTATCCACTTGAAAACAAACAATTATGACACTTCTGAATATCAAAAAGAATTCCTCGGCAATAAACATAATCTTAAATATTAGGGCTTAACCCAAAACCTAGGTTGCAATATATGATCATACTTATACCAATCCAATATCATGAACATGAGTATGACATAAAACATAACTAGGAATTAAGTTTATCCATAATTCAATCAAGAAGAAGGTTCAAAGAAATTTGTCCATTATTCACAGTCGAGAAGATCAAGATTCCTGCAATTTCAAACAAGTAATCAATTTCAGTCCTTCTCTTGTAGAAACTAGAGTGTCTCCTTGCCAAAAACAACTTGACTCGCCTTCTTTCTACAAGAAATCAATTTCAGTCCTTTTCTTGTTTGTTATCTCTTGGCATAAAAGGATATCATGAATAAAAATATGTATGCTATAAGTATGACTTAGCTTAGGATAGAAAGAAAATAAAAAGTACAAACACAAACACAAGCACCATAACTTCAATCACATGATTAATGTTCATAAAAATAATGAGTTTTCCAAAATATCCATACTTGTCTAAATCTTCATATATAAGTCAAATGGCCATATATGCATTCGTATTCACAGTTGTGTTATACTTCCTTGGTGTTTAATATATGTGATGTTATGTTAATTGCTTATACATTCTTGTTGCTCTTATATGCCTACAAATGGTCAAGTATGTAATGTTTTGGACTGTTTTGGGTATCAAATGACTTTATAGGACTAATAGTTCCACATTAAGGGACTGATAGTATGCCTTCTTCTGCAATCTTGATATACGCAGCGTTATAATTTCTAGAACACATTGCAAAGTCCATTGGTTGTTCTTCAAACTTGACCATCAAGATATTTTCATCACCTAATGTCATATCCTATGTAGAAGAGTTTTTGTTGACCCTGGAATATATAAAGGAAATGAGTATATGTGATGTTATGTTAATTGCTTATACATTCTTGTTGCTCTTATATGCCTAAAAATGGTCAAGTATGCATGCCTTCCTGCATGTGGATAGTCCATATTATAGGGGAGACTCTGCCGAAATTTTTTCGTTGGTCGGGTAATTTAGACTTGTCCCAATGCATATGCAGACCATGCATGATGCAATGATTCATATTCTACCCCTAGGAATCTATTGGTTTTAGGTTGGTGTCAGTTAAAATATGTAGGATGACATAAGACCATACCTCATTCGAATTTAAGATCCATAACAATATACCATGCCTTTGGGTAGTCGATCTCAAGCTGTGTAAATTTTTTTTGGCATGTATCCTTTTTCAATTCCCGAATAATCATATATGATGCACACTCATGTTATATATGTACATATGCATCTATATGTATTTATAAGCATCATAAATGGAATTGAGCTGAATTGTAAATCTCTAACAAGGGAATACAATAATTCATGTCAACATAGGTACCGTGGTATCATGGACCTCTATTCAGACTGTAGTTGGATGAGATGACGAAAGTCAAGTGCCCAGATAGGTACTACAATAGAATTTAGAGCTGGTTGCCAAGTATTTCTAGATTATGCGTATAGTTACCCGGAATGTGTTAATGGTCAGATTAAGATAAGATGTCTTTGCTTTAAGTGTAAGAATGTAAATTATATGGACATAGACATAGTAAACTATCATTTACTTATTTCCGGGATCATGAACAATTACGAAGAATGTTGGTGGGCACATGGGCAGAGAAGAGATAGTGGCAACGCACAAGTACACAATCTAGGCAGCAGTACCCATCGTATGAATGACATGGTTCATGATATTGCAGGGCTGGATTTTGATTGGGAACAAGGTAGAGAGCAACTTATGAATTCTGATGCCAAAGCATTCTTTAAGTTGTTAGACGAGGGTAGCGAACCGTTGTGGCTTGGTTGTACGAAGCACACTACATTATCTGCAGTGGCGACATTAATTACTTAACATCAAGGCTGATCACAACATGAGCCATGAGTGTTTTGAGTCACTCTTGAGGGCCATTAAGAGTATGTTGCCTGTCGGTGAAAAATTACCCGATAACTACTACTATTGTAAAAAAATGGTGAAAAAGTTGGTTCTTGGATATCAAAAGATCGTTGCATGTCCGAACGATTGTATGTTATTTTATAAGGAAAATGAACAGAAGAAAAAGTGGACGTTTTGCAGTCATGATCGATTTAGGCCTAATAAAGAGGGTGTGACTACAAAAAAGACGAATATACCTTTTAAGATTTTAAGGTATTTTCCAATTACACCGCGACTCAAAAGATTGTACATGTCTTCAAGAACAGCTGAACTTATGACTTGGCATGCGAAATCTCCAACCAAAGATAGAGAACTGAACCATCTTGCAGATGGGCAGGATTGGAAAGATTTCAACTTAGCACATCCCGGGTTTGCATTGGAACCTAGAAATGTGAGGCTTGGATTGTCCATTGATGGTTTCAACCCATTCGGGCACTCAGTTGTTCCATACTCTTGTTGGCCTGTGATTGTTACTCCGTATAACTTGTGTAAGACCCCAACTTTTTAAATAAAGATGAATTTTCTATAATTATCATTTTTGAATATTATGGAATGAATTTAATATAATGTTATAGTTGTGGGTAATATTTACAAATTTTGCAAAGTATTCAAGTTGTCATATTATATTCGATTGGTCAGGAAATATTCTTTTTGTCAGGGAATATCCGTATGACGGTACAATCATTGGTGGACCCCACAATAGAATTATTGTCGAATTGAGAAAACGATAAAAATATTTTATGAAAATAACGACGGAAGTTTTACAGTTAAAATTGTTGAACTACTCGGTAGTAAAAGTACAGTAATAAGCATGGTTGCATAGTAGCACGCGGTATTGATTATTGATGCTTACGTGAGAAGTCACTCAGTTTTGTTCAATTATTGCTATAGTAATTATTATGAATTTTGGCGTATTATTTGGACCCCCCACTTTCCCATTTTTAAAAATTATCGGTAGAAGTTATCTCAGTTTTCATTATATATATATATATGAATACATATATATATATATAAGTATTATATATACATATATATATATATATATAATATTGTTAATGGAAGGTGGGTGGGGGGGGGGGAAATTAGGGTGGACGGGAGGAGTATTATTAGGTATATTATATATATATATATGTCAGTTGAAAAAATGGACAGAGGGAGTAAGATGCGTGCACGGGTCTTCCACCCGTGATATTTTTTTTTCTTTCTTCTTTCTTGCACATGTTATATATATAATATATTATATTTTATTTAAAAGATTTTTTTTTAATTATGGACCGTCCGATTAAAGTAAATCAATCCGGACCGTTCATGAGTTAGTTACTATTCACTCCATTCTTCTATAAATAGAAGCTCATTCCTTCATTATTTTCTTACGAATTCACTGAAACTCTAGAGAGATAAACTGTAGAGAGAAAGAAGAAAACTATTCTGCTACTTAACTACTTTTATATCCAGTTTCTTTTACGATAAGGGATATTATTATTTTGTATTCATAAAGAGAACTGTATGTGTGTTTTACACTGGAATAACCTGTATACGCGGGCGACCCTATACTTGGTGACATTCTTCTATTATTATATCTTTATTATTCATTTGAATATCTTCATTCGTGTGTTTTACATTGGACCTAGTTTCGTCTTTTATTATTACATTGGAATATCCTCGCATATGTGTTTTACACCGGACTGGTTCCGTCTTTAATATTCTCATTGGAATATCCTATCATGTGTTTTACACGGACCGATTCTGTCTTTATTATTCTCGTTGGAACATCCACGCTTGCATGTAATTTTCACCGACCGGTTCCGTTATTATTATTCCGTTGAATAACTCGTTTACATTAAGTAATCGATAAGTAGGTTTTATACCTACTTATCCAGTATCTTTTACTTGAATTAGTTGCTTATATTCATGTGTCTTAGCTACTTTTCATGCATTTTGTATTCGTTTTGTAGGTTATACGTTTGGAAGTGGTGTGAGCGATTATTGGTAAGGAAAAGCACGGAAAATGCAAAGAAAAACAATTCGGATGTCGTTTGTGCTTTCATGTTCATTTCATGTTCTTGGCTTGAAACTTGGACTATATTTTAGAGCATCTTAGTAGCTTTCCGGAACATCTTGAATCTTTCCAATCGGAGTTCGGATGAAAGAGTTATGACATTTTTACCAACGGACGTCGTTGAACTTCATTATTTTGGGTGGCTATTTGCATAGCAGTCACTTCCAGTCCAATTTCGACCTTCATCCGTTCGTTATTTCTCAAAACTCAAAGAATGAAAGTTGTCGATAGCTTTGATTTGATAGGTCGCGGGCCTCGTAACTCCTCTCGGTTTAAAAGTTATGGCAGTTTTAGCAGAGGAGGTTCCAGCAGAAAAATGAATTGGCAGATTGGTACCCTGCCTGTATCGGACCTTTTATGTTTTAGGATCCGGAGGATGGGGTGGGTGTCTGCAAATGGAATAGCAGATTTCTATCAGCCTGTGGCTGGATATTTGTAAAGCAAATACCGGTAGGGGTTGGGTTATGCGCAAAATGAGTAGTTTTTGTCCGAATTTGAGTCCGAAAAGGATTGTTTCGAGTTGTTTGATTCAAGGGCTTCCAAGAGGACTTAAAGACATATAAAGAGGCTTATAAAAGGGGGAGATTTACAAGGATTATTAGGAGATTAGGGAGTTTTTGGAAGAATTCCATTAGATTAGATTAGAGTAAATTAGAGAAAAACACTAGTTCTAATTAGATTTGGAGATTGAAGCAACTTTGAGACCATTGAAGATTCAAAGTAGGAGCAAGGAGGGAGCGTCAAATCTACAGACAATAGATTCTATCTTCTTAACTTCTTCTATTTTTGTCTTTTAATGATTATTCAATTGTGGATTCTTAGTTTTAATTCAATGAACTAATTCTTTGTTTGAGATTACAATGGATCTTATTGTGTAGTTCATTTTAATATGCTTCGATATCAATTATTTTGTTCTATTGTGAGGATTGAGATACGCTTGACGCCATATGTAATCTTATAGAGAACTTGCTCTTAAACCTTCTTCAATTATAATTCACATAGAGATATAGTGGGTTAGTTGATTAAGGTGTTTAACGGATTTCTATCTTAATTGTGGATTGACGTTAATACGGTATTAGTGCATCGAGAGGTGGTTAATACTATTTTAGTGTTCTGGATTAACAATTCGGGATAGAGAATAATTGATGAGAAGTGTGTTAACTTCAATGAAGCAATAAGTGAAGTTGTGATCTTAAATCTCCATAGTCTTAATTTAATTAGTGGAATTTAATAGTAGTTTAATTTATATAATTTGAAATTCATTCGTTTAAATAAGATTGAGTTGGTTATGGGTTAGTACTTGGTGATTTTTATTAACTAATTCTCTGTGGGAACGATACTCTACTCATCACTTTATTACTTGTTGACCACGTAACTTGCGTGTTGTTCGTAATCAAACAACTCGAAACAATCCTTTTCGAACTCAAATTCGGACAAAAACTACTCATTTTGCGCATAACCCAGCCCCGGCTGGGTATTTGCTTGCAAATACCCAGCCCCGGCTGGATAGCAATCTGCTATTCCGTCCAGACACCCAGCCCCGGCTGGATCCTAAGGCATAAAAGGTCCAGCCCCGGTTGGGTACCAATCTGCCAATTCATTTTTTTGCTGGAACCTCCTCTGCTAAAACTGCCATAACTTCTAAACCAAGAGGAGTTACCAGGCCCACAACCTATCAAATCGAAGCTATCGACGAGATCTACAACTTTCATTCTTTGAGTTTTGAGAAATAAAGAACGAATGAAGGTCGAAATTGGACTGAAAGGGACTGCTATGCAAATAGCCACCCAAAACAATGAAGTCCAACGACGTTCGTTGGTAGAAATGTCATAACTCTTTCATCCGAACTCCGATCGGAATGATTCAAGATGTTCCGGAAAGCTAATAAGATGCTCTAGAATATAGTCTAAGTTCCAAGCCAAGAACATGAAATGAACATGAAAGCACAAACGACATCCGAATTGCTTTTCTTTGCATTTTTCGTGCTTTTCCTTACCAATAATCGCTCACACCGCTTCCAAACGTATAACCTACAAAACAAACACAAAATGCATGAAAAGTAACTAAGACACATGAATATAAGCAACTAATTCAAGTAAAAGATACCGAATAAATAGGTATAAAACCTACTTATCAAATACCCCCAAACTTAAACTGTTGCTTGTCCCCAAGCAACACAACATAATGCAATGCAATGCAATGAAATGTAACTAATCTATATGCCTATGAATCCAGCAGTATTGATAGAATCAAATCTATTCACTCGGCCTTAGAGCAATCAAGCAAACACGACAATACTTCATATCAAAACCAATCAACAATTTCCTAGTCAATCATCAACTCTTAAATTGTTATTACTGGTATAGTGCGTGTGTGCTCAACAACCATGCTAACTGATATAAAATCAAATATAACACATAACAAGTCTTTTTGAAGGTATCATACAGTGTAAACTCAAGAAATCCAAAAATAAGCTAGATCCAACTAAAACCAAACAATTACCAATATCGAGGGTCAACATGGGATACTTATGCTTTATTTTCATCTACGGGGGCTTTTTGCTCTTATTTCCCGTTTTTTCTTCTTCTTTTGGTTTATATACACATAGCTATGCAATGTCTTATTCCCTTAGACTTTTCAATGCTACCTTAACGAGCTTTCGACCAACGACTCCCAGACCATTAAGACCTTAGGGCTCTAGGTGTAAAGACAATCCCCTCGGGCTTACTTACTCAAGTAACAAAGGCCACAAAACTAGACAAGCACGCTACGGTGTTTATTCATATTTTTTTTTCTTTTTTTTTCTTTTTTTTTTTTTTTTTTTTTTTTTTTTTTTTCAATAGCTTATGTACCCCAAATATTCCCCCAAACTTAGGTTCTTATCTAACTTTAGCCATCACTACTTATTCTTGTCATTCTTTCATTCAAATTAGCATTATCCTTTAGAGTCCCATTATGTATCAATTTAAACTCAATCAATCAACACGTTGTTTTTACTGTGCTATCCTTATTATACCAGTTTCAAACAGAAAAAGATTCAATTCATAACAAGAAATCACATCAAAGCTCTAATAGTCAATAATATAGTTGCCTACTCAATTCCAATCTCATCATTGGCCAAAACAAACTGAACTATCTAACAGCTGGAATCATGCAAGATGAACATAGTAACTAACTATTATTTTTGAATTTATTTTTTTTATTTTTTTTAATAATGAACCTAGACTAAATTAACAACATATGCAAAATAACATAACATAAACATGAAACTAAATATGCAATAATGAACTAAACTAAACTCCCCCCAAACTTAGCAATTACAATGTCCTCATTGTAAGAATATAGTGGTAAGTGGAAGAGAACTTCCCTGTAACCAGCTAAGCATGAGTTGATGGTGGAGATGGCGGCGACGATCATTTTGCTATCCATTGGACCTCCAATACCTGCAATGAAGAGAGACAACATGAATTAGATTATAAGAGAACTTAATAAGCAACTTAATTCCTATCTACTAAATAAACTAGTAAAGCATATAAATATAAAAATTCCTGGGTTGCCTCCCAGTCAGTGCTTGATTTATAGTCTTTCAAATTTGACTTTATGCGGGTCAATTCTATCCAATTCCTCTTCGAAAGTTGAGGAACCCTCCATCCATCGGAAATAATATAGCTTTTGGTAGGTTCCCATTTGTGATAGTCATTGCATTAAAGTCACCTAGCATGCTTTCTTTAGATAAGAATACATTCAAGAACGTCCAACATCTAGGTGTTTTCTCCATTGTGTCTGTGAATAGATTCTAGCATTGAGGCTTGTCAGACATAACATTCTCTTCTTCTATATTCTCCAGCTCATCGCACCATGGCTTCGAAGTTGTACTCGTTTTTACGTCACAAGGAGTATTGCCAACGACATGACTACCAATCGGACAAGGTTTTGCAAATCTAACCGGATTCTTGAACTGTGGAGGAAAAGGCACTTGTGGCATAAATAACATCGGCTCATCATCGTTGGTTCCCACAATTAGTTCTTTACCGGCCTTGTTTTCATTATCCTCACGTGTCTCCTCTTTTTCAACATCTTTTGGCTCATCCAGTTGTAGAATTGGCTCGGGCACTTCATTAATCTTAGAATCCTCATCATAACACCAATTGTTTTGAGGACAGTTGTTCAAGGCTTTGAACATTTGATCCACCTGGTTCTGCATATTTTGAATTGATATCTCTTGATTCTGAAGTGACCGCGCTTGATTAATCATCCTCTCCTCAATTGATGCTATTGACTTGGACAATAATTCCTCCAACCTTGAATTATCTGTCCCAGTCTCGGAAGCCATGTATTGAGGACCATTGGTTGAAGTAGTGACGAGTTTTTCCATCTGATTATTAAAATTTTGGGTTGACAGCTCTTGGTTAATCCCCATCTCCTCTATGTTTGCTATGCTCTTCAACATTATATCCCTCAGATTTGGCTTTTCTTCTTGTGGCAATGGAGGTGGACATGAAAATTCTGGTGTGTATGATGGATTTGGAGCGTAATATTGGTCTTGATAGTTGTAGCTCCATGAAGAATCTGGGTGATACCCCCAAACTTGATGATAATTAGCATATGTATAAACGTTGAGGTATTCACCACCATGTTGTCCCGGCCCAAAACTAACGGTGCATCGATGACTCGAATGATTACCAGCACAATAATTGCAAGTAACTGCTATCCTTTGATTACATTGGGCTGCGATAACGTCCAACTTCCTCGAAAGTTCTTCAATCTGTGCTGACATTGCGGAAAATGTATTAAGTCTATCAATCCCTGTTTCCCTTGGTTGAGTCATGTTCGTGTATGGCCATTGATACCCAAAGTCATCCATGGTACCTGAAAAAGAGAGAAATATAGGAAGAGAATTAAAAATAAAAATAAAAATGTTTAAATTAAGACTAATTTGATTGAAATTAATATTGGTAAAAAAATATTAAACTAATTCCCCGGCAACGGCGCCAAAAACTTGTTGGGTAAAATCTAATTACGCACAACACGCAAGTATACGTGGTCAACAAGTAATAAAGTGATGAGTAGAGTATCGTTCCCACAGAGAATTAGTTAATAAAAATCACCAAGTACTAACCCGTAACCAACTCAATCTTATTTAAACGAATGAATTTCAAATTATATAAATTAAACTACTATTAAATTCCACTAATTAAATTAAGACTATAGAGATTTAAGATCACAACTTTACTTATTGATTCATTGAAGTTAACACACTTCTCATCAATTATTCTCTATCCCGAATTGTTAATCAAGAACACTAAAATAGTATTAACCACCTCTCAATGCACTAATACCGTATTAACGTCAATCCACAATTAAGATAGAAATCCGTTAAACACCTTAATCAACTAACACACTATATCTCTATGTGAATTACAATTGAAGAAGGTTTAAGAGGAAGTTCTCTATAAAATTACATATGGCGTCAAGCGTATCTCTACCTTAATACTCATCAAGTTTAAGCTATTAACAAAATCCTGAACACATGCTATCATGATTAGATCTAAATCTATACTTCATCTCTCGAGTTCATATAGATTATCACGGTAATTGATGGCCAATCAATTAAGCAATTAAGTCCAAATCACAATAGACAATCCTCACAATAGAACATAATAATTGATAGCGAAACATATTAAAATGAACTACACAATAAGATCCATTGTAATCTCAAACAAAGAATTAGTTCATTGAATTAAAACTAAGAATCCACAATTGAATAATCATTAAAAGATAAAAATAAAAGAAGTTAAGAAGATAGAATATATTGTTTATAGATTTGACACTCCATCCTTGCTCCTACTTTGAATCTTCAATGGTCTCCAAGTTGCTTCAATCTCCAAATCTAATTAGAACTAGTGTTTTTCTCTAATTTACTCTAATCTAATCTAATGCAATTCTTCCAAAAACTCCCTAATCTCCTAATAATCCTTGTAAATCTCCCCCTTTTATAAGCCTCTTTATATGTCTTTAAGTCCTCTTGGAAGTCCTTGAATCAAACAACTCGAAACAATCCTTTTCGGACTCAAATTCGGACAAAAACTACTCATTTTGCGCATAACCCAACCCCGGCTGGGTATTTGCCTTGCAAATATCCAGCCCCGACTGGACAGAAATCTGCTATTCTGCCCAGACACCCAGCCCCGGCTGGATCCTAAGGCATAAAAGGTCCAGCTCCAGCTGGGTACCAATCTGCCAATTCATTTTTCTACTGGAACCTCCTCTGCTAAAACTGCCATAACTTTTAAACCGAGAGGAGTTATGAGGCCCGCGACCTATCAAATTGAAGCTATCGAAAACTTTCATTCTTTGAGTTTTGAGAAATAATGAATGGATGAAGGTCGAAATTGGACTGGAAGTGACTGCTATGCAAATAGCCACCCAAAACAATGAAGTTCAACGACGTTCGTTGGTAGAAATGTCATAACTCTTTCATCCGAACTCCGATTGGAAAGATTCAAGACGTTCCAGAAAGATACTAAGATGCTCTACAATATAGTCCAAGTTCCAAGCCAAGAACATGAAGCGAACATGAAAGTACAAACGACATCCGAATTACTTTTCTTTGCAATTTCCTTGCTTTTCCTTACCAATAATCGCTCACACCGCTTCCAAACGTATGACCTACAAAACGAACACAAAATGCATGAAAATTAACTAAGACACATGAATATAAGTAACTAATTCAAGTAAAAGATACCGGATAAGTAGGTATAAAACCTACTTATCAAGTACCGCATGCATGGTGATTTCTTTTGTTATTCTATTCTTTATTATACTCAGTTGGTTAAAGTTTTGACTTCTATACTCCATGAAATTAGTGGAATATCCTTGATATTTGCGCTTCATCCAGTATCTTTTCATAAAAATATTCTTCTAAGCATTCTTGAATTTTACTCTACAAAGAAGTATCATGTGACGCCCCCAAAAAAAGTATACATCACCTATTCTGAGTTATCAATACATGGTACAGAAACAACTACAACTTTATTATTACAACAGTAAAACTGTGAGTTTGAATACAAATATTATCTTCTAGACAATATCTATACTCAAATAAATCCTCATCACATTTATTGATACATTATTTTACAAAATGGTGAGGACTACTAAACAATTCTTTCTAAAACCTTCATTCCATACCCCGACTTCGCACTCGCTATATTCTCGCCTCCCGAGAAGAAAAATGGAACAAAAAGGAAAAGGGTGAGCTCAACTAGCCCAATAAAGAATATTATGACTAAGATAATATACAACAAATTATCGTTAGTCTTCAACAGGAAAATCTAATAGAATACAATAGACAACAAATTTTAAATCAATATTCGCATAATGAAATAATAATTCATTAGAAGAGTTAAGTAGAGAATGAAAACTACTATCTTCTATGTATGAATTTAAAAGTTCATCGTCATCTTTTATCCTCGTAACATCAATCAATATACATCCGGAATCAAATATTCATCTTTGCACTACTGAGCCAAAGATATTCATCGATTGGTCATGTTCATCTAAACACTGTTCATCTTTTGCACTCTACCCAAAGATATTCTTCAGAAATCATTCATCTTTGACTACTGGAGGCCAAAGATATTCAATAATATCATCATTTAAGATCGAGGATGATGAAAAATATTTTAAAGAAAGCGAATCCAATTGAAACAAAATGACAAGGATTAAGGATTAAGGATTCGTACTTTGTTTTATCCATGTTCAAAAATACCTCAAAAATAATCATAGTGGTGTAAAATTCAAGAATGATCAAAACATGGATACAATCAAAGCTAGTATCCAGAATAGATATTTTGGCCAAAAGAAGAAATTTTATTTTTCTATTGAATAATGTCGATATCGTGAATAGTAACTCCGACACCAAAAGATAAAAATTCCACAAAAAACATCTTCACGCTTCATGAATAGTACTCGTGAATAGTAACTCGTGAATAGTAACTCATGAATAGTAACTCGTGAATAGTAACTCGTGAATAGTAACTCATGAATAGTAACCCCGACATGAAAAAGTTCCAAATTTGATAAAAAGTTCCAACCAATATTTCAGCATAATGATATTGAAGAAATAATATCATTTGAGAAGAAAATAACATCCCTTACCTCGAAAGATTAGTACTTTCTAATTTGGAATACCTGGGTATAGTAGGTCAAGGAACTTGCACCGTCTAACAATACTCAAAGTATACTCAAAATACTCACAAGAATACGCTCGATAATATAGAGAGAGAAAACTTCAGTTTCTGGTGTGATTTTCAATTCTAACCTAAGCACCCTATTTATAGGAAAATGCTTAGAACACCAAAGCAGAAAATTTAATATAATATTAAAATATTTTTCATATTTTCTTTAGCCCACCTTAGACAACTGATCTCAGCCCATTTGAATCACATGTGAGGCCAACTTAGTTGCAAAAAACGTTTTTCTCAAAATAATTAACTAAAACTCTCAAAAAATTAATTTTTGAACTTGAACTTCAATAATTCATAATAAATAGCCCTTTCATCAGAAAATTCGAATCTCACGAGTTTTTATAGGAAATTCAATTCTCTACAACTTTGCAGAAGAAAGTTTTTCCAAATTCCAAACAAAAATTGACCGAAATCCACAAACGGACGATTTTACTGGCTATAATCAAATTTCAGTCAATAAATGGGGTCCACCGACATGTTTAACATGTTTTAAACATTTATTACAACAAAAATACTCTTCCTCCTCGTATACTCATATATCCCACATTCGTTGTAAAAATATCACCATTATTATATTATTAAAATATAATAATATATTTAAATAAATTATTTTTTCAGAAAAAGATAAAATTTCAATTTTTAACAATTGTCACATTAAAATTTTTCTCCATCTATATCCACATAAAATCAATATTTTCCTCATCATATGAATCAATAATTAATTATTCACAAATAATATTATGAGAATCACAATATCGACAACCAGCGGTTCCAGGAAGAGGGGCTTTCAATAAGAATTTCTTCTTCTTGGCGAGCAATTTCGTGACCAAACCTCTCTTATAGAGCGAACTTTCTAGACATTGCCAATAATGTTATCTACTAATATTATTGAGATAATATGAATTATTGCTTTGATAATGAAAAATCCGTGTAATGACAATTATTGAAACAACAACAATATAAAATATCAACGCACAATTAT
This sequence comes from Panax quinquefolius, assembly GCA_020205615.1. Taxonomy (NCBI): domain Eukaryota; kingdom Viridiplantae; phylum Streptophyta; class Magnoliopsida; order Apiales; family Araliaceae; genus Panax; species Panax quinquefolius. Next base: position 28,459,096 of record CM035154.1, read on the forward strand.
TAACTCAATAAAAAATTTGAAGCGGTAATTATCGTAACCATTATTGAGTAGTGCCTTCTTACGTAAGAATCAATAATTGGTGCAATACCTGGTGCTTCTTTGTGTTTTAACCACAAGGTATTTTAACGAAGATAATTGGTAACAACTACGTAGATTATTTTTAAACCACTTATATTTGTCATTTTCTTCATCCAATCGCTTTTTCGTTATGGGGCCCACACATGGTCTGCTTGTGGCGTCATTACGAATATTCCCGACAAAGACTGAATATTCCACGACCAAACGAATATTCCAAACAACAATGAATATTTTATAACCACTTGCTTATTTTGAAGTATTTGCATATTTTACCCCTAACTATCCACATTAATCAAATCAACCCTTACTATTTTAAAATAATAAATAGAGAAAATTAAATTTCATTAATAATAAGTTGGGGTCTTACAACCTCCCTTCCTTATGAAATTTCTTCCTCGAAATTGACGTACGTACCTGGTGTTTCTAAAAGGTGAGGATACCTCGCTTTCATTTCGCTTTCAATTCTCGTGTCATTTCCTCTATAGCATGATTCCTCCACAAAACTTTAACTTGTGGTATGACCTTTCTTGGCGTAGGACATGCTCCTTCCTATCCAAAATCTTGACAGTACCTCCTCATCACGTTAAGTCTTGACTATCTCGTCCCGGTTCTAAATCTATAACGTGGTTCGTGTCTTTCACATATTTCTGAAATACGAGATATGTGAAACACATTATGAACACGAGACATACTCGGAGGTAACGTGAAGTCTATAGGCCACATTTACTACTCGGTCAAGAATTTGAAATGGACCAATAAATCGTGGATTGAGCTTTCCTCTCTTCCCAAATCTTGTAACTCCCTTTCATGGAGCAACTCGCAATAATACATGATCCCCTACACTAAATTCCACGTCCTTTCGATGAAGATCCGCATAACTCTTTTGTCGATCTTGTGCCGTTTGTATACGTTGTCGAATCATTTGGATCTTTTCCGTAGTCATACGTACAAACTCGGGTCCCAACAGTGTTGCTTCACCCACCTCGTCCCAACATCTTTGGAAGCGACACTTTCGTCCATATAATGCTTCAAATGGAGCTACCTATATACTTGCTCGATAACTGTTGTTGTAGGAGAATTCCACCAATGGTAAATACTTATCCCAACTGCCCTTGAAGTCTAGGACACAGAGTCTTAATAAATCTTCAAGAGTTTGAATAGTCCTTTCTGATTGTCCGTCTGTTTGAGGATGGTATGCCGAACTGAATCTTAAATCCGTGCCCATAGCTTTTTGCAAGCTAACCCAAAATCTTGAAGTGAATCTTGGGTCACGATCCGAAACTATGGATACAGGCATGCCATGCAACCTCACAATCTCATTCACGTACATATTAGCAAGACATTCAAGTGAATAAGTCTCCCATATCGGCAAGAAATGAGCAGACTTGGTTAATCTATCAACAATAACCCAAATAGCATTGATGCCCTAAGAAACCGTAGGAAGACCCGTAACGAAATCCATGGTAATGTGTTCCCACTTCCATTTCGGAATCTCAAGTGGTTGCAACGGACCCTTAGGTACTAGATGCTCTACTTTTACGTTGACAAGTTAAACACATTGAGATAAACTTTGCAATCTCTCTCTTCATATTGTTCCACCAAAATGTATGTCGAAGATCACGATACATTTTAGTACTTCCAGGATGGATTACAAATGGTGTATTGTGTGCCTCCATCATAATCTTGTACTTCAAATCAGTCGTTAGGAACACAAAGTCTAGAGTGGACTCGAAGTATTCCTTCTTCATCAATTCTCGCTTAGGAATAGCTCCTTCTTGTACTTTCTTCTTCATACGATTAGCTCCAAGATTCGGTGGCTTGAGCAACCTTAACTTTTTCTATTAAAGTTGGCTCTGTCGTATACTTGACATCATCGCACTTTCGTTCTCGCATATGATCTTCTACTCAACGCGTACCTACCACGTTCGCTTTTTCGGGATGGTATTGAATAGTGTGGTCGTAGTCTTTCAATAGCTCGAGCCAACGTCATTGCCGCATGTTGAGTTCTTTTGAGTGAAGAAATATTTAAGGCTTTTATGGTCCGAATATATCTCCACTTTCTCCCATATAGATAGTGCCTCCATATCTTTTATAAAAAGATTACGCCTTAACTCTAGATCATGAGTAGGATAATTCCTCTCATACTCTTTAAGTTGTCGCGAGGCATAGGCTATGATTTTCCCACGTTGCATGAGAACACATCCTAACCCTTTGCACGAAGCATCATTTGTAGATAACAAATCCATCCGAACCGGATGGTATTGTTAGAACAGTCTTAGAAATAAGTCTCCTCTTAAGCTCTTGGAAACTCTTCTCGCATTCTTCGCTCCAAAGCGAATTTTGTATCCTTCCGAAGTTATTGAAGTTAATGGAGTAGCGATTCGAGAAAACCCTTCCACGAATCTCCGATAATAACCAACTAAGCCCAAAAGCTACGTGCTTGGTCACCGACTTGGTTGCTCCCAACTTTGTATTGCTTCAATCTTTCACGGATCAACAGATACTCCATGTTTCGACACCACGTGCCCAAGGAATGCTACTTCCTCAAGCCGTAACTCGCATTTCTTCAATTTGGCATATAGTTTGTTTTCACGAAGCCTTTGGAGTACCGACTTCAAATGGTGCTCATGATCTTCACGACTTTTGGAATATATGAGGATGTCATCAATAAAAACAACAACGAACTGATCCAAATATTCCTTGAATACTCGGTTCATCATATCCATGAAAGCCGCAGGAGCATTAGTCAATCCGAAAGACATGACTAAGAATTCATAATGCTCGTACCGAGTTCTAAAGGCAGTCTTTGGAATATCCTCAATTCTAATCTTGGTGATGATATCCGAATGAAGATCGATTTTGAAAAGAATTGTGCCCCTCAGAATTGGTCAAACAAGTCATCAATACGAGGTAGAGGATACCTATTCTTGATGGTGACATGGTTCAATTCCAGATAGTCAATACAAAGTCGCATACTCCCGTCTTTCTTCTTTACAAATAAAAGCAGGGAGCACCCCAAGGAGATGTACTAGGACGAATGAAACCGATATCCAACAATTCTCAGAGTTGGACCTTTAACTCCTCGAAGTTCAATAGAGCCATTCGATATGGGGTTTTAGAAATGGGCTTTGTATGCGAGTTCAAGATCAATAAAGAATTCAACTTCACGTTCGGGGTAGGCCGGGAAGTTCTTCTAGAAATACGTCGGGAAAGTCAATAACAACAGAATATTATTCAAATTTGACGTGTCTTTATTCAAATCCATAACATGGGCTAAGAAAGCTTGACATCCGCTTTTTCAATAAACGAATAGCTTTATGATTAGATATGACGGTGATTGATTTTAATGGTTTAGTTGCTTGAATTGCACAACGGGTTGGTTAGGAATATGAAAACTAACAACCTTACGAAAAACAATCAATTTTGGCATGATGAGTAGTTAACCAATCAATCCCTAAAATCACATCAAAAGCAAGTATCTTTAAAGAGATAAGGTCAACAGGTAAGGTGATGGTGCCAACTTGAATCAAACAAGATTTATAAACAGTGGATATGATGAAAGTTTCTCCTAACGGAGTTTCCACAGATAGGTCAAAGTCTAATTTCTCCGGAGTTAAGTTTAAACGTTGAGCACAAGCAGGAGAGATAAATGAATGGGTAGCACCGGTATCAAGTAAGGTATAAACTTCGCAAGAATTAATAAATAGCTTACCCGTGATCACCTCGTTTGGGTTCCTCGCATTTTGACCGATCACAACAAACGCTCTTCCGGAATCGTTGACTTTGACTTTTCCGGGACGGTCTTTTGAGTCACCGTCCTCTTTGAACTAGGGTTTCGCCACCGCATAATCTCGAAGCGATATGTCCTTCCTTTCCATAATTATAGCATACCTTGAAGCTGTTGTGGGACGGTTTGGTGATATGTCCCTCTTTCCCGTGATTTATAGCATATACGACCGGTGGTCGTTCTCCTCCTTAGAACCGATTCTTCGCGCAAGACCGCTGCGTCTTCACATGGTCATTGTTAAATCTCCTCTTTTAAAATCTCCTCGACTCGCTTTTCTATTTTCATGGCCATGATTACCACCGAGTGGTTACCATTTTTGTCGGTCGCTTTTCTTTCCATTTGGTTATCATTATTACATTGATCGCTATCTCCGAGTACGATCTGGTTGTGGTCCTCGGTTGACCGTACTCGTTATCTCGCTCTAATAATTGAGCCTTGTTTACAACATCTGAATAGAGAGAAAATTTATGAGAAATGAGATCTCGACGTATCTGGGTTTCAAACCTCTAAGAAACATCCGCATCATGCGTTCCTCATTCTCCACCAAATGAGGTGTGAAACCGGATAACTCGCAAACTTTGCCTCGCATCTTTGAGACAACATCATGTTGTTCTCGCTTCTAGTCTAATAAACTCCACTTCCTTCATATGAGCCGAACACTTTCGTGAAAGTATTTGTCATTAAATAGTTTCAAACGTCTCCCAAGACATCTTTGAGTGCGGGGTGGATGGGTACGCTTCGCAGACTCCCACCGATGAGTCCGCCTCGCCACGGACGGAACATAAAGGTGGCGAATGGAACCTTCGTTCTCTCGTGCATCCCAAGACATCGAATATCTTGGTAATTTTTTGACCCATGTTTCCGCCATGATCGGATCTCGGCTTTCCTTAAATTACGGTGGTCTGACTCTTTGAATCGCTTGGTTGTGACAACCCGTGAATTGCTATCATTTTCTCCTCAGTATTTTGAACACGAGTCTCCTCCTCGTCGATTTTGCATGAACTGCAAAAAGCTTTTAAACATCCCTCGTTCATCATCTCGCTTTCGGTGGTGTTGTTCACGGGAGGAACATTGCCCGACTGCTGTTGCACGTTCTCCTCGTTGGTGAGTACAAAGCGTCTCCACTGGTCTCATTTCCATTGTTAATATTCTCAATCGACATTCTCAAATACTTTCATAAAACAAGGGTTAATTAAGGAAATCAATATATCACATAATATCCTTATATCTTGACTAACTAAAAAATAAGCTTAGGTAGGACACACTAGCGAAGGATTTACTCGTCTCTCCCTCCTAGTTCTATTCCCGATCTCCGCCAGAGATCATATCCTAAGCTCGATACCAATTTGTGACGCCCCCAAAAAAAAGTATACATCACCTATTACGAGTTGTCAATACATGGATGCGAAACAACTACAACTTTATTATTACAACAAGAAACTGTGAGTTTGAATACAAATATTATCTTACAGACAATATCTATACTCAAATAAATCCTCATCACATTTATTGATACATTATTTTACAAAATGGTGAGGACTACTAAACAATTCTTTCTAAAACCTTCATTCCATACCCAGGCTGCACTCATTATATTCTCGCCTCCCGAGAAGAAAAATGGAACAAAAAGGAAAAGGGTGAGCTCAACTAGCCCAAAGAAAGAATATTATGACTAAGATAATATACAACAAATTATCGTTAGTGTGGACGCCCCAAAATAGGTCCATTCCATCCAACCCATTACGAAGTCGCCAAATACATGGTACGTAAATAACTACAACTTTATTATTACAACATATAAGCTGTGAGTTTAAATACGAGATATTGCCATCTAGACAATATCCACACGCAAATAAATCCCCATCATAATTATTGATACATTATTTTACAAAATGGTGAGGACTACTAAACGACTCATCTAGAACCTTCATTCCATACCCCGACTAGTACTCGCTACATTCTCGCCTCCTCGAGAAGAAAAATGGAACAACAAGGAAAAGGGTGAGCTCAACTAGCCCGGTAAAGAATATTATGACTAAGATAATATACAACAAATTATCGTTAGTCTTCAACAGGAAAAATCTAATAGAATCTGATAGACAACAAAATTTAAATCAACATTCGCAATTGAAATAATAATTCATTAGAAGAGTTAAGTAGAGAATGCAAACTACTATCTTTTATATATGAATTTAAAAGTTCATCGTCGATATTTTATCCTGTAACATCAATCAATATATATACGGAATCAAATATTCATCTTTTGCACTACAGCCAAAGATATTCATCGATTAATGGTCATGTTCATCTAAACATCTGTTCATCTTTGCACTCACGGCCAAAGATATTAATCGATCGATTATGTTCATCTCAATACTGTTCATCTTTTGCACTACGGGCCAAAGATATTCATCAAGAAATCATTCATCTTTGCACTGGGGCCAAAGATATTCCATAATATCATCATTTAAGATCAAGAGATGATGAAAAATATTTTTAAAGAAGCGAATCCGGTGAAACAAAATGACAAGGATTAAGGATTAAGGATTAGTACTTTGTTTTATCCACGTCCAAAAATACCTCAAAAATAATCATAGGGTGTAAAATTCAAGAATGATCAAAAACATGGATACAATCAAAGCTAGTATCCGAATAGATATTTTAGACGAAAAGAAAAATTTTTTTTTTTAAATTGAATAAGGTCAGATTCGTGAATAGTGCCGTATCGTGAATAGTAACTCTCGACACCAAAAGATAGAAATTCCACAAAAAACATCTTCACGCTTCATGAATAGTACTCATAAATAAGTAACTCGTGAATAGTAACTCATGAATAGTAACTCGTGAATAATAACTCATGAATAGTAACCCGACATGAAAAAGTTCCAAATTTGATAAAAGTTTCAACCAATATTTCAACATAATGATATTGAAGAAATAATATCATTTGAGAAGAAAATAACATCTCTTACCTCGAAAAAGGCAGTCTTTAGTTAAAACACCTGATAGGCTATGACTTGAACTTGCACCGTATAGCAATACTCAAAGTATACTCAAAATACTCACAAGAATACGCTCGATAATATAGAGAGAAAACTTGATTTACGGTGTGATTTTCAATTCTAACCTAAGCACCCTATTTATATAGAAATTGCTTTAGAACACCAAAGCAGAAAATTGAATATAATAATATTATATATAAACAAAATTCATACGCCCACATCTTGAATCTGAATTCAGCCACCATGCACATGTTAAATATGGCCACCAACATTTGAAAAACGTTTTTCTTAAAAAACATAATTAAAACTTCCAAAAATTAATTATTTCGGAGCTTCAGAACTTCAATAATTCATAATAAATAGCCCTTTTATCAGAAAATTTGAATCTCGCTTTTTTTATAGGAAATTCAATTCTCTACAACTTTGCAGAAGAAAGTTTTTCCAAATTCCAAATAGAAATTGACCGAAATCCATAAACGGGCGATTTTACAGGCTATAATCAAATTTTAGTCAAGAAATGGGGTCCACCGACATGTTTAACATGTTTTAAACATTTATTGCAACAAAAATACTCTTCCTCCTCGTATACTCATATATCCCACATTCGTTGTAAAAATATCAAGTTAATATATTATTAAAATAATATATTTAAATGAATTATTTTATCGGAAAAAGATAAAATATTAATTTTCAACAATTGTCATTTTAAAATTTTCTCCATCTATATCCACATAAAATCAATATTTTCCTCATCATATAAATCAATAATTAATTATTCACAAATAATATTACAGTAATCACATTATTGATGACGAGCAGTTCCCAGAGAAAGAGGGGCTTTCAATAAGAATTTCTCTCTTCTGGCGCGCAATTAGGTGACCAAACCTCTCCTTAGATGTAACTTTCTAGACATTGCCAATAATGTTATCTAATAATATTATTAGGATAATATGAATTATTGCTTCGATAATAAAAAATAATCGTATAATGACATTATTGAAACAACAATGAATATAAAATATCAACGCAACAATTATTGAATCAATAAAATAAAATCTTTGAGCAATAATTATTGTAACAATTATTGAGTAGTGCCTTCTTCACGTAAGAATCAATAATTGGTGCAATACTGCAATGCTCTTCTTGTTCAACAACGCGTATTAGTGTGTTTTAACCACTTAGGGTATTCCAACAAAGATAATTGAGAATAACTACGCCGTTATTTATAAACAAATTATATTTGTCGTTTTCTTCATCCAATCACTTTCCGTTATGGGGCCCCATAAAAGATCAGGCGTCGTATGAATATTCCCAGACAGCGATTGAATATTCCACGACCAAACGAATATTCCCGACGATAATGAATATTTTATAACCCACTTGCTTATTCGAAATATTTGCGTATTTTACCCATAACTATCCACATTAATCAAATCAACCCTTACTATTTCAAAATAATAAATAGAGGAAAATAAATTTCATTTATTAATAATTTGGGGTCTTACAACCTCCCTCCTTATGAAATTTCGTCCTCGAAATTGACGACGATATCCGTGTGTTTGAAAAGATGAGAATACCTCGCTTTCATTTTCGTTTCCAACTCCCGGTCATTTTCTCAATAGCATGGTTTCTCCACAAAACTTTAACTTGTGGTATGACCTTCGACGTAGGGACATGCTCCTTCCTATCCAAAATCTTGATGGTACCTCTTCATACGTTAAGTCTTTGGCTATCTCGTCGGGGTTCTAACTCAATAGCGTGGTTGGTCGTCCACATATTTACGTAACATCGACACGTGAAAAGCGTTATGAACACGCATCATATTTGGCGGTAAAAACGAGTCTACATAGGCCACAGTTCCTATTCGATCGAGAATTTCAAATGGATTAATAAATCGAAGGTTTGAGCTTTCCTCACCTCACCAATTCTCGCTTTTGAAATAACAACTTCTTGCACCTCCTTCTTCAAATTCATCACTCGGTGTGTATCTTGAAGCGACTTTAACTTTATCGATTAAAAGTCGATTATACTCGTATATCATCACGTGGGTACCTAGAGTTTTCATCTCCATCTCTATTATTTGTAAATTATTGAAAATGAGTCTTTGACAATATCGTACTCAGACTCAGATATACGATCTTCTACTCAACACGTCGCCTACCACGTTCGCTTTTCCGGGATGGCATGGTCGAACATGTCTTTGAAATGAGTCTCCTCTTGAGTTCTTCGAAGCTCTTCCCACATTCCTTGCTCCATTCGAATTTTGTATCTCTATGAATCAGCTGAGTTAATGGAATAGCGATTCGAGAATATCCTTCAACGAATCTCCGATAATAACCAACTAAGCCTAGAAAGCTACGTATTTCGATTACCGACTTAGGTTGTTCTCAACTGTGACTCATATCCCAACCTTGGATAGCACGTTACAATGACACCTATCAGTTTAATATCGCACGAATATGGTGTCCCCTACGGAGAGTCTGGCTTCGGTGCATTCCACAAAGGAAGTCACAAGATAAAGGCTCAGTACCAAATTCTATAGTTGAATTTTTAACTCACGAAGTTCAATAGGAGCCATTCGATATGAGATTTTAGAAATGAGTTTTATCGGGTTCAAATTCGATACAAAATTTAATATCGAGCTTTGGGAGTAAGCCAAGAAATTTTTCAGAAATACGTCGGGGAAAATCAATAACAACAGGAATATTATTCAAATCGACGCGTGTCTTTATTCAAATCCATAACATGGACTAAGAAAACTTGACATCCGTAATAAACGAATGACTTCATGGCTTGATATAAAAATGTTTGACTACAATGGTTTGATTGCTTGAATTGAATAACAAAGTTGCTTAGGAATATGAAAACTAACAACCTTACTTAAAGTAATCAATTTGGCATGATGAGTAGTTAACCTTAAAATCACATCAAAAGCAAATATCTCTATAGAAATAAGGTTAACAGGTAATGTGATAGTGCCAACTGAATCAAGCAAGATTTTTAAACAACGGATGTAATGAAAGTTTCTCTAATGGAGTCTCCACAGATAGGTCAAAGTTTAATTTCTCCGTAGTCAAGTTCAAACGTTGAGCGCAAGCAAGAGAGATAAAAGAATGGGTAGAGGCAGATTATCTAGTAAGGTATAAACTTCGCAAGAATTTATAATTAACTAACCGTGCTAACTTCGTTCGGGTTCCTCGCATTTTGAGAAGTCACGACAAACGCTTCTTCCGAGGAATCGTTGACTTTGACTTTTACGGGACATCCTTTTGAGTCACCATTCTCATTTGGATCGGGTTTCGATATTGTACAATCTCGAGCGATATGTCCTTCTTTTCCACAACTATAGCATACCTTTAACTGTTGTGGGCAGTTTGGGCTGATATGTCCCTCTTTCTCGCATTTGTAACATACAACCAGTGGTCTTTCTCCTCCCTTGGAACTAGTTGCTACTGGCACTATCGTCTTCACATGGTCGTTGTTGAATCTCTTCTTTTTAAAATCTCCTCCCGACTCGCTTCTTCTATTTTCATGGCCACGATTACCACCAGAGTGGTTACCGCCTTTGTCAGTATTCTTCTTTCTCCATTTGGTTATCGTTATTCGATGATCGCTATCTTGAGATGATCCTGGTTATGGTACCTCGGTTGAGCGTATTTCGTTATCTCGCTTCTAACAACCGAGCCTCATTGACAACATCCGAATAGAGAGAAAATTTATGAGAAATGAGATCTTCGACGTATGCGGGGTTTCAAACCTCTCGTAAATATCCGCGTCATCGTTCCTCATTCTCCCAAATGAGGTGCAAACACGGATAACTCATGAACTTCGCCTCATCTTTGGGACAATCGTATTATTCGCTCGATCTAATAAACTCCACTTCCTTCATATAGACGAATACTTTCAGGGAAGTACTTGTCATTGAACTGTTTCTGAAATGTCTCCCATGACATGTTGAGTGCAGCTGGATGGGTACGCTTCACAGATTCCCACCAATAATCTGCCTCGTTACGGAACATAAAAGTAGCGAATGGAACTTTCTGTTCCTCCGTGCATCCCAGGACATCAAATATCTTGGTAATTTGTTTAACCCACGTCTCCACCTTAATCGGATCCGGCTTTCCCCAGAATTCTGGTGGTCCCAACTCTTTGAACTGCTTGGCTGTGACCACCCGTGAATTGCTATCATTTCCACCTATATTTTGAACACGAGTCTCCCTCGTCCGATTTTGCATGAACTGCAAAAAGCTTCTAAACATCTCCTCGTTCATCATCTGCTCAGTGGTGTTGTTCATAGGAGGTACATTGTCAACCTGTTGCACGTTCTCCTCGTTGGTAAGTACATGCATCTCCACGGTCTCATTTACTCCACTGTTAATATTCTCAGTCGACATTCTCAAATCATCGCCATAAAACAAAGGTTAATTAAGGAAATCAATATATCACATAATATCCTTATATACTAACCAACTAACAAATAAAGCTAGGGTAGGACACACTAGCGAAGGATTTACTCGTCTCTCCCTCCTAGTTCTATTCCCCGATCTCCGCCAGAGATCATATCCTAAGCTCGATACCAATTGTGACCCTCATGGTGCTTCAACCACAAAGACTCACATTGATACTATCGGTTTGCCACATCCCATAAGGCGTCCCTACTTGAGAGCGGCCGGCGGTGCATCCCCATCAATGTGAAGTCACCGGTGAGAGGCTCGGGGCTCTTTACTTATAGCTACGATACCAACCTGTGACGCCCCAAAATAGGTCCATTCCATCCAACCCATTCGAGTCGCCAAATACACGTAGTACGTAAATAACTACAACTTTACTATTACAACATATAAGCTTTGTGAGTTTAAATACGAGATATTGCCATCTAGACAATATCCACACGCAAATAAATCCCCATCATAATTATTGATACATTATTTTACAAAATGGTGAGGACTACTAAACGACTCGCATCTAGAACCTTCATTCCATACCCCCACTAAGTACTCGCTACATTCTCGCCTCACGAGAAGAAAAATGGAACAACAAGGAAAAGGGTGAGCTCAACTAGCCCAAGTAAAGAATATTATGACTAAGATAATATACAACAAATTATCGTTAGTCTTCAACAGGAAAAATCTAATAGAATACAATAGACAACAAAATTTAAATCAATATTCATAATGAAATAATAATTCATTAGAAGAGTTAAGTAGAGAATGCAAACTACTATCTTCTATATATGAATTTAAAAGTTCATCGTCGATATTTTATCCCTGTAACATCAATCAATATATATCCGAAATCAAATATTCATCTTTGCACTTCTGAGGCCAATATTATTCGATTAATGGGTCATGTTCATCTAAACACTGTTCATCTTTGCACTACTGGGCCAAAGATATTAATCGATCGATTAATCATGTTCATCTCAACACTGTTCATCTTTGCACTGGGCCAAAGATATTCATCAAGAAATCATTCATCTTTGCACTACGGGCCAAAGATATTCCATAATATCATCATTTAAAGGTGAAGATGATGAAAATATTTTTAAAAGAAACGAATCCAATGAAACAAAATGACAAGGATTAAGGATTAAGGATTAAGTACTTTTGTTTTATCCACGTCCAAAAATACCTCAAAAATAATCATAGGGGTGTAAAATTCAAGAATGATCAAAACATGGATACAATTAAAGCTAGTATCCGAATAGATATTTTAGATTTAAAAGAAAAATTTTCATTTTTAAGGTGAATAGTCTTTGTATTCGTGAATAGTGCAGATATCGTGAATAAGAAACTCGACACCAAAAGATAGAAATTCCACAAAAAACATCTTCACGCTTCATGAATAGTACTAAGTAAATAGTAACTCGTGAATAGTAACTCATGAATAGTAACTCGTGAATAAGAATAACTCATGAATAAGTAACCCAAGACATGAAAAAGTTTCAAATTTGATAAAAAGTTTCAACTAATATTTCAAAGATAATGATATTGAAGAAATAATATCATTTGAGAAGAAAATAACATCTCTTACCTCGAAAACGAAGATTTAGTTGAAACAGGATATAAAGCTATGACTTGAACTTGCACCGTATATAGCAATACTCAAAGTATACTCAAAATACTCACAAGAATACCGATAATATAGAGAAAAAACTTGAGTTTCGGTGTGATTTTCAATTCTAACCTAAGCACCCTATTTATAGGAAATTGCTTAGAACACAAAAAGAGAAAATTGAATATAATAATATTATATATAAACAAAATTCATACGCCCACATCTTGAATCTGAATTCAGCCACCATGCACATGTTAAATATGGCCACCAACATTTGAAAAACGTTTTTCTTAAAAAACATAATTAAAACTTCCAAAAATTAATTATTTTGAGCTTGAACTTCAATAATTCATAATAAATAGCCCTTTTATCGGAAAAATTGAATCTCGCTTTTTTATAGGAAATTCAATTCTCTACAACTTTGCGGAAGAAAGTTTTCCAAATTCCAAATAGAAATTGGCCAAGAAATCCATAAGCGAGGCGATTTTACTGGCTATAATCAAATTTCGGTCAAGAAATGGGGTCCATGAACATGTTTAACATGTTTTAAACATTTATTGCAACAAAAATACTCTTCCTCCTCATATACTCATATATCCCACATTCGTTGTAAAAATATCACAATTAATATATTATTAAAATAATATATTTAAATGAATTATTTTATCGAGAAAAAGATAAAATATTAATTTTCAACAATTGTCATTTTAAAAATTTTCCCATCTATATCTACATAAAATCAATATTTTCCTCATCATATAAATCAATAATTAATTATTCACAAATAATATTACGAGAATCACATTATTGTAATCGTGAGTCCTCAGAAAGAGGGGCTTTCAATAAGAATTTCTCTTCTTCTTGGCGCAATTAAGGTGACCAAACCTCTCCTTAGGCCAGAACTTTCTAGACATTGCCAATAATGTTATCTAATAATATTATTAGGATAATATGAATTATTGCTTCGATAATAAAAATATTGTATAATGACAATTATTGAAACAACAAAGAATATAAAATATCAACGCAACAATTATTGAATCAATAAAATAAAATCTTTGAGCGGTAATTTATTGTAACAATTATTGAGTAGTGCCTTCTTACGTAAGAATCAATAATTGGTGCAATACTGCGTATCTTCTTGTTCAACAATGCGTATTAGTGTGTTTTAACCACCGGGTATTCCAACAAGATAACTCAGTAATAACTACATAGTTATTTATAAACAACTTATATTTGTCGTTTTCTTCATCCAATCGCTTCAAGTTATGGGGCCCACAAAAGATCGCTGGCAAGTGCATGCGAATATTCTGACAAGATTTAATATTCCACGACCAAACGAATATTCCAAGCGATAATGAATATTTTATAACCACTTGCTTATTTGAAATATTTTGCGTATTTTACCCATAACTATCCACATTAATCAAATTAACCCTTACTATTTCAAAATAATAAATAGAGGAAAATAAATTTCATTTATTAATAATTTGGGGTCTTACAGTTAGTCTTCAACAGGAAAAATCTAATAGAATACAATAGAAAACAAATTTTAAATCAATATTTGCGGTGAAAATAATAATTCATTAGAAGAGTTAAATACGAATGCAAACTACTATCTTCATGTATGAATTTAAAAGTTCATCGCTCATCTTTTATCCCCTGTAACATCAATCAATATACATCGGAATCAAATATTCATCCTTGCACTACTGAGCCAAAGATATTCATCGATTGGTCATGTTCATCTAAACACTGTTCATCTTTGCACTACTGACCCAAAGATATTCTTGAAATCATTCATCTTTGCACTACAGCCAAAGATATTCAATAATATCATTATTTAAGACCGAGGATGATGAAAAATATTTTTAAAGAAACGAATCCGGTGAAACAAAATGACAAGGATTAAGGATTAAGGATTAAGTACTTTATTTTATCCATGTTCAAAAATACCTCAAAAATAATCATAGTGGTGTAAAATTCAAGAATGATCAAAACATGGATACAATCGAAGCTAGTATCCGAATAGATATTTTGGACAAAAAGAAGAAATTTTATTTTTAGGTGAATAATGCCGATATCGTGAATAGTAACTCACACCAAAAGAGAAAAATTCCACAAAAAACATCTTCACGCTTCATGAATAGTACTTTCGTGAATAGTAACTTCATGAATAGTAACTTCGTGAATAGTAACTCGTGAATAGTAACTCATGAATAGTAACCCGACATGAAAAAGTTCCAAATTTGATAAAAGTTCAACCAATATTTCAAAGATAATGATATTGAAGAAATAATATCATTTGAGAAGAAAATAACATCCCTTACCTCGAAAGATTAGTACTTCTATTTGGAATACTAGGTATATAGTCTTTGAAGGAAACTTGCATCTAACAATACTCAAAGTATACTCAAAATACTCACAAGAATACGCTCGATAATATAGAGAGAGAACTTGATTTCGGTGTGATTTTCAATTCTAACCTAAGCACCTATTTATAGGAAAATGCTTAGAACACCAAAGCGTAAAATTTAATATAATATTAATATATTTTTCACATTTTCTTTAGCCCACCTTAGAACAACTGATCTCAGCCCATTTGAATCACATGTGAGGCCAACTTAGTTGCAAAAAAACGTTTTTCTCAAAGTAATTAACTAAAACTCCTAAAAATTAATTATTTGAACTTGAACTTCAATAATTCATAATAAATAGCCCTTTCATCGGAAAATTGAATCACACGTGTTTTTATAGGAAATTCAATTCTCTACAACTTTGCGGAAGAAAGTTTTTCCAAATTCCAAACAAAAATTGACCAAGAAATCCACAAACGGTACCGATTTTCTTGGTATAATCAAATTTCAAATAATAAATGGGGTCCACCGACATGTTTAACATGTTTTAAACATTTATTACAACAAAAATACTCTTCCTCCTCGTATACTCATATATCCCACATTCGTTGTAAAAATATCACCATTATTATATTATTAAAATATAATAATATATTTAAATAAATTATTTTTTCGGAAAAAGATAAAATTTCAATTTTTAACAATTGTCACATTAAAATTTTTCTCCATCTATATCCACATAAAATCAATATTTTCCTCATCATATGAATCAATAATTAATTATTCACAAATAATATTACAGAATCACAATATTGACAACCGTGCGGTTCAGAAAGAGGGGATTTCAATAAGAATTTCTTCTTCTTGGGCATGATTGGTGTGACCAAACCTCTCCTTAGATGCGAACTTTCTAGACATTGCCAATAATGTTATCTAATAATATTATTCAGGATAATATGAATTATTGCTTCGATAATGAAAAATCTTGTGTAATGACAATTATTGAAACAACAACAATATAAAATATCAACGCAAAGAATTATTAACTCAATAAAATCTTTGAGCGGTAATTACTCGTAACCATTATTGAGTAGTGCCTTCTTACGTAAGAATCAATAATTGGTGCAATACTGGTAATGCTACGTGTTTTAACCATAGGGTATTTTAACGAAGATAACTTCAGTAATAACTACGCCGTTATTTTTAAACCACTTATATTTGTCGTTTTCTTCATCCAATCGCTTTCAGTTATGGGGCCCCACACATGGTCGCGCCATCGCATTTAATATTCCCGAAGCATTTAATATTCCACGACCAAACGAATATTCCCGACAACAATGAATATTTTATAACCACTTGCTTATTTTGAAGTATTTGCATATTTTACCCCTAACTATCCACATTAATCAAATCAACCCTTACTATTTTAAAATAATAAATAGAGAAAATTAAATTTCATTAATAATAAGTTGGGGTCTTACATATCATGTTGACAATTTGGACGTTATTGGTTCCTGGACAAATTAATTCATGAACTTGTTTTATTGAATTCTTATATCATTGTCATCATCCTCATGTTTATATTAAGTTGAAAGTCATTTGTGGCCTGTAGTGCATAGATGGACTTGGTATGATTATGACTGAGGATTATTCGATTGTAATCATAGTAGTAATGTTACAAAGGATGTGGTAAAAGTCCTCATTGGCCCGTAGTGCATTGATGGACAGTTGTTGGCATGATCATGACCATTGATGAATACACGAATATCCTTGGCCCGTAGTGCATGGATAATTTGTGGTCGTGACCCTAATGAATATCCTTGGCCGTATTGCAGGGATGATGTGGATTATTTATTAAGCTGAGTCTCAGCGATAAAAGTGATGAAAAACTTTTTAAATCATAAAAGATAGTAGATTTTATTCTCTACTTGACTCTTTTAATGGATTGCTTGTTCATTGCATAGATTAAACTTGATGTCTATTGTATTTTATCGGTTTAACATTGTTGGAGACTAATGATAATTTATTCTACATTATCTTAGTCATAATATTTCTTCTTTGGGCTAGTTGAGCTCACCCTTTCTTTTCACTATTCTCTTGTGAAATGAGAACGTAGTTGGGGACGAGTCTGGGAACAGAGTAATGGTGCGGATGATAATGTTAGCTAGTAGTCCTCACTATTACATTAAATAGTGTGACAATAAATATAATGAGGACTTATTTCGAGAGTGGATATTGTCTAGAAAGATGATTTGTATTTAAACTCATGACTCTCTTGTTGTATAATTAAGATTGTATTTATATTACGTACCATGTATTTGGCGACTCGAGAATAGGTGATGTATACTTATTTTGGGGCGTCACGGTTGGTATCAAAGCTTAGGGATATAATCCTGGTCGAGATGTGAGATAAGAACTAGAGGGGAGAGCAGGGGAATTCTTTTCGTTAGTATAGCGTACTAAGTTTATTTGGTATTTAATTGGTCGGTCAGAGTATAGGGATAATATGTGATATGTTATTTAACTCTTGTTTTGTGGCAGTATTTGAAAATGACATCCGAGAATGTTGAGATTATCAATGGAGCACATAAGACCGTTGAGTCTCCACAGATCAATAATCAGGATAATGTGCATCAGGAATGAGATATTCCTCAGGCAAACAACAACACGGACCAGATGATGAACGATGGAATATTCAGAGGCTTTATACAATTCATGCAATATCAGGCAAGAGCGGCTCCTGTCCAAAATGCAGGTGGAAACACTGGCAACTCTCGGATGGTCACCGCCAAGCAGTTTAAGGAACTGGGACCACCGGAGTTCTTTGGAGAGCCAAAACCACTTAAGGCGGAGACGTGGATTAAGCAGATCAATAAGATATTTGATGTATTGGGATGCTCAGAGGAGCAAAAGGTTCCTTTTTCCACCTTCATGTTGCGTGCAGAGGCAGATTACTGGTGGGAATCTGTAAAACGTACTCACCCTGCCGCACTGAAGAGGTCTTGGGAGAAGTTTCAGGAACTGTTCAATGACAAGTACTTTCCCGAAAGTATTCGTCACATGAAAGAGGTAGAGTTCATCAAGCTGGAACAAAACAACATGATCGTATCGCAATACGAAGCCAAGTTTGCCGAGTTGTCCCGGTTTGCGTCCCATTTGGTTGATAATGAGGAGAGAATGAAGCGGATGTTTTTAAGAGGTTTGAACCTGAGATACGTCAATATCTTATCTCTCATAAACTATGTTTGTATTCAGATGTTGTTAATAGGGCTCAGTTATTGGAGCGTGATAATGAGTCAACCCAACCAAAAGAGAAGCGGTAAGCAAAATGATAATACCGGTGAAGCGAGTAATACCAGCGGTGACAACAAGCGTGGAGGAAATCAACGAGGCGAAATGGTAACCACGCCGGTGGTAATCGGGGCCAAAACAAGAAGAATGGACATTTCAAGAAGAGGAGATTCAACAATGATGGAAAGACGTCAACACCAAACCGTTGTTAAAGAAGGAGAAGCGACCACCTATCATATGCTTCAAATGTGGAGGGAGGGACATATTAGTCAAAGCTAGCAGCGATGCCAGTCAAAGAATGTTATAATTATGGAAGAGAAGGTCACCTAGCCCGATTTTATCGTTCACCGAAGACAAGTTCAACTAGGATGGAGGCACCAAAGGCCGTCCCAGAAAAGTCAAAGTCGGTAGTGCAAGGGAGAGCGTTTGTTGTGACCTCCCAGAAAGCAAGGAACCCGAATGAGGTCATCACAGGTAAGCTAATCATAAACTCTAGCGAAGTTTATACTTTATTTGATACTGGTTCTACCCACTCTTTCATTTCTCCTATTTGCGCTCAACGTTTAAATTTGACTACGGAGATATTAGACTTTGACTTATCTGTTGAAACTCCGTTGGGAGAAACCTTCATTACATCCACGGTTTATAAGTCTTGTTTGATTCAAATTGGTAACCGCACGTTACCTGTCGATCTTATTTTTTTGAAAATACTTGCATTTGATGTGATTCTAGGGATTGATTGGTTAACTACTCATCATGCAAAAATTGATTGTTTTCGTAAGGTTGTTAGCTTTCATATTCCTAATCAACCTATTGTGCGAATTCAAGCAACCAAACCATTAAAATCAATCACTGTCATCTCAAGCCATAAAGCTATTCGTTTATTGAAAAATGGATGTCAAGCTTTCTTAGCTCATGTCACAGATCTAAAAAAAATACGTCAGTTTTGAATGATATTTCTAGTGTTAATGAATTTTCTGACGTATTCCCTAAAGAACTTCCTGGCCTACCCCTAGAGCGTGAAATTAAATTTTGTATCGACCTTGAACCCGGTACAAAACCCATTTCCAAAGCCCCATATCGAATGGCTCCTATTGAACTTCAGGAGTTAAAGACCCAACTGCAGGAATTATTAGACATTGGCTTTATTCGTCCTAGTACTTCTCCTTAGGGTGCTCCTGTTCTATTCGTGAAGAAGAAAGATGGGAGTATGTGACTTTGTATTGATTATCGGGAGTTGAATCATGTCACCATCAAAAATAGGTACCCATTTTCACGTATTGATGACCTGTTTGACCAGTTGCAAGGAGCCAAATTCTTTTCAAAGATTGATCTTCATTCAGGATATCACCAGTTGAAGATTAGAATCGATGACATTCAAAGACGGCTTCGAGAACTCCTAATGCGGGCATTATGAATTCCTAGTCATGTCTTTTGGATTGACTAATGCTCCTGCTGCCTTCATGGATATAATGAATCAAGTATTCAAGGAATATTTGGATCACTTTGTGGTCATCTTTATTGATGACATCCTCATATATTCCAAAACCCGTGAAGATCATGAGCAACACTTGAGGCTGATACTCCAAAAGCTTCATGAATATAAGCTTTATGCCAAGTTGAAGAAATGCGAGTTCTGGCTTGAGGAAGTGGCATTCCTTGGGCACATGGTATCAAGTCATGGAATATCTGTTGACCCAACAAAGATTGAAGTTATTCAAAGCTGGGAGCAACCTAAATCAGTGATCGAAGTACGTAGTTTTCTCGGTTTAGCTGGTTATTATCGGAGATTCGTGGAAGGATTTTCTCGAATCGCTACTCCACTAACTCAGAAAGATACAAAGTTCGGTTGGAGCGAGGAATGTGAGAAGATTTTTCAAGAACTCAAGAGGAGACTCATTTCAACACCTGTTCTGACAATACCATCTGGTTCGGAGGGATTTGTCATCTACAGTGATGCTTCGGGCAAAGGGTTAGGATGTGTTCTCATGTAATATGGGAAAGTCATAGTCTATGCCTCACGATAACTCAAAGAATATGAGAGGAATTATCCTAATCATGATCTAGAGTTGGCAGCTGTTGTCTTCACACTAAAGATTTGGAGGCATTACTTGTATGGGGAGAAAGTGGAGATTTTTACGGATCATAAAAGCCTCAAATATTTCTTCACTCAAAAGGAACTCAACATGCGACAATGACGTTGACTTGAACTATTGAAAGATTATGATCATACCATCCAATACCATCCTGGAAAAGTGAACGTAGTAGCTGATGCATTGAGTAGAAGATCATATACGGGTACGAGTGCGATATTGTCAACGCAAAGGCCCATTTTGTATGACTTGCAAAGGATGGAGATATAGATAAAGACTCTAGGGACCCACGTGTTGATGGCGAATATACGAGTAGAACCGACTTTAATTGATAAAGTTAAAGCTGCTCAAACTACAGACCTAGAGATGATGCGTATGAGGAAGAAAGTGAAATAAGGTGCTATGCCGGAAGCAAGAATTGATGAAGAAGGAATACTTTGAGTCAACTCTAGACTTTGTGTTCCTAACGACCCAGATTTAAAGTATAAAATCATGATGGAGGCGCACAACACACCGTTTGCAATCCATCCTGGGAGTACCAAAATGTACCATGATCTTCGTCATTCATTTTGGTGGAGCAATATGAAGAGAGAGATAGCGCTGTTTATCTCAAGGTGTCTAACTTGTCAACGAGTCAAGGCGGAACATCAAGTACCAAAAGGTCCATTGCAACCACTTGAAATTCCAGAATGGAAGTGGGAGCACATTACCATGGATTTTGTTACTAGTCTTCCCAAGGTTTCTCAAGGCATTGATGCAATTTGGGTCATTGTTGATAGATTGACCAAGTCTGCTCACTTCTTACTAATACGAGAAACTTATACACTTGAACGTCTTGCTCGTATGTACATAAACGAGATTGTATGACTGCATGGTATGCCAGTATCCATAGTTTCTGATCGAGACCCAAGATTCATTTCCCGATTTTGGGTTAGTTTGCAAAAAGCTATGGGCACGGATTTACGATTTAGTTCGGCATATCATCCTCAGACGGACGGACAATCAGAGAGGACTATTCAAACTCTAGAAGATTTATTAAGACTCTGTGTCCTTGACTTCAAGGAAGTTGGGATAAAGTTCTTACTATTGGTGGAGTTTTCCTACAACAACAGTTATCAAGCAAGTATTGGCATGGCTCCATTCGAGGCGTTGTATGGAAGAAAGTGTCGTTCTCCAGTGTGCTGGGATGAGGTGGGTGAAGCAACATTGTTGGGACCGGAGTTGGTATGTATAACTACAGAAAAGATTTAAACGATCCGACAACGTATAAAAACCTCACAAGAGCGATAAAAGAGTTATGTTGATCTTCATCGAAAGAACGTGGAATTCGATATAGGAGATCATGTGTTGTTATGTGTTGCTCCATGGAAAAGAGTTACGAGATTTGGAAAGAGAGGAAAGCTCAATCCTCGATTCATTGGCCCATTTTTAATCCTCGATCGAGTAAGAACTGTGGCCCATAGACTCGCTTTACCGCCAAGTATGTCTCGTGTTCATAACGTTTTTCACATATCCATGTTACGTAAATATGTGGAAGACCCGAACCACATTATTGAGTTAGAACTAGACGAAATAGCGGAAGATTTAACGTATGAAGAGGTTCCTGTTCAAATCTTGGATAAGAAGGAACATATTCTACGCTCCAAGGTTATACCTCAAGTCAAAGTTTTGTGGAGAAACCACGATATTGAGGAAATGACCTGGGAGTTAGAATCTAAAATGAAGTCAAGGTATCCTTACCTCTTCGATATACCAGGTACGTACCCTAATTTCGAGGGCGAAATTTCATAAGAAGGGGAGGTTGTAAGACCCCAACTTTTTTAAATAAAGATGAATTTTCTATAATTATCATTTTTGAATATTATGGAATGAATTTAATATAATGTTATAGTTGTGGGTAATATTTACAAATTTTTCAAAGTATGCAAGTTGTCATATTATATTCGATTGGTCAGGAAATATTCTTTTTGTCAGGGAATATCCATACGACGGTACAATCATTGGTGGACCCCACAACAGAATTATTGTCAGATTGAGAAAACGACAAAAATATTTTATGAAAATAATGACAGAAGTTTTACAGTTAAAACTATTGAACTACTCGGTAATAAAAGTACAGTAATACGCTTTAGTTCGTAGTAAAGAAGACACGTTGTATTGATTATTGATGCTTACGTGAGAAGTCACTCAGTTTTGTTCAATTATTGCTATAGTAATTATTATGAATTTTGGCGTATTATTTGGACCCCCCACTTTCCCATTTTTAAAAATTATCGGTAGAAGTTATCTCAGTTTTCATTTTATATATATATGAATACATATATATATATATATAAATATTATATATACATATATATATATATAATATTGTTAATGGAAGGTGGGTAGGGGGGGGGGGAATTAGGGTGGACGGGAGGAGTATTATTAGCTATATTATATATATATATATATATATGTCAGTTAAAAAAATGGACAGAGGGAGTAAGATGCGTGCACGGGTCTTCCACCCGTGATATTTTTTTTCTTTCTTCTTTCTTGCACATGTTATATATATATATAATATATATATATAATATATTATATTTTATTTAAAAGATTTTGCTTTAATTATGGACCATCCAATTAAAGTAAATCAATCCAGACCGTTCATTAGTTAGTTACTATGCACTCAATTCTTCTATAAATAGAAGCTCATTCCTTCATTATTTTCTTTCTGAATTCTTTGAAACTCAGAGAGATAAACCGTGAGAGAAAGAAGAAAAGTGATTCGCTACTTAATTACTCTTATATCCAGTTTCTTTTACGGTAAGGGATATTATTCTTTTGTATTCATGAAGAGAACTTCTATTATTCCATTCCTTATTATTCTATTGGAATAACCTGTATACGCAGGCTACCTTATACTTGTGACATTCTTCTATTATTATGTCTTTATTATTACATTTGGAATATCACATGCATGTATTTTACAGGACTTGGTTAAAATCTTTATTATTACATTGGAATATACTATCTGTGTGTTTTACATTGGACTGGTTCCGTCTTTATTATTACATTTGGAATATCACATGCATGTGTTTTACAGGACCTAGTTAAAATCTTTATTATTCATTTGGAACATCGTATTACTGGTGCTTAATTTCGCTTTACACGGGTTCCGTTATTATTATTACATTGGAATAACTTTATCATCACAAATACCGCATGCATGGTGATTTCTTTTGTTATTCTATTCTTTATTATACTCAGTTGGTTAAAGTTTTGACTTCTATACTCCATGAAATTAGTGGAATATCCTTGATATTTGCGCTTCATCCAGTATCTTTTCATGGAAATATTCTTCTGAGCATTCTTGAATTTTACTCTACAAAGAAGTATCATTTTGACAATTTGGACGTTATTGGTTCCTGGACAAATTAATTCGTGAACTTATTTTATTGAATTCTTATATCATTGTCATCATCCTCATGTTTATATTAAGATAAAAGTCATCTGTGGCCTGTAGTGCATAGATGGACTTGGTATGATTATGACCAGGGATTATTCGGTGTAATCATGACAGTAATGTTACAAATAATGTGGTAAAAGTCCTCATTGGCCCGTAGTGCATTGATGGACAGTTGTTGGCATGATCATGACCATTGATGAATACACGAATATCCTTGGCCAGTAGTGCATGGATAATTTGTGGTCGTGACCCTAATGAATATCCTTGGTCGTAGTGCATGGATGATGTGGATTATTTATTAAAAGTGAGTCGCGATAAAAGTGATGAAAACTTTTTAAATCATAAAAGATAGTAGATTTTATTCTCTACTTGACTCTTTTAATGGATTGCTTATTCATTTGTGATTAAACTTGATGTCTATTGTATTTTATCGGTTTAACATTGTTGGAGACTAATGATAATTTATTACGCATTATCTTAGTCATAATATTTCTTCTTTGGGCTAGTTGAGCTCACCTTTCTTTCACTTTGTTCTCTTGAGAAAATGAGAGCGTAATTTGGATGAGTCGGGGAGCGGAGTGATGGTGGGATGATAATGTTAGCTAGTAGTCCCTCACTATTACATTAAATAGTGTGACAATAAATATAATGAGGACTTTATTCGAGAGTGGATATTGTCTAGAAGCGGTATTTGTATTTAAACTCATGACTCTCTTGTTGTATAATTAAGATTGTATTTATATTTTGTACCATGTATTTGGCGACTCAAAATAGGTGATGTATACTTATTTTGGAGGCGTCACAACTTGCCTCCTTGGATGTGTATGAAACAGCCGTACTTGTTTCTTTCACTCGTGATTCTTGGTCCCAAGAGTCCTGGAAAGAACCTAGATGTTTACTTGAGACCTCTTATAGACGATTTGAAGGTATTGTGGGAGGATGGAGTACAGACTTGGGATGTTTCCATAAAAACAATACTTGAGCAGAACAGCATTGAGATCACGTGTAAGCTTGAAAAAATATTCCCTCCTGGTTTTTTCGACTCTATGGAGCATTTGCAAATCCATCTACCCTATGAAGCTCGTGTTGGTGGCCCGGTTCAATATAGATGGATGTACCCTTTCGAGAGGGTCATGGGAAACCTTAAGAGGAAGGTAAAGAATAGAGCTTATGTCGAGGGGTCTATATGTGAGGCATACAGTTTCGATGAGATATCTACGTTTGTCTCAGACTATTTTTCCGAAGAAGTCTTGACAAAGGTCAATCGAGTCCCGAGACATGATGATGGGGGCAATGTTGAACTAAATGGTCGGCTTTCTGTATTTGGTTTACCGGGTCGCGCTTATGGAAAAGGAAAGCGCATATTCCTTTCTGAGCAAGAATTACATGTTGCGCATACTTACATTCTTCTTAATTGTGAGGAGATTGATGAATTTGTGAGGTATACATGTAAAATTCATATGTATTAGACCTATATCTTAACCTGCATTCTCATATTATTATATGTTAATGTTTATAAAATTGTATAAAACATATGATGACGAGTTAAAAGCAAATCAGCCCGACATCACTGATAAAGATATTCAAGTTAGTCGTGATCAAAAATTTTCTCTTTGGCTAAAGGACAAAGTAAGTTAAGTTAATTAAGAATGACATATATCGAATTAATTTATGAATGTATTTAATTTAATAGAATTTTTGTAGGCTCTTAATGAGGGAACGATTACTCCAAATATACAAGTCCTAGCTATGGGTCCGACGGGGACCAAGTCATTATAATGGTTACAAAATAAATGGATGTGAATTTCATACAAAGACATATGCTCGCGATAAAAGAACAACTAATACTGGAGTGTGTGTTCAAGGAGATTGTTACAATGAGCTTGGTCGTGCTTTTTATGGGGAGTTGGAGGAAATCGTAGAGTTTTCGTACAAGGGCACGCACGGGGGTCATATTACTTTGTTAAGTGTCGTTGGTTTGATTCAGAAAAAGGGATACGTATTGACAGACATGGAATCGTCGATATTGACCTCCATAGGTCTGCGTGCTCCAACGAACCGTTTGTTTTACCAACTCAAACAGTACAAGTATACTACACTCATAGTCCTATTAAGAAAAGGGATAGACCGCCTACAGATTGGCAGGTTGTAATTCATACTCCCGCGTCCAGTCGTGTTCAAGTAATAGACAGGGATTTCTACCAACAGGAGATGCTTCATAGACCTCCTATAATAAATATAGAGAACAACAATGAATTAATCGAGTTAGAGGGTGGAGATGAACCTGATGAATTGGATCCTGAGACAGTTATTGTGCTAGATGACAGTGATACTGAGGAAGAGTTATTCAACCAACATCGGAGATAGAATCTGAAGAAGAAGATGGTTATGAATCTCTAATACTTGTATAGAATGATTCTTACTCAGACAACGATTTTCATTAAAATGTATGTTTAGTTTTAATTGTATTACAATGAATTACATATAGGAATGCTCTATCCTTAACATGTTTATGTACCTTTCATTTATAATTGTCGTAGTTAACTATTTTGCAGTCATGTTTATGTACCTTTCATTTATTGTAATCGTAGTTAACTATTTCATACAATTAATTATCATTATTGTCCTTTTCTATAAAATATATGTTTAGTTTTAATTGTATTACATACAATTACATATATACATGTTCGATCTCTATATCCTTGACATGTTTATGTACCTTTCATTTATAATTCATACTAACATCCTAATTTTTTATTTATAGATGTCTTCTGAACTAGTAGCACGAAAGAGCGGGTTGGGTCGGGGCCCTAATCATAAGGCGAAGGCCCCGGCTAATTCGAATGATCGCATACTCATATAGATTCGTCCTCCTCTAGAAAGCACGGAAGTTAAACATCGTGTATATATAACAATTTAATATTTCCATTGTTATAAATATATTTTAATGTAAATTATTGTATATTGTAGTGATTTTCAAGATAGTAAAATTGTGAAGTGCATTTCACAATTATGGTTACAGAACTGGCCTACGCTAGTGATTACATGGGCGAGCACACCTCTCGCCCATAAGGATGCAGTTTGGGCAGAATTTCATGTATATTTTTTTATCACTCTGATAGATAATACATAGTTAATCAAATAATATTGTTTAGTAATGTTGGATTATGGTAATATAACAGTTTCAATATTATTATTATTGTTTTATTTGTAGAAGCGGTATAGATGGGACGACGCATAGGCATCAGTTATTCAGACACTATTTTGGCAAAAGTGCGTTGTCCAAACTAAAGATAATCTGAACAAGGAACGACAGAAAGCCCTGCATAATGCTGAGATTGACCATCCAGGACAAGGTGAGTAGTATATGCATGAGCATAGCCCCTGGTGGTGCGCACAACCCATATGGGTGCAGATGTGTGACCAGTTGAGAGCTGAGAGCTGGGTCAAGATGCGCAAGACTGTCGCCTCGAACAAATCCTCAGGTGTATCTGAAGGCGAAAAGGTAAAAGGCTCGATCGGGCGACAAGTATATCACAATTTGCAAAGATATTATTGTTAGGGTACATATGTTATGTTTACAGTCATCTTTTGTAGCTAAAATATCATATGTTTACATATTAATATGAGAAAATGAACTATAGGAGTCTCAGTCTCAAGGTCAACCTATCAATTGGTTGGATGTGTATGTGGCCACATGCAATGGTTCCACTTTCGAGGTCGTTTAGGATAATGCGGTAATAAGTTCACTTTATACTAATATGTTATTTATAAATTGTGACAAATTTTTTTAGCATTTTTTTAACTATTTAATTGTTGACCTTCTGACAGGACACTTATAAGGGCTTAATGAACGAGCGTTATCCTGAAGGCACCCCGCGTCCGTCGATTGATCAAGAATTATGGGAGAGGGCATCCGTCGTGAAGAAAAACTGTGTTAAATGCCAAAGACAAAAATGACGCCCGACAATCAGTGGCACAAGTAGCTCTGCTACCCAGTCTACACAGTCATCGGGTCATCCAACCTATCATACTCCTGCTGACTGTGTGAGAGCGATCTGTCAAGATCGTGATCTTCTTCGTATACTGGGCGGGCATCTCCAGTCTCTGAGTCCTGATGAGTTGGCGGATGCTGTGAGACCCCGAATTTTATGAAATAAAAGTATTCAATTTTTTTATAATTATTCTATTTAGTAAATGGTTAAATTGATAAAAGGTTAAAGTTAAGGGTGATATTTGAAAAATTTTCAATGTAAGCAAGTTATCATAAAATAATCGGTGATAAAGGTACAGTAATACGTGTGGTTGCATAGTAGCACACGGTATTGATTATTGATGTTTACGTAAGAAGTCACTCGTTATACTCAATTATTGCTATAAAGAATTGTTGCATCATATCTCTCATGTTATTGATTCAATTATTATCACAGTATCATCTGTATAATATGTTATATTATTAAATCAATAATTGAGACGAAAAAGTTATTCATATTATTATTTGTAATATTAACAATGTATCTAGAAGTTTACATCGAGAGAGGTTAGATAATCTAATTCAGGCACTGATATGGTGCAAGTTTGATAGTACTTGCAGGATAAATTAAAAAGAGAAGGAATATTAGAGAGCCCCAAAAGCGTGCAATTATCAAAACTATATTTTCCTATAAATAGAAGCTCATTCTTCCTTCATTCACACCAATTCACTAATTCCAAAGATATTCCAGATCCGATTTTCTTCTAAGGTAAGGGATATTATTTCTTTCGTATTCATGAAGAGAATTATTTTCTTTCAATACTCGTAAGGGGTATTATTTCTTTCGTATTCATGAAGAGAGTTATTTTCTTTTAATACTCATAAGGGTTGTTATTCCATTCTTTATAATTCTGTTGGAATAACCTGTCTACGTGAACTACCGCATGCATGGTGAATTCTTCTGTTATTCTATTCTTTATTATTCTGTTAGAATAACTTGTCTACGCGAACTACCGCATGCATGGTGAATTCTTCTATTATTCCATTCTTTATTATTCGTTGAATAACTCGCTCACGCGGACTAATGTGATGCATGATGAATAACCCTTCGTATTCATTCCTTATTAAATTGTGGAAATGATCTGTATACGTGGATTACCGCATGGCGTGTGAAAATCCCTTTACAGTTTCATATATTCTATTATACTCATTTGGTTAAATTTTTGGCTTCTATACTCCATGAAATTAGTAGAATATTCTTGATATTTGCGCTTCATCCAGTATCTTTTCATGAAAATATTCTTCTGAGCATTCTTGAATTTTACTCCACAAAGCAGTATCATGTTGACAATTTTAACGTTATTGAATTCTGGATAAATTAAATTATAAATCTTTAAAATTTATCCTTGAACTTGTTTTTTTGAATTATTATGTCATTGTCATCATCCTCATGCTTATATTGTGATGAAAGTCATTTTTGGCTTACGTGCATAGATGGACTTGGTATAATTATGACCGTGGATTATTCTAAGATAATCATGACCATTGATGATTACATGAATATCCTCGACTGTAGTGTGTGCAGGATGATTCAATTTTATTTATTGTCGAGTCTCAAATGATAAAATTGTTGAAAAACTTTTTAAATCATAGAAGATAGTAGATTTTATGCTCTACTTAACTCTTCTAATGGATTGCTTATTCCGTTGCAGTTGTTGATCTAAAACTTGTTGTCTATTATATTCTATCAGTTGTTATATTGTTGAAGGCTAAGGATAATTTATTCTGCATTATCTTAGTTATAATATTTCTTACTGGGCTAGTTGAGCTCACCCTTTCTTTCACTGTTCTCTTCAGGAAATGAGAATATAAATTTAGAGACGCAGTCGTGAGCGGATTGACGGTCCAGATAGTTGTTTTAGTAGTCCTCACTATTCTGTAAAATAGTGTGATAATAATTGTAATGAGGATTCCATTGAGAGTGAATATTGTCTAAGAAGACAATATTCTTGTTTAAACTCTCAGCTATGTTTTGTCGTATATTACCCGACAGTTGTATAATTAAGTTTGTATTTGATTTATGTACCATGTATTTGGCGACTCAAGATGAGTGATGTATACTTTTGGGGGCGTCACAGATGCAGTGCCAGTAGCAGCAGCATCACAGCATCAGGATGGCGACCAGGTATATATCGATATTGTTACTGTCATTATCTTACTTATATGTTTCACTATATTGTCTATTGTTTAGTTTTTCCTAAGTCATAGCAGTATCCACACATGTAACATATATGTTTTATTCTTTTGTTAATTACATGGTCCTAATTTGGATTATCCATGAAGAGCTAGACTTGTTTTTTAGATTTTTAAAGTCTTGTACTCTTTTAGATTCATTCTTTGAACAATTGTATTGGTTTATATGGTTGTTTACGATTGTATTGTGTTGTGTTGGATGAATTTTTACGATTGTATTGTGTTGTATTGTGTTGGATGAAGAGCTAGACTTGTTGTGTTGGATGAATGTTTATTCATGGATGAATGCTTATCATATAGTAGTTATCATGGATGGATGTTAATATGAATGCTTATATATACTGCTCTGTGTTGGGATAGAAAGTAGGTACAAAGTATGTTATTTTTGGGAAATTAATAAAACAGGAAAAACTTTTTTTTAAAAAAAACATCAGCGACCGCATGCGGTCGCTAAAACTGTAACAGCGACCGCGTTACCTTCTTGGAACCTAGCGACCGATGCGGTCGTTATTACTGGTCGCTGACACGTGTACCACGTCACACCTGACAAATGACTCAGCATGAGTCAGATTAGCGACGGATGCGGTCGCTGATTGCGGTCGTTAATAAGTCGGTCGTTGATTGCGATCGCTAATAAGTCGGTCGCTATTATTGGTCGCTGATGTCCATCCAGCGACCAAATTACCTGCGACTAATATCAGCGATTGCATTTGGTCGTTAATACGCATCTGCGACCATATGCGGTCGCAGATAGACGGTCGCTGATAAGTTTTTTTGTTGTAGTGAGATTTGAATTTGACAAAATGAAGGGGTTATCAGTTTGATTTATTATATAAATACTAAAAGAGCTGGTGCCGTCTTTGATCATGATATGTTTCTTTGATTTATTATTATGTTCCTCTTTTTTATACAGTTCCACGAAAAATTTATTTGTATCGTTAAACGTGATGTATTTTGAAGGTCGATATAAAATTATGATTTTTTTGTTTGTTTGTTGGGAGTATAGATTCATTATTATAACCTTGTAATGGATAATTTTATATTCATACATATATATACCTATCTTATTTTTTACATAAATTTTAGAGGAATATATCAGAATTAAAAATATCAAATATCTATATACTTAAAAAAATTCAAAAATCTCTCTTAAGACACCCTCTCCCCGATCCACGCTTTTAGGATACAAAAGTCATTTTCAATTAAAAATGAGAACATGTGTGGACATTGACTTTATCAACCCATCGTCCTGGACAACTTTTAATATGAGTAGTTAGAAAAATAAAGGGAAATGAAACTTGCATAATTTCACGTGGTACTCAAATTTGGCGATGCTTCGTTCTTGGTAGTTTCAGATAAGTAAGATTTCTTCAAGTTCAACTGCATGATCATCATCACAAAATGGAACTCCATTAATATTTACGTAAGTGTTAATATTATATATCCAATATTTTTTAAGTTTTTTTTATACCGATGAACACCTCTAAACACCTTGGATGCCTAAAAGTATATAAGTTTATATTAAATATGTTACAAAGAGTAATTTATTTTCAAAATAGGGGTTCACTAATTAAGAAATAAAAATACTCAATGAGTGGAATGACCTCTCAAGTATATTGAGCAATTTTAATTGAGTGACGTAGAGCATGTGGGTTGTTGGGTCTGCACATGAATGATATTTGCTCTCATATCATATTGAAACATCCAACTCAAAATCAATTAGTAATGAGTTGAATAGCTTCTCAAGTTATATATTAATTCTATGTCTTAATTGTTCCATGTGAGATTTTATATATATACACTTCTGAAGGTCTTTAAAAATTAGAATATGACTAATCTAGCTGTCCATAATACTTTTGATTTTTTTTTTATTTATTTAAAGACGGAGTGAGTATATTATATGGATTATTTGCAATTTCCTGGTATTAGGTTCGAACTCCGAGTGGGTAATCCAAGTCAATTCTAGCTGTCCTAATAATTACCTAATATTACAACAAAATTGCATACAAACTCGAGTAAGCCAAAACTTTGAAATATATATTTTTTTGAAATACTTTGAAATAAACTTGAATTAGACCAATTAATAGATCAAATATCTGATTAATGAACAATATATTTGCTAAGTTAGAGAGGTAATATAAATTGACCGCTTAATATTTAGGGATAACTGTGCATGCCCATGCTTTGCAATTTAATTCAACCCATACTTGGCTATTTCTACCAATAATTGTTTAACCTCCTTGTAATTTTTATTTTACTTATTTTCCTTTGTTGACTTATAAGATTAATTAGAATGAAAAAAAATAGTTACAAAAATGAGGAGCTTATGGACTATTTGTGTAACACCCCCTTTCCCAAAAGAAAAAAAAGGATGTCACGCACAAACATAATAAATACAAACCTCTGATAAATCTCAAAATATCTCCAATAAAATTTAATACCAAATGTCACATACTCCAATTTAAATAAAAAGAACTCCACACTTACATAATCTCTACTAATAAAAAATAAATGCCAAAATGGTCCAAAACATCCATATACAAAATATTAGGAAAACCAAGTCTAATAGTAAGTCTCAAAAAGCTAATCTACTCATTTGGATCAAAGGTAGCTCTCATCACACATATTCTGATCACCCCTGATTACCTGCCGGAAAAAGAACACAGCGTGAACCAATTGCCCAGTACGGATATGAAAATGAATAAATATAACACAATAAGTAATGAATCTAAAAGAGTTGAATGAATGAACACATGTGAATTACAAACGAATTACGAATAGATCAAAATTTGAGAGTCCATTTACAAATGACTAACACTGTCAATCGAATAGTTATAGCTAAAAGAATCCCAAACAAATAAGGCTGAATCAAATGGTTGTAAGATAACAATTTCATACTGAGCTCAAATACAAATAGTCAAAGGCTAACAAAATACATCGGTACCATGATGTATACAAATCAAATCGGATAGTACGCACGACACATACGTCACTAATCTGCCAAACAAATTGAATCAAATCAAATACTGGGTCGACCCATACGTATCCTGAACAAATATATCAAATGGCCAAAGCTCATACCCAGAGCATACAAAAGGATACACCGTGGACTAATCACACTACCACGGAAGGTGTCATGCACTTGTGTCAAGAGGACATGTCTGTGGTACCACCACAGGTGGTTAGCTCAAGTATACCCTAAGGATCAAACTACAAAATGTAAGCCAAAAGGGGTTCAAATCACAAGGCTTACATGACCATATTCAAATGAAATCGAATTATCAAATACAAACATTATTAATTATCACAATATGTCAATGGTCAAAATAACTCCCAAATGTGAACGAAATATACGAACAATGGTACAAACGAATAAAGTATCCAAAACATATTGACACGATTAACTAGTTCAAAGAGTACAAATACGAATTCTAATATCAATGCCAAAACGAAACTATCCCAATAATTTTGACAACAAGGAACAATCTTGAGAAACAATACCAAATTTCTAAACGAGTACACAACGAACGAATTACATTTAAAAGAGTATCGCTGAAAAAGTACGGAATCCGTACCTTAATATAGTACCAAAATAATTCGCCGAATCCAAATATCACCCGCTAAACTCCCTCAATCCGATCTAATTATCAAAATAAAATATAATACACAATTAAATTATGAACTCATACAAATTATATTTTCATAAATTCAATAATTTTAACAAATTATATTCAATTTGTAATCAAAAGATATATTTTAATTGTAATAACAATATTATAATATTATTTATCATTTTCCCCTTTTAAAATTTTTGCATATCTTATATATATATATAAAAAAGTAAGCCGCAGGCTAGGAATTATATATATACTAGCATGAATGAAGATTTGCAGACATATATATATATATATATATATATATATATATATAAACGTAAGCCGCATGAATATTTAAATATAATGATTACAGTCATGTTCCTTCAAATTCATGTTAGAGACTTTCATATTGGGACCAATTCTAACTACCTTGAATCTTTAACGCAATATCAAATAAAGAAAGCTCCTCATACAATTGAAAGAAAGAAAAAAAACTAATAACTTACTAGTATGATCTACTTTCCCCACTTCCTCAGCTTGCATTTGAATTCTCCCTTTTTTTTTTCTCGGTTGATTCGCAGAGATATAATAAAGCGAGCTAGTTTAGGTTTATTTATTAATTAATATGTTTTATTAATACTCTTAATTTAAATAGGATTTAAAATTAGACAAATATAATTTAGACCCAATTAATTTTAATGGCCCAAAAAAATTAACTACTGATTTGACCCAAATATAAAAAAAGTCCAATTAAATACTTTAAAACTTACTTGAATATTTATTATTATTTTATTGAGTATTACAATTTGTTTTTTTATTTATTATTATTTTGAAAGTTATTAGAAGGAAATATGTGATTTTAAAGTTAATTGTTTTTTTCTAGGATTTGTGCTTGTCTCACAATTGAAAGAAAAAAAAACTAATAACTTACTAGTATGATCTATAAGTTCTCCCCCTTTCTCGGTTGATTAGCGAAATATAATAAAGCAGTTAGGTTTAGGTTTATTTATTAATTAATATGTTTTATTAATATTCTTAATTGAAATAGGATTTAAAATTAGATAAATATAATTTAGACCCAATTAATTTTAATGGCCCAAATAAATTAACTACAGTTAGACCCAAATATAAGAAAAGTCCAATTAAATACTTTAAAGCTTACTTGAATATTTATTATTATTTTATTGGGTATTACATCACCTTCCCCTTAAAAAGGATTCCGTCCTCGGAATCAAAAGAACAGAATGTACCTAATTTTCAAAAAGATGTGGATATTCCGCTCGAATAGTCTCCTTCATCTCCCAAGTAGCTTCCCGCTCCGAATGGTTTTTCCACAAGACTTTAACAAAAGGAAGTGTCTTCCTCCTCATAATCTGTTCTTGACGATCTAGAATTGCCTCGACTTCTTCCTCACAAGTAAGATCTTCTTGAATCTTATGTAACGGGTATTGCACAACATGAAGCGGATGATAGTTATATTTCCTTAACATC
Organism: Panax quinquefolius; assembly: GCA_020205615.1. NCBI lineage: Eukaryota > Viridiplantae > Streptophyta > Magnoliopsida > Apiales > Araliaceae > Panax > Panax quinquefolius. Next base: position 28,494,522 of record CM035154.1, read on the forward strand.
GAAACATGAAAGATATTATGCACATGAGATAATTGTGGAGGCAAAGCCACCCGATATGCCACTTCTCCAACTCTCTCAAGGACTTCAAAAGGGCCAATGAAACGCGGACTAAGCTTCCCTTTCAAACCAAACCTTCGAACACCTTTCCATGGAGAAACTTTCAAAAACACGTGTTCACCAGGTGTGAATTCAAGAGCCCTCCTATGAATATCAGCATAACTCTTTTGCCGCGATCTAGCTTCTTTCAACTTTTCTTTAGCCACTGCTACCTTCTCCGTAGTTATCCTAACCAAATCGGGTCCTTCTATTACCCTTTCTCCAACCTCATCCTAACAAGTTGGAGCTCGACACTTCTTACCATATAATGCTTCAAAAGGAGCCATACCAATACTAGCTTGCCAACTATTATTATATACGAACTCCACCAAACTCAAATAATCATCCCAGTTCCCTATCCATTCTAAAGCACAAGATCGCAACATGTCTTCTAATGTCTGAATAGTTCTCTCTGATTGTCCATCTGTCTGTGGGTGAAAAGTTGTGCTATAGTTGAGTCGCGTTCCCCAAGCTCGTTGAAATCCTTTCCAAAATCGGGAAGTAAACCGCGGATCTCGATCCGAAACAATAGAAACTGGAGTCCCGTGAAGCCTAACAATCTCACGTTGAAAAATATCTGCTAACTTATTTACTGAAAAATCCTCACGAATAGCCAGAAAATGAGCCGATTTAGTCAAACGATCAACTACCACCCAAATAGCATCATTCTTTTTAAGAGTCCTCAGTAATCCAATCACAAAGTCCATCAAAATGTCATCCCATTTCCACACAGGAATCTCTCACTGTTGCAACAAACCACCAGGCCGTTGATGCTCTATTTTCACTTGTTGACAAGTAAGACATTTACTCACAAATTCAGCTACATCCCTTTTCATTCCACTCCACCAGAAATTCTCCTTCAGATCCTTATACATCTTTGTAGACCCCGGATGAATAGAAAATGGCGAACTATGAGCTTCAGTCAACACTGCCTCATGAATCATTGGATCCACTAGAACACATAACCGTTTACCAAACCATATCACACCTTGGTCATCAATGCGAAACTCTGGCTGTCTACCCTCATCCATATTCCGCGCGATAGCCCACAACTCGCCATCCTCCTTTTGGGCTTCTTTGATACGCAAAATAAGAGAAGATTCCACCCTCATACCTGCTACCAACCCATCAGAACCTCTAGCATATAGCTCCAAACCCACACGCTCTATATCCGAGATAAGTTGAGGTTGTGTAACCAAGGCAACTACACTCCCTGAACTTTTCCAACTAAGAGCATCTGCAAACACATTAGCCTTACCAGGGTGATACTGAATCCTGGCATCATAATCCTTAAGAAGCTCCAACCAACGCCTCTGCCTCATGTTAAGCTCCTTCTGAGTAAAAATATATTTAAGGCTCTTGTGGTCAGTGAAAATGTCACAAGTCTCTCCATATAGATAGTGCCTCCAAATCTTTAGGGCAAAAATAACTGCTGCTAACTCCAAGTTGTGGGTAGTGTAATTTACCTCATAAGGTTTAAGTTGTCTGGAAGCATAAGTAATTACCTTACCATGTTGCATCAAAACACACTCTAATCCCTTCTTGGAAGCATCACTGTAAATCTGATAACCTCCTGTCCCCGACGGTAATGTAAGCACTGGAGCCGACACAAGCCTCTTCTTAAGCTCCTCAAAACTTTTCTCACGTTCCTCATTCCACACAAACTTTATGCCCTTCTTCATCAACTGAGTTAATGGCAAAGATAATAAAGAGAAACCTTCCACAAATCGCCTGTAGTACCCTGCCAAACCCAAGAAACTCCTTACTTCAGTTATCGTGGTAGGTCTTGGCCAATTAGTGATAGCCTCAACCTTCGCAGGATCCACCTTAATACCTTCAGCAGACACGATGTGACCCAAAAATGCTACATGTTCTAACCAAAACTGGCATTTGGAGAACTTAGCATATAACTTATTCTTCTGCAGAACCCCTAAAATAGTACGAAGATGCTCTTCATGCTCCTCCTTAGACTTGGAATACACCAAAATGTCATCAATGAAGACAATGACAAATTGGTCCAAATACTCGCTAAAAACCCGATTCATCATATCCATAAACACTGTCGGAGCATTAGTCAACCCAAAAGACATCACTAAAAACTCATAGTGCCCATACCGAGTACGAAAAACTATTTTTGGAATGTCCTCTTCCCTCACCCTCAACTGATGGTACCCCGACCTCAAATCTATCTTTGAGAAGAACTTTGCCCCTTGGAGCTGATCGAAAAGGTCATCTATCCGTGGCAATGGATATCTGTTCCTGATAGTGATCTGATTTAGCTCCCTATTATCTATACACAATCTCATAGATCCGTTCTTCTTCTTCACAAACAAGACTGAAGCACCCCATGGCGATACACTCGGTCTAATAAATCCACGATCTAACAACTCCTGTAACTCTAATGGAGCCATCCTATAGGGTGCTTTAGAGATAGGTTCCGCTCCAGGAATGAGCTCAATAGTAAACTCAACTTCCCTTGGCGGTGGCAATCCTGGAAGATCCTTAGGAAATACCTCAGGAAATTCTTCCACAACCGGATAGTCATCAAGTCAGCTCATCCTCGAGGTATCCTTCACATAAGCCAAATAACAATCACATCTCTTAGCAATCATTTTACTCGCCTTCAAAGCTGAGATCAACTTTACAACGCCATTCGGCTTTGAACATTGAAACTCGAATTCTGGAGCTTCTAAGGTTCCAAAAATAACCTTCCTTGCTTGGCAATCAATAGTGGCTCTGTGACGCCCCCAAAATAGGTATACATCACCCATCTTGAGTCGCCAAATACATGGTACAAAATTCAAATACAACTTAATTATACAACAGTCGTGTAAAGTACGACAAAATACAAGCTGTGAGTTTTAATACAAATATTATCTTCTAGACAATATCCACTCTCAGAAAATGTCCTCATTACATTTATTATCACACTATTTTATAGAATAGTGAGGACTACTAAGACACCATCTCGGACCATCACTCCGTCCCCCGACTAGTTCCAGCTACATTCTCATTTCCTGAAGAGAACAGTGAAAGAAAGGGTGAGCTCAACTAGCCCAGCAAGAAATATTATGACTAAGATAATGCAGAATAAATTATCATTAGCCTTCAACAATGTTAAACTGATAAAATACAATAGACATTAAGTTTAACTGCAGCGGATCAAGCAATCCATTAAAAGAGTCAAGTAGAGAATAAAATCTACTATCTTTTATGTTTTTATAAGGTTTTTCATTACTTTTATCGCTGGGACTCAGCTTAATAAATAATCTACATCATCCCTGTACTACGGCCAAGGATATTCATTAGGGTCAGGACCACAAATTCCATGCACTACGGGCCAAGGATATTTATGTATTCATCAATGGTCATGATCATGCCAACAACTGTCCATCAATCCACTACGGGCCAATGAGGACTTTTACCACATCATTTATAACATTACGGTCATGATTATACCGAATAATCCCTGATTATAATCATACCAAGTCCATCCATGCTCTACAGGCCACAGATGACTTTAAAAAAATATAAACATGAGGATGATGACAATGATATAAGAATTCAATAAAACAAGTTCAAGAATTAAGTTATTCAGGAACTAATAACATTTAAATTGTCAACATGATATTGCTTTGTAGAGTAAAATTCAAGAATGCTCATAAGAGTATTTCTATGAAAAATACTGGATGAAGCGCAAATATCAAGGATATTCCACTAATTTCATGGAGTATAGAAGTCAAAATTTTAACCAACTGAGAATAATAAGGAATGGAATAACAACAAAAATCACCATGCATGCAGATTCAGATGACAAAGTTATTCCAACAGTAATAATAATAACGGAACCTGGTCGGTGAAAATCACAAGCGACAGGATGTTCCAACAGAATAATAAAGAATGGAATAACAACAGAAATCACCATGCATGCGGTACTTGGCATAGACAGGTTATTCCAACAGAATAATAATAACGGAATCATGTCGGTGAAAATCACACCATGCGGGATGTTCCAATGTAATAATAAAGAATGGAATAACAACAAAAATCACCATGCATGCGGTGCAGATTGCATGTATAAAGTTATTCCAATAGTAATAATAATAACGGAACCTGTCGGTGAAAATCACAACCGACGGGATGTTCAAACAGAATAATAAAGAATGGAATAACAACAGAAATCACCATGCATGCGGTACTTCGCATAGACAGGTTATTCCAACAGAATAATAAATACAGAATAATAAAGACAGAATAATAAAGACGGAACCAGGTCCGGCGTAAAGCACAGACAGGATGTTCCAACGAAATAATAAAGACAGAATAATAGAAGAATGTCACCAAGTATAGGGTATTCCGCGTATATAGGTTATTCCAACAGAATAATAAAGAAATGGAATAACAGAAGTTCTCTTCTTGAATACAAAAGAGTAATATCCCTTACCGTAAAAGAAACTGAATAAAGAAAAAGAAAGTTAGCAGACTTCTCTTCTTATTTCTCTCTATAAATTTCTCTCTCTAGAGTTCAATGAATTCATAAAAAAATAATGAAGGAATGAGCTTCTATTTATAGAAGAATGGACTACATAGTAACTAATTCATGAACGGTCCAGATTGATTTACTTTTAATCGGACGGTCCATATTTAAAGCAAAATCTTTTAAATAAAATATATATATATATATATATATATATATATATATATAATGATAACAATAATACTCCCTCCGTATAAACCAAAAATCAAAACCTCCCACCCATTCAATTTTTAAACCGTGGGCCCCACATGTTCCCCTCTCCCCAACATGTCATAATCACAGGGGTCCCATTATATTTAAATAACTTTCTATCAATAATGTTAAAAAATAGATAAATGAGGGTCTAAATAATACGTCAAATTTACAACAACTACCTCATAAAAATCCTTTCAATATTTTTAACAACATTTGTCATCATTATTATAATTCACAATATTAATCGACCAGGTCGTTCCCAAGAAAGAGGGGGCTTTCCAATAAGGATTTCTCCCTATTGGCGCGCAATTAGGTGACCAAACCTCTCCTTGGCAGAACTTCTAGACATCGTTAATATTGCAATTTATAATATTACTAATTCTGTCATTTCAATTATTGATTTAATAATATATAAAATATCGACAATAATTGAATCAAATAACGTGAGATACTATGCAACAATTAATATAGCAATAATTGAACAAAACTGAGTGACTTCTCACGTAAGCATTAATAATCAATACCGTGTGCTACTATGCAACCACGCGTATTACTGTACTTTTACTTCCGAGTAGTTCAACAGTATTAACGGTAAAACTTTCGCCGTTATTTTTATTAAAATATTTTTGTCGTTTTCTCAATCAGACAATAATTCCATTGTGGGGTCCACCAATGATTGTGTCGTCGTACGAATATTCCCCGACACAAAGAATATTCCCTGACTAATCGAATATAATATAACAACTTGCATACTTTGTAAAATTTATAAATATTACCCACAACTATAACATTATATCAAATTCACACCATAATATAAAAATATTTCGAGAAAAATATTTATTCATAAAATCTGGGGTCTCACAGGCTCGATGCTTACTCAGCCAATCCATACCCAAGATAATATCAAAATCATGCATCACCATCGGAAGTAAGTTAGTTGCGTACACCCTTCTCCCTAACTTCAAAGGACACTCGCGAAAGTTCTCAAAAATAATCACAGAATTCCCCATCGGGGTAGCAATAGACAAATGAGGATCTAATATTTGAGAAGACACTCCAAGATGACGAGTAAATGAAAGTGCAACAATAGAGTGTGTAGATCCAGTGTCAAATAAAATCGATGCCTCACGGTTTCCTACAAGAAGAATGCCTGAAATAGTACTTGGTGCTTGGGCCGCCTGATTAGCTGTCAATGCAAATACTCTCCCACCGGCGTTGTGCTGACCGCCATTACCAGCATTACCAACTCCCCCATTACCACGTTGAACTGTGCATTCCCTTGCTCTATGCCCCATCTGTCCACATAAGAAACAAGCCCCTGTATCTCTATAGCACACCCTACCAGCATGATACCCACCACAAGTAGCACATAGAATAGGTGGAAGTGGCAAAAGGTTTGGATTGCCTCACCGCTTGGGTCCGGATACCGCCTCAATTTGACCACATTGGCGTCATGGCGTCGATTTCGATTTCGATTTTTTGAAAACCCTTGTTCTGTTGAAATCCCCTATTTTGATACTGCCCTCCAGCTTGCCACTGACCATGCTGCTGTCGTCCACGACCACCCTGCTACATTGGGTAAGCAAAATCCCTTCGAGGATTAAATCGCTGACCCGATGGAGGCTCATTCCAATTATTTTGCCTTCTATTCTGATTTCTACCAAACTGCCCCAATCCTTGCCCTTGTTGGTCATCTCTATCTCTCTTTCGACTCCCTTCTGATTTGGAAGCTCGAAAGTCCTTGTGCTCCATTTCCACACTCTTAGCTGCATTAGCCAACTGTGATACATCTGTAAATATGGTGTGGATGATCGACCTCCTATACTCATATTTCAAAGACTATTTGAACTTTTCTGCGTGTTGTGTGTAGTCGTCCGGCTATATGAACCCATAAAACCAGCCAATCTAGTAAACCTCGATATGAAATCATTAATAGTCTCATTATCCTTCTGCCGAATGGACACAAATTCCCTGATGTATGCATCCCTATCAGCGTTTGGGAAATACTGCTGCTAGAAAAGGTCATAAAAACCGCTCCATATGAGTCCATCTATAAATCCATCTCCCTGTGTAGCCTTGAGCATCATCCTCTAGCTTATAAACTGCTAACCTCACCTTCTGATTTTTTGTACACCCAATAACATCAAAAATCTTCTCCAAGTGGGCGATCCAGTTCTCCGCATCAATTGGAGTTGGAGCAAAACGAAAAGAGTTGGGCTTCTGCTTAATGAACCTCTCCAATAACACATACAACGGCTGCACTTGTTGACACACTTGATCCTCGGGAGGAACATTCTGCTCATGTTGTGGTATCTCTGCATCATCCCCCATGCCATTTGCATGTTGCTTTCCTTACATCTGCGGAATACCCTGAATAGCATGTGCCACAGCCTGCGTAACTGCCTCATTCACCATTGCTGCAACCATAGCCGGGGTTATTGTTGCATTACCCTGATTCCCATCGTTTCCACCGTGGTTAACAGCCTCAACCTGGGGTTGCCTCTGACCCCTCCTACCGTTATTACCCTGCCTCCCAGCAATTCTCAAAGACTTACGAGCCATCTATGATACAAAATCAAACAGACAAAAACAAAAAGATCAAAACAAATAATCAAGGCCAAATTTATGCATAATGAAAATCAAAGGCAATACAAGTCTATAATAAAATCTTATAACTACCCAATGGTTTACCCATAATTCACAGGTCAAGCCTAAAAGGCATTCTACAAGATCATAACCTAAGCTTTGATACCAACTACTCAGAACACCCCTTTCCCAAAAGGAAAAAGGGATGTCACGCACAAACATAATAAATACAAACCTCTGATATATCTCAAAATATCTCCAATAAAATTTAATACCAAATGTCACATACTCCAATTTAAATAGAAGGAACTCCACACTTACATAATCTCTACTAATAAAAAATAAATGCCAAAATGGTCCAAAACATCCATATACAAAATATTAGGAAAACCAAGTCTAATAGTAAGTCTCAAAAAACTAATCTACTCATTTGGATCAAAGGTAGCTCTCATCACACATATCCTGATCACCCCTGATTACCTGCCGAAAAAAGAACACAGCGTGAGCCAATTACCCAGTACGGATATGAAAATGAATAAATATAACACAATAAGTAATGAATCTAAAAGAGTTGAATGAATGAACACATGTGAATTACAAACGAATTACGAATAGATCAAAATTTGAGAGTCCATTTACAAATGACTAACACTGTCAATCGAATAGTTATAGCTAAAAGAATCCAAAACAAATAAGGCTAAATCAAATGGTTGTAAGATAACAATTTCATACTGAGCTCAAATACAAATAACCAAAGGCTAACAAAATACATCGGTACCATGATGTATACAAATCAAATCGGATAGTACGCACGACACATACGTCACTAATCCGCCAAACAAATCGAATCAAATCAAATACTGGGTCGACCCATACGTATCCTGAACAAATATATCAAATGGCCAAAGCTCATACCCAGAGCATACAAAAGGATATGCCGTGGACTAATCACATCGCCACGGAAGGTGTCATGCCCTTGTGTCAAGTGGACATGCCTGTGGTACCCCCACAGGTGGTTAGCTCAAGTATACCCTAAGGATCAAACTACAAAATGTAAGTCAAAAGGGGTTCAAATCACAAGGCTTACATGACCATATTCAAATGAAATCGAATTATCAAATACAAACATTATTAATTATCACAATATGTCAATGATCAAAATAACTCCCGAATGTGAACAAAAATATACGAACAATGGTACAAACGAATAAAGTCTCCAAAACATATTGACACGATTAATTAGTTCAAAGAGTACAAATACGAATTCTAATATCAACGCCAAAACGAAACTATCCCAATAATTTTGACAACAAGGAACAATCCTGAGAAACAATACCAAATTTCTAAACGAGTACACAACGAACGAATTACATTTAAAAGAGTATCGCTGAAAAAGTACGGAATCCGTACCTTAATATAGTACCAAAATAATTCGCCGAATCCAAATATCACCCGCTAAACTCCCTCAATCCGATCTAATTATCAAAATAAAATATAATACACAATTAAATTATGAACTCATACAAATTATATTTTCATAAATTCAATAATTTTAATAAATTATATTCAATTTGTAATCAAAAGATATATTTTAATTTCCCTTTTAAAAATAATAATATTATAATATTATTTATCATTTTCCTTTTTTTGAAAACTTATTGGAAGGTGAGATTTAAATATATATATATTAGGCTTTTATTTTATATATATATATATATAATATATATATATATATAAACGTATAAAAAAAAAAAAAAAAAAAAAATATATATATATATATAAGAATATTTGCTTATTTTTTATAACAATATTTGTTATTTTATAAAACAAATATTTTTATAAAAACAAATATTTTATAATAACAAATAAAGAATATAAAATATTTTATAAAAACAAATGTTATTATAAAATATTTTATATATATATTATATATATTTTATAAAAACAAATATTTTACAACAAATGTTTTTTATAACAAATATTTTTTATAACAAATGTTTTTATAAAAATAATTTATGATTTTTTAACAAATGTTTTATAACAAATGTTTTTATAAAATATTTTATAAAAACAAATATTTTATAACAAATGTTATTATAAAATATTTTTTATAACAAATGTTTTTATAACAAATGTTTTTATAAAAATAATTTATAACAAATGTTCCAAATGTTTTTATAAAAATAATTTCAAATTCAAATGTTTTTATAACAAATGTTTTAAAACAAATGTTAGAGACTTTTATATTTTTATAACAAATGTTTTATAAAAATATTTTATAACAAATGTTTTTTCTACAATTCTAACTAATGTTTTTATAAAATTTAATTGTTATTATAAAAAATATTTGTTTTATAAAGAAATTGTTATCCTCATACAATTGAAAGAAGAGAAATAAAAACTAATAACTTATTTAATATTAAAATTCTACTTTCCCACTTCCTCTCTTGTGTGACTGTGTATATTTATGTTTCAATCTCCCAAAAGGGGTGTTCTCATAAAGGTTGATTAGCATGAAAGTACTCTTATATATATATATATAATAATAAGCTAGAATTTTATATATATATATACTAGTATGAATGAAGATTTAGGTATATATATATATATATATATATATATATATATATATATATATATAAACGTTAATATGAATATTTAAATATAATCATGTTCCTTCAAATTCATGTTAGAGACTTTCATATTGGGACCAATTTACAACCTTTAATAGGATTTAAAATTAGTATGACTTCCCTTGTATGTTTGAATTCTCCCCTTTTTTTTCTCAAATATAATTTAGATTAGGTTTAGGTTTATTTATTAATTAATATGTTTTATTAATACTCTTAATTTAAATAGGATTTAAAATTAGACAAATATAATTTAGACCCAATTAATTTTAATTGCCCAAATAAATTAACTACAGTTTGACCCAAATATAAGAAAAGTCCAATTAAATACTTTAAAACTTACTTGAATATTTATTATTATTTTATTGAGTATTACAATTTGTTTTTTTATTTATTATTATTTTGAAAGTTATTAGAAGGAAATATGTGATTTTAAAGTTATTTGTTTTTTTCTAGGATTTGTGCTTGTCTCATAATTAAGTCCATGGCTCATTTGGTTTCGTTAGCTTCCAATTTACACCAAAATAGTACAATGACTTAATAATTTTGCCTCGCATGTTAAGCATCAAGAATCTGAACTGCCTTTAAAAATCTGTTTATATTTAAAATCACTTGTAATAGTTGTCCCAAATCACTTGAAAAAAAATAAAATATGCTACTATAATTTATTTTTATTTAAGTTGGAATTAAGTACCAGTACCTTGATTGATCAAGAACAGATATAACAACTGGTAAGAGCAAATTTCTTTGTATTATATAAATTTAATTTAAACTCGTAAACTCTATTTTACTCAAATTATGATTAAGATGAATAAATGCGTTGGATGAAAAGTTGATAAAATTAAGTGCCAATTAAAATATCCAAATTTTAATGGTAAAGGTCTTCCAAAACAGAGTCAATCATACTAATCAAACAAAGTCTACTCGTTAATCATTCATTGAATTTTCGATTACACTACAACTTTATTACAATGAAAATCACCCAGTGAAGAAAATCGCCAACTCCCTCTACCCTAAAACCATAAAAAAAAAAAAAAAAAACTGAAAACAAGATGTATCATCAATGCAAATAAAAATAAATATCTACTCGAGATATTTATGGGAAAATTATTCAAGGCCCATTTTGAAATTTTCAAGGCTAGAACTCCTTTGAAGATACTGGGATTCATTTATCCCATCATATGCAGTATTAGACTCTTCGGATAGTGAGTTTAGGGTACGGTAGTGATTGTTTATAACTTTCGTTATGTACCGGATGATTTGAATGACTTATGTTGGAGGATGAAAAATTTACTTTGTTAATAGAGACTTTTTTTCCTTGGCGTATTTGAGGCATAATAGTGATTCGGAAGAACTTTCGTTACGTACTGGATGCTTTGATTGACTATGCTCGGAGGGTGAAAAAATGTGTTTTGATAATAGAGACTTTACCCATGGCGTATTTTGAGACGATGAGTGATTTAGAAGAGTTTTCGTTATGCACTGGATGATTTAATTGACTATGCTCGGAGGGTGAAAAAATTTGCTTTGTTAATGCAGACTTTTCCTTGGGGCGTATTTGAGACAGTAGTGATTGAGCATAACTTTTGTTATGTACTAGATGATTTGATTGACTATGCTCGGAGGGTGAAAAACTTCGCTTTGCTGACTTTTCCTTGGGACGTATTTGAGACAGTAGTGATTGGCAAGAACTTCTAATTAGTGCCCAAGAATTTGGTTGACTACGTTCGGAATGTAGTCTGGCTCCATCTGCTGAATTCTCCATCAATTTCAGTTGCGCTTTTCTAGACAATGGAGTCTGTGAATTTAATCTAACAAAAGAGTGCAAACAGTTTAAAAAAAAATTCTGGCAAAAGACTAAGAATGATATATTACTGAAAATTTATTCCATAAATGAAAGTTGATAATAAAATAACATACTCATACCATAAATTAAAGTTACAATCCTCATAATTAATAAGCTAATCCAGAAGATAAGAAGTATACTTCATAACTAACTTGAGAGAATACCTTGCTGCACCAAAACTTCAAAAAACTCTCAACTCCTCAGCTGTTGGGATTCATACTTCATGCTGCTGCTATTACTTTATACAAATGCTGCAATTGTTTCTTTCTACCATCAAGTTTATTAAACCACATACTTAAACAAGCAAAATATATATACTCCACTCACATATTAAGATTTCTATTTTTAATTCTAATTGATTGGGGCCGCTGGCGTGTCGACATTGACTTGTCAACCCGTGTGGACGGGTTTCGATACAAATGGGAAGTTTCTATTGTATGTTTTTGTTTTTCCCTCTCCCTGGCTCATGTAGAAGTAGACTTACTATACTGATCTATAGTAAGTCTTTTCTTCACATTAGTAAATGGTAGTCGGTAGATAATAGTCCAACTCTACACGCGGCTATCTATTTGAATTATACATGCATGTACTAAAAAAATGATATTTTCACAATTAAACATTATTAAAAGTGTTAGTTACACAAAATTTTTAAATTTTATGAAACTGTTAATATTATATATCTAAGTTTCTATTGTAAGTTTTTTCCCTCTCCCTCGCATTAATAAATGGTAGTCGTTGTCAGCTCATGTAGAAGTAGACTGGTTTGGATACAAGTGGGAAGTTTATATACTCTTTGTTAAGTTTTCTTTACATTAGTAAATGGTAATTAATGGAATTCTCAAGTTTAGGAAACCCTTGGACAGGGAGCTGAATGATCGGTCCCCTCTCAAGTGTAAAGTACTGCTATGATAATTGTTGTTCTCTTCGGGTGAGAAACGTACCACAATTTGAATGCAAATATATTTTTTCTACTTATTACAAAAGCATGGGCTGCTTATATAAGCAAAGCCGTTTACACTCCAACCGAAATAAAAGGAAAGATAACAACGTAACTAAACACACAAACAGAGCATGATAACAAACTGAAATAAAATGACGTAAAATGCGCAACTACGAATGTGTTGCGTAAAACTTGCAACCACTGATGATCATAGGCCACGACCCAGTCCATTATCCATTCCTGCATGGTTTCCGTCTCCATCTACGTCTCATGCAACGTGCAACTGCACGTCCTAGCTCATCCCAAATACTTGGGATTTGGCTTATGGCCTCTCTCAGATCTTCATGGCCTATCACTGAACCTTTTTTTTACTTTTTTTTTTGAATAATGTGGAGTTTCTCGACCGCAATCGAACTAATATCACCAGCCCAGACCAGACTTTTCATACAGAATTGCGTTTGCGTTTCCGTTTTCCGTGACCTCATGACCCTTTAGTAAAGGGCTTGACACTTGTACGTAGCTAGTGGGATTCCATCTCAGGACGTCCGAATTTGCAGTTCACCCGATGTTTCATTTAAACCATCTGCGACAAATGTTAGGGTTGGGAGTGGAACCTTTCGTGCATGATATATGGAATGAATGTGAGGAGAGATTTGAATTTGAGAAAATGAAGGGGTTATCAGTTTGATTTATTATATAAATACTAAAAGAGCTGGTGCCATCTTTGATCATGATATGTTTCTTTGATTTATTATTATGTTCTCTTTTGTATACAGTTCCACGAAAAATTTATTTGTATCGTTAAACGTGATGTATTTTGAAGATTGTATGAAAATTAGGATTTTGTTTGTTTGTTTGTTTGGAGTGTAGATTCATTATTATAACCTTGTAATGGATAATTTTATATTCATACATATAAATACCAAACTTATTTTTTTTCATAAATTTTAGAGGAATATATCAGAAGTAAAAATATATCAAATATCTATGTACTTCAAAAATTCAAAAATCTCCGACAGCACCTCCTCCCCGGTCCCAGCTTTTAGGATCCAGAAGTAACTTTCAATTAAAAATGAGAACCTGTGTGGACATTGACTTTATCAACCCATCGTCCTGGACAATTTTTAATATGAGTAGTTGTAATTCTGTAATTAAGCACACTTAGAGTGGGTGAATAAGTGTAAATACTCAAAAGTAATCTACAGTGGTTTATTTTTAAAGTTTACTATAGCAGCTATAATCGGATGGTCTAATCTCATCAGATTAGCTATGTTCTTAAATCTGTTATAAGCGGATAGCTAATACATGTCCAGTATTAGTATAAAATTTTTCGACTTAAACTAAAAAATCGCAAAATATTTAAGCTTAAAACTGAAACAAAAGAACAATAAATCACACCAAGATTTTTATGTGGTTCAGCCACTATCCTCTACTCTAGTGGCCTAATCCATGTTCAATACCAACAAGTATTGGAGAGACTTTTTTTATTAAAACTTAATATTTAAAAGATTACAGAAAACTCCCTGTACAACGAAGATCGATTCTGATTTGGACACCTCTGCCCCTTTTGCACCTCTGCAACTTCTTTCACCTCTGAGACCTTGATGCTTCCGTTATACAGACTGAATATTAAATAATCACCCAAGCCAACCTAGACTTATACTCGGTTTACAAAAGATGAATAAAAGATTACAAAGAATTTCCAGTTACAAACGATTCAGAAGATTTAAAATAACAACTGGAATCGGACTTTAGAAGAACTCTCAGGATGTATTCAATAATGATTTTCAGCTTCAAGTCTCTTGTATCTCCTTGTAACCGAGCAACGGTATATATAAAGGAGAGTAGATATAACGGCTATAATAAAGTAACGTTCCAATCCATCCAAGCAACGACTAATTCTTTTTTATTGAAATAGGAGATAAACATTAGCAATAACAACACAGAGATATATAAGAGATAAATTGCTATGAAGGAGTCAAATAATATCCAAAGACTAGCTAAAAGAATCCCACTAGCTGTTAGCTTGTATCCTTCAAAGAAACAACGCTTTTGAATAAGAATCCTTGATTATCCCAATTCCTAAAAAATCTCCCAGCCAAATACGCCTTTTATAACCTCTAGATATCAATCTCCTAATTATACTCCAATACATATTTTAATTAGTCTTCAAAGAAAATCAGAAATAAAAATATATATATATTCTAGTTATAAAAACTGAAAGCATGTGACAAAAATAAACCAATTTGTTTTACTCACTCCATCCTGTAGTAACTTTTATGCCATACAAAGTGATTATGAAATCAATCCATGCAATAATCCATGCAAACTATTATATAATTAATAGGTAGCCCAAAAAAATCAAATAAGACCATTACACAAACTCAAATATATTGTCATTATTAAAATCACAAAAGATATAAACCAACATTCTCCCTCCTTTTGATGATGACAATATATTATCTTTTGAATTTATATACTCCCCCTATCTATAAGGCTCCCCCTAAATTTATGCATATTAAGGAGCAAAAAATAATGACTTGATCCAAATAACCATCATTCAGATATAGATCTCACTACCAACATGAATACCAATTCAAATACCAAATCTCTCTCCCCCTTTGTCATTATCAAAAAGAAATCATTAAGCGTAAGTTGATTAAAATATAATCATCATTACCCAAATATCTCTCCCATTTGTCATCAACAAAAATTAATTTATATCAATTTAGCTAAATAGGTATCTCGCCCCATTTGTCAATATTAAAAGAATAAGTTCAAAGATAAAGAATATCATTGGAGAAAGTTTATAACAAAATCACATATAGCAAGTAAACAATACGATCATACCTTTGTGATTTGTTACCTATATATCGACATTGTTGTTACCAATAGTAAGCTTGCTAGATGTGCTCTGTAGTTTTCAATTTTGGATTTTTTGTTTGGGCATGACTCTAAGTATCTTTCTATTTATCTCCCTTTGATCAATTTTCCGGCCGAGCATACTTAGAGAGTTCATAAGAGTGAAGAATCTAGCTTGAGCTTCTTTGATGGATTCATTCTTCTCTAATATGAAAAGCTCATATTCTTGCACTAGCATACTTAATTTGACTTCTTTTACCTTAGTAGTTCCCTCGTGGCTCATGATGATTGTATCCCATATTTCTTTAGCAGTGGTGCATGCAGAAACTTTGTCAATTTCAGCTTGAATCATCTCACTTAGCAGAGTGTTCATGGCTCTTGAGTTGTTAGAAAACATGTAGCTTTCATTTTCATCCTTGTCCATGAGAGTCTTGAGTCTACCATCATCATGTCTAGGAATAACAGGTCCATTTTCAACTACCCACCATTCCCATGGGTCTCTTTTAAGAAAAATCTTCATTCTGAACTTCCAAAAGTTTAAGTTTTCGCTTCCTATCAACAGAGGTGGTTGACTTGTAGATTGACCTTCTTGAAAATAAAGGTGTGCCATAGGATCTTTCCCTACGACCTGCAAAGATCAATATTAGTAGAGCCTTGCTCTGATACCAAATGTAATTATGTAATTAAGCACACCTAGAGGGGGGTGAATAGGTGTAAATACTCAAAAGTGATCTACAGTGGTCTATTTTTAAAGTTTACTATAACAGGCTATAATCGGACGGTCTAACCCTGTCCGTATTAGTTATGTTCTTCATTCATATATAACAGATGACTAATACATGTCCGTATTAGTATAAAATTTTTTCGACTTAAACCAAAATCTGCAAAATATTTAAGCTTAAAATAGAAATAAAAGAACAGTAAATCACACCAAGATTTTTATGTGGTTCAGCCCCTATCTTCTACTCTAGTGGCCTAATCCACGTCCAATACCAACTAGTATTGGAGACACTTTTTTATTAAAACTTAATATTCAAAAGATTACAGGAAACTCCTTGTACAACAAAGATCGATTCTGACTTGGACACCTTCGCTTCTTTCAGATCTTTAACTTCAACTTCTCTCACCTCTCTCACCTCCGAGACCTTGATGCTATTCAGTTCTATTCAATAATGATTTTCAACTTCAAGTCTTCTTATTCCACATTGTAAAGCAACAATATATATTCACGAATATTAAATGATCATTCAAGCCAACCATTGACCTAGACTTATATACTCGGTTTAAAAGATAAATAAAAGATTACAAAGAATTTCCGATTATAAACAATTCGGAAGATTATAAATAACAATTTGGAATCGGACTTTAGAAGAACTCTTAGGATGTATTCAATAATGATTTTCTAGTAAAACTTCAAGTCTCTTCAGAATTTCTATCTCCTCAGTATTATGAAAGCAACAATATATATAAAGGAAAGTAGATATAAGTTTTGGCTATAATAAAGTAACGTTCCAATCCATCTAAGCAACGACTAATTTTTTTTAAATGAAATAGAGATAAACAACTATAAGAAATAGATAAACATTCACTATGTAAATTTCAAAATTTTGGATAAAAGTATTTTGATAAAATGAATTTGGTTGTTGAAGTTTTTGAAAAATTTTGGATTATATTAATAATTTATTATGGAACTATTTTTCTTTATATTATCGAGTTTATTCTTGTGAGTATTTTGAGTATACTTTGAGTATTGCTATAGTTGCAAGTTCGTTTCAAAGATTATTGAAGTAAAAGTCGAATTAAATGGATTCAGAAAAAAATATTTTGGAACGGATTTGGTATTTTTTCATGAAAATGTTCCGATTAAGATGATTTAAATGCATTAATTATTAAAGTGTAAATAATTGATTAAATTATTTATAAGTTTAAGAAATGATTAAAATATTATTATAATATTAATAATATTAGATTATGAGATTTCTAAGTGATTTATAACATTTGGATTAAGGTGTTATAAATATGGATATGAATTTTATTAATATTCATTCTGCATATTTTGTATGAATCTTTCATAACTTCCCAGTAAAAAGATGGTTTGAGAATAATGCAAAGATGACTCGTTGTTGAATATCTTTAACTATACCCGTGGTGCAAAGATGAATTTATTAGTATGATTATGAATGAGAACCGTGATTTGGTATAACCATGATATTTGATGTTTCTGCATAATAGACTTTATAGTCTATTTGACTCTTTTAATGGATTTTCGTTCAATTTGCAACTATGGTTGAAAAGTTTTATCATCTACCATATGTTCTAAATCTACGACGACATGATGAAGACTATTGATAATTTATTTATCTTTAGGTCGGCGGGGATAGCGAGGGAATAGAATGGTGGTCTATAGATGTTGAGGGTGAGGTGAATTTAACTTGGAAGGTGTTTTGCCACTATCATACAAGATGTCTAATGACATACAACCTCGTGTCATCATAAGACATGGTTGTGCTCATCCACTCTTGGTATATATTTACAAGCACTACTATATAATCTGGAGTATAATACTTAATTAGAGACAGTGGAGATAATGATATGTCAAGAGAAGACTCACCTCGAAGAATATGAAGAATCTATCGTTTTTTCTTTGGGGTCTATCGATTCAACGAGGATAATACTTTATTATCATCTACCATAACCTAAAAGCATGGCCTCCCATGTATCGAAGGTTTCGATTGGTATATATTTGTATCCAAACTCACAAAGATATGTGTTGTTGTAACGACAATTGTTGTAATAAAAGTTGTTTTTTTCGTACCATATATTTGGCACTCATGAATGGGTTGGATGGAATGGACCTATTTTGGGGTCGTTACACTATACCATGTTTGTGGTGCAAAAATTTTCCTCCAGCGCCAATAACAACCTCGACGGAAGAACTATTAATATCGACTGATTGTTCGTCGAGGATACTTTATCATCAACTGAATGAATCCCGACTGAGTTCCGTCGAAAATAGTCCTTAAAACCCACATACTAACAGACGCGAGCCTCACTTCAGCTTCTCCTGATTTCTTTTTCCTCTTTTCTCTCTCTGCTCTGTTGTTGCGTTCTCTGTCCCTCCTCCCATCACTCTCCTCGCCACATTGTAGTCCCTCACGGGCCGCCAGCCACACCTCTCTCTTCAAGAATTTATCTCCACTAAGCCCTCGTCGGCAGCCTCACTTCCGGCTCCCTCTGGTGCTCTCTCTCTCTCTCTAGTCCCTCTCTGCTCCTCCTTTTCTCTCAATTTAAGGTTAGTTTTTTCAATTAATTTTAAATTTAGAACCCTTAATTTTCAGATATGTATATGATTATGCATAAATTTGGGTATAAGTACTTTGAACCCTGAATTTTCTATTTAAATGTTGTTGAAAGTGTTGAAATATTGTTGATAGTGTTGAAATATTTCTATTGAAATGTTGTTAAACCCTAAATTTCCTTTGCAGTGTTGTTGAAATTGGGATTTTCTATGATAGTTTGCTAAATTTGGTTTGCTATATGAAACTAATTTTGAGACTGAGATGTTGCTTGGTGATTGATATTGGTTTACTGTATTGGTGTTTAATTTATACCCAGCCAGTTATAATGTCTATATTGAGGAGTTATAATGCAGTGTGATAAACTTAATTTGCAGTGTTCTGATTTCTACCTTTTCCTGCATTGTGAATTTTAATTTGTGTTCAATTGAAGACTTCTTTTATTTTGGTGTTAAGTATTAAGTCCGACGGAATTTCTGACTGAATTTCTGTGGAATTTATAGATGGTAATAAATAAATATTTAATTAACTATATAAAAGACAATATATTATAATATAATAAATAAATATTTATATAAATTAATACAAAAAAAATACTAGGAGCTTTAAATAACTTTAATAAATTATATAATATAATATAATAAACTTTACAATAAAATAAATTTACTTTATTATTTAATATAATATTATAAAATAAAAATAAAATAAAAAAAAAAATCGATGGACTTAATTTCGACGTGCTTATATATGATCGAATTTCTTAAGATCAAGATTCCGTCATAAATAAGGTTGTCCTCGACGGAATAATATCCTTATTATCTCTTATTGTAATATTCATAGAAAATATCCTTTTTTGTTGTAGTGATTAGCAATAACAACACAGAGATATATAAGAGATAAATTGCTATGAAAGAGTCAAATAATATCCAAAGACTAGCTAAAAGAATCCCACTAGCTGTTAGCTTGTATCCTTCAAAGAAACAACTGCTTTTGAATAAGAATCCTTGATTATCCCAATTCCTAAAAAATATCTCAGCCAAATACGCCTTTTATAACCTTTAGATATCAATCTCCTAATTATACTCCAATACATAGTTTAATTAGTCTTCAAAGGAAATCAGAATTAGATATAAACATATATATATATTCTACTTATAAAAACTGAAAGCATGTGACAAAAATAAACCAATTTGTTTTACTCACTCCATCCTAAAGTAACTTTTATGCCATACAAAGTGATTATGAATCAACCCATGCAATAATCCATGCAAACTATTATATAATTAATATATAACCCAAAAAAATCAAATAAGACCATTACACAAACCCAAATATATATATTATCATGATTAAAATCACAAAAGATATAAACCAACTTTGTTAGAAAAATAAAGGGATACGAAACTCAGATAAGCTCACGTGGTACTCAAATTTGGCGATGCTTCGCGTTCTGGTAGTTTCGAGATAAGGTAAGATTTGTTCAAGTTCAATCTGGCATGATCGCATCACAAAATGGAACCCCATTAATTTTTACTTAAACTCATTAATATTATATATCCAACATTTTTAATTTTTTTACCCATGAACACCTCTAAACACCAAAGGACGCTGATAGACACGTAATTCATACATTTAGATATCCCTAATTTTGTCCTTTTAATTATATTAGTTTATTAAATTAATATGTTTAATTTTATTTTGTAGGATTTAATATTTTTTGTAATAAAGTCAAAATCTTAGTGATCAAGCGATATTTAATGCTCTTATTCATGTAAGGAATATCCAAGAAGGAATATCCAAGGAGAAGGAAAGAGGTTGAACAATCTTAGTGTGCAAGTCAAATCCAACAAGAGAAATGAAAGTCAATCTAGAAGATCTCTTTATCTAGAAGATCTTTTTGAGAAGTTAATTGATACTAGGAAATTGAAACCTACATGGAAAGGGAACAAAAGTGTCCAAGTTCAATTAATCTAAATTAGGGTTCAAAGTTATTTTCTCTATAAATAGGTCTCTTGTTTTAGAGAGAAAGATATGAGGTATTGTATTACTTTAGGTTAAGAGTAGGAGTAAATTAAATTACGTTTCATTGTACGCTTGTTGGAGGATCGTGAATAAAGGGAGTTTTCTTATTTATTTTCAATCTTCTACTTCTTCTTTATTTTAGTTAATTTATTTATTTTCATGTCTAGTTAATTTCTTTAATCTAGGATGAAGATGAAATTAAATAATTATTCGTAATAATATTTTTTAACTCCAAGAGGAGGCTAAATTTTAAATTAATCAAACTACTGGTGTCTAGGCAAGTGGTTCAAAAGGTAAACGCCTAAAGATTGTATGGTTATTTAATTAGTCACCGTATCTCACTGGAGAGACTCCCACCTTTTTTTTACACTTACGGCTAGTGGTGTGATTAATTTGAATTTGGTGGACTTTAAGTGTAACTTGGAGCAGTTAGGAGTATCTAGATTTTATTTAGGTTAACCAGTAGAATTATGATTTTTTTTTTTGTGTGTGTGACTTTCGTGGTTGGTTAGTTGTTTATTTGTTTTGGGATTTGTGGAAAAATGGATTCTATTATAGTTGGAATAATAATTTTACTTGGAATCAAGAACCCTATGAAAATTTTAATGCACACCAAATAAATCAAAATTTTCCAACTTATGAAAATCCTTATCTAAATCCATATCTATATCCATATCCATGTCCATATCCATATTCGGATCTAGAACCTCAATATCCAAAAGAACTATCAAATGAAGTAGACGAAAGACTTAGTGCCCTGGAGAAAACTACGAAAGTTTTAATGGAAGAACAATTTAGTATTATATCTCGTCTAGAAATTCAAATGAGTAAATTAGCCACCATAATAAATGAACAAGAGGTAGATGAATTTTGAAAATCTTGATGGTTGTGGAAATGATGAGGAAAGTGAAAATTTTATATTCAATTCTACACAATTTGAGTCAAACGTATTTGAGGAGTCTACAAATTATGAGTCTATGCCTAAAATTGATCATGTTGCATTTGATGACTTTGTTGAAAAAAGTCTATAAACCTAAAGTTCCATACCCCGAAAGACTTATTCCAAAAAAATTACTCACTGATTTTTTGGACCAGCCCATTCAAGTAAACATGATCCACGAGTTGTCATTGACCCAAGAGATAATTGAAAATAGACTCTTGATTAAAAAAGATCTAAGTGATTTTTTCTTGAATCACCTTGACCAAAATTGGAATGAATCCGAATATTTAGATAAGGCCAATGAGCCGTTGAGATCCACTACAAATAAGTCAACTAAACTAGAACATGTATTTGAATCAATTCTTCCATCATTTAAACATGTTAATGAAAATTTTCTTGAGGTAAACTTGAAGCATAATTGTGATGAAAATTCTGACTATTTTCAATTTCCTAGACCTCCTGAAAATAATGAAAAGTTCACACTCACTTATCCATGTGTAACATTCATTTTTAGTCATATAATTTTTAGGATTTATAAAATTCGTAGATATGTACATTTGTTTTCTTTCTCACCACATCTTCTTCTTTGTAACAAATGCCCCTGCATACAAGGTACAATTCTTTCACATCTTTGTTCTCTTTTCTTCATTTGCATACATTGAGGACAATGCATGATTTAGGTATGGGGGGAGTTTGTTTGTATTAGATTTTTTTTCTTTTTACGAAAAAAAATAAAAATAAAAATCTAAAAAAAATTAAAAAATTAAAAATTTTGTTTGACTTTTTATGAATTGAATTAATTCTAATATGTGTTTGTGGAGCAAAACGCATGAGTGAGATTGAAAGATTTAGAACTCTTGAATTTTTGATAAGATACGAAATCTTAGTTCAAAACATCATCTGGATTTAAAAATGATTTCACAAGCATTTTTGCACTTCATGTTTGCACTAATTCTTAGTTGTGGGGTATAAACCATGATTCGAGTAATTTCTTTAAAAAAAAAGAAAAAAAAGAATAATAAGAAGAAGAAAGAATGAAAAAAAATGAAGTGAGAAAAGTTGAAAAAAGAAAGAAATAAATAACTGCTTCAATGTCCATTAAACAAAATAGCGGGTATCCAAGTCTCGAGAAGCATCGATATTCACATTTGAAAAGTGTGATGGATAAAAGCGACTTGACTAGTCTAATTTTTGTGGCCTTTGTTACTCGAGTTAGTAAATTCTTAGGGGTGTCTCTACACCTAGTGCCCTAAAGCCATCTGGTTTGGGAGTCATTGGTCCAACGCTCGCTCTACATGGGTAACTCTGAAAAGCCTAAGAAAATGAGACATTGCACAAGTCAAGAATCAAAATTGAAAAAAAAATGAAAAAAAAGAGAAAAAAAAAGAAAGACAAAGAAAAAAGAGTTTGCTTGATTTTCATGGTAAAAATCCCTACTATGAGTTACATCACAGACACATGCATGCATCACATGAAATTGATTTGATGAAGGATGGTGTCTAAAATGAAGATCGAGTATTTTTGATAAGGTGAAAGTGTGATTTTGAATTTGATCTTGCTTAGGTATAATGCCCATAGATATTTAGAAGTTTTTTTTTCAATTTCATAATTTGTTAAACCCAAAATTATTTTTGAATTTTGTGGGTATATTCACTACAAACTCTCACGAGACATAACTCGTCCACTTGGGGTAACCTTGGGGTTTAAAGGATTGTTGCACATGTTAAGTGCAATCGTGTTTCCTACGAAAATGGGGTAGTGTAATTTTTGTTTTATTTTTATTTTGTTTTATTTTTATTTTACTCGAGGACGAGCAAAAGCTAGGTATATGGGTATTTGATAGACACGTAATTCATACATTTAATTATCCCTAATTTTGTCCTTTTAATTATATTAGTTTATTAAATTAATATGTTTTATTTTATTTTTTAGGATTTAATATTTTTTGCAATAAAGTCAAAATCTTAGTGATCAAGCGATATTTAATGCTCTTATTCATGTAAGGAATATCCAAGAAGAATCCGACAAGGAGAAGGAAAGAGGTTCAACAATCTTAGTGTGCAAGTCAAATCCAACAAGAGAAAGGAAAGTCAATCTAGAAGATCTCTTTATCTAGAAGATCTTTTTGATAAGTTGATTGACACTAGGAAATTGAAACTTACATGGAAAGGGAACAAAAGTGTCCAAGTTCAATGAATCTAAATTAGGGTTCAAAGTTATTTTCTCTATAAATAGGTCTCTTGTTTTAGAGAGAAAGATATGAGGTATTGTATTACTTTAGGTTAGGAGTAGGAGTAAATTAAATTACGTTTCATCAGACGCTTGTTGGAGGATCGTGAATAAAGGGAGTTAATTTTCTTATTTATTTTCAATCTTCTACTTCTTTCTTTATTTTAGTTAATTTATTTATTTTCATGTCTAGTTAATTTCTTTAATCTAGGATGAAGATGAAATTAAATAATTATTCGTAATAATATTTTTATCTCTTCTATTATTTATGCTTTTATGTTTAATTGATTTCGCCTTCATATTTCGTTATTGAAATACCTTTGTTTTATAGTTGTTATGTGATTTTAAATTAATTAAGAGGTTTTGATAGATTATTGTTAAGATATGAGTTTTTCATAATCCATGCTTGCTCAAAGAAGTGTTGATGGGTTATAGTTAATCCTTAAATTTTTATAGTCTATGTTTGCCCACATTAATTGTAAATTACTAAATTAAAGGGAAGAGAGATCAAAATTATAATTTGAGTTATAAAAACAGAAGAGATTGAATTATATGTTATGTTTGTTATTTAGTGGATTCAGATTCCTAGATTTTTTTCTCATTAATTATTTTCATATTCTAGTTAATTAATTCTCAATCTTTATTTCTAATTCGCCTAAAATAAATATTAAGGAAACATTAAAATTAATCTAGTCTCTGTGGGTTCGACATGTACTTGCTAGTTCTTCAATTTGACACTGTGCACTTTCAGTACAAATTTTATCACATCAGACGCCTAAAAGTATATAAGTTTATATTAAATATGTTACAAAGACTAATTTATTTTCAAAATAGGGGTTCACTAATTAAGAAATAAAAATACTCAATAAGCGGAATGACCTCTCAAGTATATTGAGCAATTTTAATTGAGTGACGTAGAGCATGTGGGTCTTTGGGTCTGCACATGAATAATATTGCTCTTATACTATATTGAAATATCCAACTCAAAATCAATTGATAATGAGTGCAGTAGCCTCTCAAATTATATATTGAGTCTCTATATCTTAGTTGTCCCATGTGACATTTTATATATATACAGTTGCTGAAGGTCTTTAAAAATTAGAAGATGACTAATCTAGCTGTCCATAATACTTTTGATTTTTTTTTTATTTATTTAAAGATGGAGTGAGTATATTATATGGATTATTTGCAATTTTCTGGTAATAGGTACGAACTCCGAGTGGGTAATCCAAGTCAATTCTAGCTGTCCTAATAATTACCTAATATTACAACAAAATTGCATATAAAATCGAGTAAGTCAACTTTGAAATATATATATTTTTGAATAACTTTGAAATAAACTTGAATTAGACCAATTAATAGATCAGATATTTGATTAATGGACAATATATTTGCTAAGTTAGGGAGGTAATATAAATTGACCGCTTAATATTTAGGGATAACCGTGCATGCCCATATATAATTGTAATAGTTGTCCCAAATCACTTGACAAAAAAATAAAATATGCTACTATAATTTATTTTTATTTAAGTTGGAATTAAGTATCAGTACCTTGATTGATCAAGAACAGATATGACTGCAGTTGTTTGGGCAAGAGCAAATTTCTTTGTATTCTATAAATTTAATTTAAACTCGTAAACTCTGTTTACTCAAATCATGATTAAGATGAATAAATGCGAAGGATGAAAAGTTGATAAAAATACACAGGCTAAAAAATATTTCTTTGCACCAAATTAAAGGACTGTTTTGCTTTTTCTTTTTTTCTTTATTTGGTCAAAATTAAGTGCCAATTAAAATATCCAAATTTTAATGGTAAAGGTCTTCCAAAAAAGAGTCAGTCATACTAATCAAACAAAGTCTACTCGTTAATCATTCATTAAATTTTCGATTACACTACAACTTTATTACAATGAAAATCACCCAGTGAAGAAAATCACCTACTCCCACTACCCTAAAACCATAAAAAAAAAACTCAAAACAAGATGTATCATCAATGCAAATAAGAATAAATATCTACTCGAGTCTCGAGATATTTATGGGAAAATTCTTCAAGGCCCATTTTGAAATTTTCAGGCTAGAACTCCTTTGAAGATACTGGGATTCATTTATCCCATCATATGCAGTATTAGACTCTTCGGATAGTGAGTTTAGGGTACGGTAGTGATTGATTATAACTTTCGTAATGTACTGAATGATTTGAATGACTATGCTCGGAGGGTGAAAAAATTTGTTTTGCTAATAGAGACTTTTCCTTAGGGCGTATTTGAGACAATAGTGATTGAGAAAAACTTTGATTATGTACTAAATGATTTGATTGACTATGCTCGCAGGATGAAAAATTTTGTTTTGCTAATAGAGACTTTTCCTTGGGGCGTATTTGAGATAGTAATGATTCAGAAGAACTTTCGTTATGTACTAAATGATTAGATTGACTATGTTCATAGGGTGAAACAATTTGCTTTGCTAATAGAGACTTTTCCTCAAGACGTATTTGAGATAGTATTGATTGAGCAGAACTTTTGTTATGTACTAGATGATTTGATTGACTATCGGAGGTTGAAAAAATTTGCTTTGCTGATATAGACTTTTCCTTAGGACGTATTTGAGACAGTAGTGATTCAGAAGAATTTTCGTCGGAGGGTGAAAAAATTTGCTTTGCTAATAGAGACTTTTCCTTGGGGCGTATTTGATACCGTAGTGACTGAGAAGAACTTTCGTTATGTACTGGATGATTTGATTGACTATGCTCATAGGGTGAAAAAATTTGCTTTGCTGATTGAGACTTTTCCTTGGGGCGTATTTGAGACAGTAGCGATTCAGAAGAACTTTCGTTTTGTAATGGATGATTTGATTGACTATGCTCGGAGGTTGAAAAAATTTGCTTTGCTAATACAGACTTTTCCTCGAGATGTATTTGAGACACTATTGATTGAGCAGAACTTTTATAATTATGTACAAGATGATTTGATTGATTATGCTCGGAGGGTAAAAAACTTTACTTTGCTAATAGAGACTTTTTCTTAGGGCGTATTTGAGGCATTAGTGATTGAGAAAAACTTTCATTATTTGCTAGATGATTTGATTGACTATGCTCAGAGGATGAAAAAAATTGATTTGCTAATAGAGACTTTACCCAATGACGTATTTTAGACGGTGGTGATCGGCGAGAACTTCGAATTTGTGCCAAAGAATTTGGTTGACTACGTTCGGAATGTGGTATAACTCCAAATGCTGAATTCTCCATCAATTTGGATTGCGCTT
Source organism: Panax quinquefolius (assembly GCA_020205615.1). Taxonomy (NCBI): domain Eukaryota; kingdom Viridiplantae; phylum Streptophyta; class Magnoliopsida; order Apiales; family Araliaceae; genus Panax; species Panax quinquefolius. The sequence continues at coordinate 28,521,962 of CM035154.1, forward strand.
TTCTAGACAACGGCTTCTGAGAATTTGATCAAACAAAAGAGTGCAAAAACTTAGCTTTTTTTTTTATTTTTTGCAAAAGGCTAAGAATGATATATTGCTAAAAATTTATTCCATAATCTATATGATAGTGAAATAATGTTAACTAAACTAAATTAATTCTAAAATATTCATGAATTAATTTAAATACATGAATATGTAATGTCTAAATACATGATACATGAACAACTAATACTGGAGTGTGTGTTCAAGGAGATTGTTACAATGAGCTTGGTCGTGCTTTTTATGGGGAGTTGGAGGAAATCGTAGAGTTTTCGTACAAGGGCACACACGGGGGTCATATTAACTTGTTCAAGTGTCGTTGGTTTGATTCAGAAAAAGGGATACGTATTGACAGACATGGAATCGTCGATATTGACCTCCATAGGTCTGCGTGCTCCAACGAACCGTTTGTTTTACCAACTCAAACAGTACAAGTATACTACACTCATAGTCCTATTAGGAAAAGGGATAGACCGCCTACAGATTGGCAAGTTGTAATTCATACTCCAGCGTCCAGTCGTGTTCAAGTAATAGACAGGGATTTCTACCAACAGGAGATGCTTCATAGACCTCCTATAATAAATATAGAGAACAACAATGAATTAATCGAGTTAGAGGGTGGAGATGAACCTGATGAATTGGATCCTGAGACAGTTATTGTGCTAGATGACAGTGATACTGAGGAAGAGTTATTGACCGACACTGACATAGAATCTGAAGAAGAAGATGGTTATGAATCTCTAATACTTGTATAGAATGATTCTTACTCAGACAACGATTTTCATTAAAATGTATGTTTAGTTTTAATTGTATTACAATGAATTACATATAGGAATGCTCTATCCTTAACATGTTTATGTACCTTTCATTTATAATTGTCGTAGTTAACTATTTTGCAGTCATGTTTATGTACCTTTCATTTATTATAATCGTAGTTAACTATTTCATACAATTAATTGTCATTATTGTCCTTTTCTATAAAATGTATGTTTAGTTTTAATTGTATTACATACAATTACATATATACATGTTCGATCTCTATATCCTTGACATGTTTATGTACCTTTCATTTATAACTCATACTAACATCCTAATTTTTTATTTATAGATGTCTTCTTAACTAGCAGCACGAAAGCGCGGGTTGGGTCAGGGCCCTAATCATATGGCGAAGGCCCCGGCTAATTCGAATGATCGCATACTCATATAGATTCGTCCTCCTCTAGAAAGCACGAAAGTTAAACATCGTGTATATATAACAATTTAATATTTCCATTGTTATAAATATATTTTAATGTAAATTATTGTATATTGTAGTGATTTTCAAGATAGTAAAATTGTGAAGTGCATTTCACAATTATGGTTCTGAGAACTAGCTTCACGCTTAGTGATTACATGGGCGAGCACACCTCTCGCCCATAAGGATGCAAGTTTGGGCAGAATTTCATGTATATTTTTTTATTACTCTGATAGATAATACATAGTTAATCAAATAATATTGTTTAGTAATGTTGGATTATGGTAATATAACAGTTTCAATATTATTATTGTTGTTTTATTTGTAGAAGCGGTATAGATGGGACGACGCGTAGGCATCAGTTATTCAGACACTATTCTGGCAAAAGTGCGTTGTCCAAACTAAAGATAATCGAACAAGAACCACGTGAAAGCCCTGCGATAATCTTTGAGATTGACCATCCAGACAAGGTGAGCAATATATGCATGAGCATAGCCCCGGTGGAAAGCGACAACCCATATGGGTGCGAGATGTGTGACAGTTGAGAGAGTCGAGAATTTGGGTCAAGAGGCGTAAATCTGCCTCGAAAAAATCCTCAGGTGTATCTGAAGGCGAAAAGGTAAAAGGCTCGTATCGGGGCGGCAGTATATCACAGCTGCAGCATATTACTGTTAGGGTACATATGTTATGTTTACAGTCATCTTTTGTAGCTAAAATATCATATGTTTACATATTAATATGAGAAAATGAACTGTAGGAGTCTCAGTCTCAAGGTCAACCTATCAATTGGTTGGATGTGTATGTGGCCACCCATGATTATGCACTCTGAAATTCATTTGGATAATGGTAATAAGTTCACTTTATACTAATATGTTGTTTATAAATTGTAACGATTTTTTTTAGCATTTTTTTAACTATTTAATTGTTGACCTTCTGATAGGACACTTATAAGGGCTTAATGAACGAGCGCTATCCTGAAGGCACCCCGCGTCCGTCGATTGATCAAGAATTATGGGAGAGGGCGTCCTTCGTGAAGAAAAACTGTGTTAAATGCCAAAGACAAAAATGACGCCCGACAATCAGTGGCACAAGTAGCTCTGCTACCCATTCTACACAGTCATCAGGTCATCCAACCTATCATACTCCTGCTGATTGTGTGAGAGCGATCTGTCAAGATCGTGATCTTCTTCGTATACTGGGCGAGCATCTACAGTCTCTGAGTCCTGATGAGTTGGCGGATGCTGTGAGACCCCGAATTTTATGAAATAAAAGTATTCAATTTTTTTATAATTATTCTATTTAGTAAATGGTTAAATTGATAAAAGGTTAAAGTTAAGGGTGATATTTGAAAAATTTTCAAAGTAAGCAAGTTATCATAAAATAATCGGTGATAAAGGTACAGTAATACGTGTGGTTGCATAGTTGCACACGGTATTGATTATTGATGTTTACGTTAGAAGTCACTCAGTTATACTCAATTATTGCTACAGTAATTGTTGCATCATATCTCTCATATTATTGATTCAATTATTATCACAGTATCATCTGTATAATATGTTATATTATTAAATCAATAATTGAGATAACAAAGTTATTCATATTATTATTTGTAATATTAACAATGTCTAGAAGTTCTGTCAAGGAGAGGTTAGATAATCTAATTGTGTGCCAATAGGGAGAAATCCTTATCGGAAAGCCCCCTCTTTTCTGGGAACGACCTGGTTGTTAAATATTGTGCATTATAATATTAATGATGAATAAGTTCGTGTTGATTAAAGATGAAATTGATAGTTCTATTGTGTGAGAATTATTAGTGTTAGTGGAAATCGACATTTATTTCGATAATAATTGATGTCTGGAGGTTATATTGACCAATCGGGTAATTAACTGGATAAATGAGCAATTAATTGCTATTAATTCACATGCTTATAACTATGTGTTCACATGTGTGTACTATTGATTCACATGATTTACTATTAGGGGAGTTGGTGCAAGATTGATAATACTTGTATGACTAAATTAAAAATAGAGGTATAGATGAATGTACTATACTGAAATTGTTTTTTTCACAAGTTTAAAACTATTGAGTCACGTGATTTACTATTGATTCACATGATTTACTATTAGGGGAGGTGGTGCAAGTTTGATAGTACTTGCAGGACTAAATTAAAAATGAAGAAAAAGAGGATGGTATTATACTGTAATATTTCGAGCCCCAAAACGTGCAATTATCAAAACTATATTTTCCTATAAATAGAAGCTCATTCTTCCTTCATTCTCACCAATTCACTAAGTCTCACAAGAGCAATTATTATAGAGAGAAATTATAGAGAGAAAGAAGAAGAGAGGTCTGCTACCTCACTATTCCAGTATCCAGTTTTCTTCTAAGGTAAGGGATATTATTTCTTTCGTATTCATGAAGAGAATTATTTTCTTTCAATACTCGTAAGGGGTATTATTTCTTTCGTATTCATGAAGAGAGTTATTTTCTTTTAATACTCGTAAGGGTTGTTATTCCATTCTTTATTATTCTGTTGGAATAACCTGTCTACGTGAACTACCGCATGCATGGTGAATTCTTCTGTTATTCTTTTCTTTATTATTCTGTTAGAATAACTTGTCTACGCGAACTACCGCATGCATGGTGAATTCTTCTGTTATTCCATTCTTTATTATTCTGTTGGAATAACCTGTCTACGCGGACTACCGCATGCATGATGAATAACCCTTCGTATTCATTCCTTATTAAATTGTGGAAATGATCTGTCTACGTGGATTACCGCATGGCGTGTGAAAATCCCTTTACAGTTTCATATATTCTATTATACTCATTTGGTTAAATTTTTGACTTCTATACTCCATGAAATTAGTAGAATATTCTTGATATTTGCGCTTCATCCAGTATCTTTTCATGAAAATATTCTTCTGAGCATTCTTGAATTTTACTCCACAAAGCAGTATCATGTTGACAATTTTAACGTTATTGAATTCTGGATAAATTAAATTATAAATCTTTAAAATTTATCCTTGAACTTGTTTTTTTGAATTATTATGTCATTGTCATCATCCTCATGCTTATATTGTGATGAAAGTCATTTTTGGCTTACGTGCATAGATGGACTTGGTATAATTATGACCAGGGATTATTCGGTATAATCATGACCATTGATGATTACATGAATATCCTTGACCGTGGTGCAGGGATGATTCAATTTTATTTATTAAGCTGAGTCTCAGCGATAAAATTGTTGAAAAACTTTTTAAATCATAGAAGATAGTAGATTTTATGCTCTACTTAACTCTTCTAATGGATTGCTTATTCCGTTGCAGTTGTTGATCTAAAACTTGTTGTCTATTATATTCTATCAGTTGTTATATTGTTGAAGGCTAAGGATAATTTATTCTGCATTATCTTAGTTATAATATTTCATTGGGCTAATTGAGCTCACCCTTTCTTTCACCGTTTCTCTTCTTGAAATGAGAATATATTTGAGACGAAGTCGTGGAAGCGGATTGATGATCCGAGATAGTTGTTTTAGTAGTCCTCACTATTCTGTAAAATAGTGTGATAATAATTGTAATGAGGACTCCATTGAGAGTGAATATTGTCTAAGAAGACAATATTCTTGTTTAAACTCTCAGCTATGTTTTGTCGTATATTACCCGATAGTTGTATAATTAAGTATGTATTTGATTTATGTACCATGTATTTGATAACTCAAGATGAGTGATGTATACTTTTAGGCGCCACGGATGCAAAGGTGCCGATGGCAATGACATCACAAAGATCGAGGATGGCGACTCGTGTATATATCGATATTATTGTTTATCATTATCTTACTTATATGTTTCACTATATTGTCTATTGTTTAGTTTTTCCTAAGTCATAGCAGTATCCACACATGTAACATATATGTTTTATTCTTTTGTTAATTACATGGTCCTAATTTGGATTATCCATGAAGATCTAGACTTGTTTTTTTGATTTTTAAAGTCTTGTACTCTTTTAGATTCATTCTTTGAACAATTGTATTGGTTTATATGGTTGTTTATGATTGTATTGTGTTGTGTTGGATGAATTTTTACGATTGTATTGTGTTGTATTGTGTTGGATGAAGAGCTAGACTTGTTGTGTTGGATGAATGTTTATTCATGGATGAATGCTTATCATATAGTAGTTATCATGGATGGATGTTAATATGAATGCTTATATATATTGCTCTGTGTTGGGATAGAAAGTAGGTACAAAGCATGTTATTTTTGGGAAATTAATAAGACAGGAAAAACTTTTTTAAAAAAAAAACATCAGCGACCGCATGCGGTCGCTAAAACTGTAACAGCGACCGCGTTACCTTCTTGGAACCTAGCGACCGATGCGGTCGTTATTACTGGTCGCTGACACGTGTGCCACGTCACACCTGACAAATGACTCAGCATGAGTCAGATTAGCGATGGATGCGGTCGCTGATTGCGGTTGTTAATAAGTCAGTCGCTGATTGCGGTCGCTAATAAGTCGGTCGCTGATGTCCATCCAGCGACCAAATTACCTTCGACTAATATCAGCGACTGCATTTGGTCGTTAATACGCATCTGCGACCATATGCGGTCGCAGATAGACGGTCGCTGATAAGTTTTTTTGTTGTAGTGAGATTTGAATTTGACAAAATGAAGGGGTTATCAGTTTGATTTATTATATAAATACTAAAAGTCTGGTGCCATCTTTGATCATGATATGTTTCTTTGATTTATTATTATGTTCCTCTTTTTTATACAGTTCCACGAAAAATTTATTTGTATCGTTAAACGTGATGTATTTTGAAGGTCGTATAAAAATTATGATTTTTTTTGTTTGTTTGTTGGGAGTATAGATTCATTATTATAACCTTGTAATGGATAATTTTATATTCATACATATATATACCTATCTTATTTTTTACATAAATTTTAGAGGAATATATCAGAACTAAAAATATCAAATATCTATATACTTAAAAAAATTCAAAAAATCTACTGCAGCACCCCTCTCCCCCGGTCCCTGCTTTTAGGATACAAAAGTCATTTTCAATTAAAAATGAGAACATGTGTGGACATTGACTTTATCAACCCATCGTCCTGGACAACTTTTAATATGAGTAGTTAGAAAAATAAAGGGGATAGCTGAAACTTGCATCAGCTCACGTGGTACTCAGCTGGCGATGCTTCGTTCTTGGTAGTTTCAGATAAGTAAGATTTCTTCAAGTTCAATCTGGCATGACTGCATCACAAAATGGAACTCCATTAATATTTACGGAAGTGTTAATATTATATATCCAATATTTTTTAAGTTTTTTTTATACCGATGAACACCTCTAAACACCCTGGACGCCTAAAAGTATATAAGTTTATATTAAATATGTTACAAAGAGTAATTTATTTTCAAAATAGGGGTTCACTAATTAAGAAATAAAAATACTCAATGAGCGGAATGACCTCTCAAGTATATTGAGCAATTTTAATTGAGTGACGTAGAGCATGTGGGTTGTTGGGTCTGCACATGAATGATATTTGCTCTCATATCATATTGAAACATCCAACTCAAAATCAATTAGTAATGAGTTGAGTAGCTTCTCAAGTTATATATTGACTCTATGTCTTAATTGTTCCATGTGAGATTTTATATATATACACATCTGAAGGTCTTTAAAAATTAGAATATGACTAATCTAGCTGTCCATAATACTTTTGATTTTTTTTTATTTATTTAAAGACGGAGTGAGTATATTATATGGATTATTTGCAATTTCCTGGTATTAGGTTCGAACTCCGAGTGGGTAATCCAAGTCAATTCTAGCTGTCCTAATAATTACCTAATATTACAACAAAATTGCATACAAACTCGAGTAAGCCAAAACTTTGAAATATATATTTTTTTGAATTACTTTGAAATAAACTTGAATTAGACCAATTAATAGATCAAATATCTGATTAATGAACAATATATTTGCTAAGTTAGAGAGGTAAAATAAATTGACCGCTTAATATTTAGGGATAACTGTGCATGCCTATGCTTTGCAATTTAATTCAACCCATACTTGGCAATTTCTACCAATAATTGTTTAACCTCCTTGTAATTTTTATTTTACTTATTTTCCTTTGTTGACTTATAAGATTAATTAGAATGAAAAAAAATAGTTACAAAAATGTGGAGCTTATGGACTATTTGTGTAACACCCCCTTTCCCAAAAGAAAAAAAAGGATGTCACGCACAAACATAATAAATACAAACCTCTGATAAATCTCAAAATATCTCCAATAAAATTTAATACCAAATGTCACATACTCCAATTTAAATAAAAAGAACTCCACACTTACATAATCTCTACTAATAAAAAATAAATGCCAAAATGGTCCAAAACATCCATATACAAAATATTAGGAAAACCAAGTCTAATAGTAAGTCTCAAAAAGCTAATCTACTCATTTGGATCAAAGGTTGCTCTCATCACACATATTCTGATCACCCCTGATTACCTGCCGGAAAAAGAACACAACGTGAGCCAATTGCCCAGTACGGATATGAAAATGAATAAATATAACACAATAAGTAATGAATCTAAAAGAGTTGAATGAATGAACATATGTGAATTACAAACGAATTACGAATAGATCAAAATTTGAGAGTCCATTTACAAATGACTAACATCATCAATCGAATAGTTATAGCTAAAAGAATCCCAAACAAATAAAATTTGAATCAAATGGTTGTAAGATAACAATTTCATCATCGAGCTCAAATACAAATAGCCAAAGGCTAACAAAATACATCGGTACCATGATGTATACAAATCAAATTGGATAGTACGTACGACACATACATCACTAATCTGCCAAACAAATTGAATCAAATCAAATCTTTGGAATGGGGTAACTCCATACGTATCCGAACAAATATATCAAATGGCCAAAGCTCATACCCAGAGCATACAAAAGGATACACCGTGGACTAATCACACTGCCACGGAAGGTGTCATGCACTTGTGTCAAGAGGACATGTCTGTGGTACCACCACAGGTGGTTAGCTCAAGTATACCCTAAGGATCAAACTACAAAATGTAAGCCAAAAGGGGTTCAAATCACAAGGCTTACATGACCATATTCAAATGAAATCGAATTATCAAATACAAACATTATTAATTATCACAATATGTCAATGGTCAAAATAACTCCCCAAATGTGAACGAAATATACGAACAATGGTACAAACGAATAAAGTCTCCAAAACATATTGACACGATTAACTAGTTCAAAGAGTACAAATATGAATTCTAATATCAATGCCAAAACGAAACTATCCCAATAATTTTGACAACAAGGAACAATCTTGAGAAACAATACCAAATTTCTAAACGAGTACACAACGAATGAATTACATTTAAAAGAGTATCGCTGAAAAAGTACGGAATCCGTACCTTAATATAGTACCAAAATAATTCGCTGAATCCAAATATCACCCGCTAAACTCCCTCAATCCGATCTAATTATCAAAATAAAATATAATACACAATTAAATTATGAACTCATACAAATTATATTTTCATAAATTCAATAATTTTAACAAATTATATTCAATTTGTAATCAAAAGATATATTTTAATTGTAATAACAATATTATAATATTATTTACTATTTTTCCCTTTTAAAATTTTTGCATATCTTATATATATAAAAAAAGTAAAGCATGAGCTAGGAATTATATATATACTAGCATGAATGAAGATTTGAGATATATATATATATATATATATATATATATATATAAACGTAGTTTCGCATGAATATTTAAATATAATGATTACGATCCATGTTCCTTCAAATTCATGTTAGAGACTTTCATATTGGGACCAATTCTAACTACCTTGAATCTTTAACGCAATATCAAATAAAGAAAGCTCCTCATACAATTGAAAGAAAAAAAAACTAATAACTTACTAGTATGATCTACTTTCCCTACTTCCTCATGCATTTGAGTTTCTCCCCCCTTTTTTCTCAGTTGATTCGCAGAGATATAATAAAGCAGTTAGGTTTAGGTTTATTTATTAATTAATATGTTTTATTAATATTCTTAATTTAAATAGGATTTAAAATTAGATAAATATAATTTAGACCCAATTAATTTTAATGGCCCAAATAAATTAACTACAGTTAGACCCAAATATAAGAAAAGTCCAATTAAATACTTTAAAGCTTACTTGAATATTTATTATTATTTTATTGGGTATTACATCACCTTCCCCTTAAAAAGGATTCCGTCCCCGGAATCAAAAGAACAGAATGTACCTAATTTTCAAAAAGATGTGGATATTCCGCTCGAATAGACTCCTTCATCTCCCAAGTAGCTTCCCGCTCCAAATGGTTTTTTCACAAGACTTTAACAAAAGGAAGTGTCTTCCTCCTCATAATCTGTTCTTGACGATCTAGAATTGCCTCGACTTCTTCCTCACAAGTAAGATCTTCTTGAATCTTATGTAACGGGTATTGCACAACATGAAGCGGATGATAGTTATATTTCCTTAACACCGAAACATGAAAGATATTATGCACATGAGATAATTGTGGAGGCAAAGCCACCCGATATGCCACTTCTCCAACTCTCTCAAAGACTTCAAAAGGGCCAATGAAACGCGGACTAAGCTTCCCTTTCAAACCAAACCTTCGAACACCTTTCCATGGAGAAACTTTCAAAAACACGTGTTCACCAGGTGTGAATTCAAGAGCCCTCCTATGAATATCAAGATAACTCTTTTGCAGCGATCTAGCTTTCTTCAACTTTTCTTTGCTTAATCGCTACCTTCTCCGTAGTTATCCTAACCAAATCGGGTCCTTCTATTACCCTTTCTCCAACCTCATCCTAACAAGTCGGAGCTCGACACTTCTTACCATATAATGCTTCAAAAGGAGCCATACCAATACTAGCTTGCCAACTATTATTATATGCGAACTCCACCAAACTCAAATAATCATCCCAGTTCCCTGTCCATTCTAAAGCACAAGATCGCAACATGTCTTCTAATGTCTGAATAGTTCTCTCTGATTGTCCATCTGTCTGTGGGTGAAAAGTTGTGCTATAGTTGAGTCGCGTTCCCCAAGCTCGTTGAAATCCTTTCCAAAATCGGAAAGTAAACCGCAGATCTGGATCCGGAACAATAGAAACTGGAGTCCCGTGAAGCCTAACAATCTCACGTTGAAAAATATCTGCTAACTTATTTACTGAAAAATCCTCACGAATAGCCAGAAAATGAGCCGATTTAGTCAAACGATCCACTACCACCCAAATAGCATCATTCTTTTTAAGAGTCCTCGGTAATCCAATCACAAAGTCCATCAAAATGTCATCCCATTTCCACACAGGAATCTCTAACTGTTGCAACAAACCACCAGGCCGTTGATGCTCTATTTTCACTTGTTGACAAATAAGACATTTACTCACAAATTCAGCTACATCCCTTTTAATTCCACTCCACCAGAAATTCTCCTTCAGATCCTTATACATCTTTGTAGACCTCGGATGAATAGAAAATGGCGAACTATGAGCTTCAGTCAACACTGCCTCATGAATCATTGGATCCACTAGAACACATAACCGTTTACCAAACCATATCACACCTTGGTCATCAATGCGAAACTCTGGCTGTCTACCCTCATCCATATTCCGCGCTACAGCCCACAACTCGCCATCCTCCTTTTGGGCTTCTTTGATACGCAAAATAAGAGAAGATTCCACCCTCATACCTGCTACCAACCCATCAGAACCTCTAGCATATAGCTCCAAACCCACACGCTCCATATCCGAGATAAGTTGAGGTTGTGTAACCAAGGCAACTACACTCCCTGAACTTTTCCAACTAAGAGCATCTGCAACCACATTAGCCTTACCGGGGTGATACTGAATCCTGGCATCATAATCCTTAAGAAGCTCCAACCAACGCCTCTGCCTCATGTTAAGCTCCTTCTGAGTAAAAATATATTTAAGGCTCTTGTGGTCAGTGAAAATGTCACAAGTCTCTCCATATAGATAGTGCCTCCAAATCTTTAGGGCAAAAATAACTGCTGCTAACTCCAAGTCGTGGGTAGTGTAATTTACCTCATAAGGTTTAAGTTGTCTGGAAGCATAAGTAATTACCTTACCATGTTGCATCAAAACACACTCTAATCCCTTCTTGGAAGCATCACTGTAAATCTGATAACCTCCTGTCCCCCGAAGCAGTAATGTAAGCCTTTGGAGCCGAAACACAAGCCTCTTCTTAAGCTCCTCAAAACTTTTCTCACGTTCCTCATTCCACACAAACTTTATGCCCTTCTTCATCAACTGAGTTAATGGCAAAGATAATAAAGAGAAACCTTCCACAAATCGCCTGTAGTACCCTGCCAAACCTAAGAAACTCCTTACTTCAGTTACCGTGGTAGGTCTTGGCCAATTAGTGATAGCCTCAACCTTCGCAGGATCCACCTTAATACCTTCAGTAGACACGATGTGACCCAAAAATGCTACCTGTTCTAACCAAAACTGGCATTTGGAGAACTTAGCATATAACTTATTCTTCTGCAGAACCCCTAAAATAGTACGAAGATGCTCTTCATGCTCCTCCTTAGACTTGGAATACACCAAAATGTCATCAATGAAGACAATGACAAATTGGTCCAAATACTCGCTAAAAACCCGATTCATCATATCCATAAACACTGTCGGAGCATTAGTCAACCCAAAAGACATCACTAAAATCTCATAGTGCCCATACCGAGTACGAAAAGCTATTTTTGGAATGTCCTCTTCCCTCACCCTCAACTGATGGTACCCCGACCTCAAATCTATCTTTGAGAAGAACTTTGCCCCTTGGAGCTGATCGAAAAGGTCATCTATCCGTGGCAATGGATATTTGTTCCTGATAGTGATCTGATTTAGCTCCCTATAATCTATACACAATCTCATAGATCCGTCCTTCTTCTTCACAAACAAGACTGAAGCACCCCATGGCGATACACTCGGTCTAATAAATCCACGATCTAACAACTCCTGTAACTCTAATGGAGCCATCCTATAGGGTGCTTCAGAGATAGGTTCCGCTCCAGGAATGAGCTCAATAGTAAACTCAACTTCCCTTGGCGGTGGCAATCCTGGAAGATCCTTAGGAAATACCTCAGGAAATTCTTGCACAACCGGATAGTCATCAAGTTGGGGCTCATCCCTCGAGGTATCCTTCACATAAGCCAAATAACAATCACATCTCTTAGCAATCATTTTACTCGCCTTCAAAGCTGAGATCAACTTTACAACGCCATTCGGCTTTGAACATTGAAACTCGAATTCTGGAGCTTCTAAGGTTCCAAAAATAACCTTCCTTGCCTGGCAATCAATAGTGGCTCTGTAACGCCCCCAAAATAGGTATACATCACCCATCTTGAGTCGCCAAATACATGGTACAAAATTCAAATACAACTTAATTATACAACAGTCGGTTAAAATTACGACAAAATACAAGTTGTGAGTTTTAATACAAATATTATCTTCAGACAATATTCCACTCTCGAAAATGTCCTCATTACATTTATTATCACACTATTTTATAGAATAGTGAGGACTACTAAGACACCATCTCGGACCATCACTCAGGCCCCCGACTAGTTCCATTTACATTCTCATTTCACAGAGAGAACGGTGAAAGAAAGGGTGAGCTCAACTAGCCCAAAGAAGAAATATTATAACTAAGATAATGCGAGAATAAATTATCATTAGCCTTCAACAATGTTAAAGCGATAAAATACAATAGACATCATGTTTAAGCTGCAATGGATCAAGCAATCCATTAAAAGAGTCAAGTAGAGAATAAAATCTACTATCTTTTATGTTTTTATAAGGTTTTTCATTACTTTTATCATTTGGGACTCGCCTTAATAAATAATCTACATCATCCCGCACTACTGACCAAGGATATTCATTAGGGTCGGGACCACAAATTCCATGCACTACGGGCGAGGATATTTGTGTATTCATCAATGGTCATGATCATGCCAACAAGCATCCATCAATCCACTACTACGGGCAATGAGGACTTTTACCACATCATTTATAACATTACGGTCATGATTACATAGAATAATCCACGGTTATAATCATACCAAGTCCATCCATGCTCTCTGAGCCACGAGATGACTTTAAAAAATATAAACATGAGGATGATGACAATGATATAAGAATTCAATAAAACAAGTTCAAGAATTAAGTTATTCAGGAACTAATAACGTCCAAATTGTCAACATGATATTGCTTTGTAGAGTAAAATTTAAGAATGCTCATAAGAGTATTTCTATGAAAAATACTGGATGAAGCGCAAATATCAAGGATATTCCACTAATTTCATGGAGTATAGAAGTCAAAATTTTAACCACCTGAGAATAATAAGGAATGGAATAACAATGAAATCACCATGCATGCAGATTAAGATGTATAAAGTTATTCAACAGAATAATAATAACGGAACAGAGTCGGTGAAAATCACACCGCAAGCGGGATGTTCCAACAGAATAATAAAGAATGAAATAACAATGAAATTGCCATGTATGCGGTACTTGGCATAGTACAAAGTTATTCAGCAGAATAATAATAAACGGAACCGGTCGTGTAAAAATCTTGCACACCATGGATGTTCCAATGAATAATAAAGAATGGAATAACAACAAAATCACCATGCATGCGGTACTTTGCATAGGCAGGTTATTCCAATGAATAATAATAACGGAACCGGTCGGTGAAAATCACAAGCGAGGATGTTCTAACAGAATAATAAAGAATGGAATAACAACAGAAATCACCATGTATGCGGTACTTGGCATAGACAGGTTATTCCAACAGAATAATAATAACGGAACTAGGTCAGGTGAAAATCACACCGACAGGATGTTCCAACAGAATAATAAAGAATGGAATAACAACAAAAATCACCATGCATGCGGTACTTCGTATAGACAGGTTATTCCAACAGAATAATAATAACGGAACCAGGTCAGGTGAAAATCACACCGACGGGATGTTCAAACAGAATAATAAAGAATGGAATAACAACAGAAATCACCATGCATGCGGTACTTCGCATAGACAGGTTATTCCAACAGAATAATAAAGACAGAATAATAAAGAGCGGAACCGAGTTAAGCGAAAAATGCATGAGGATGTTCCAACGGAATAATAAAGACAGAATAATAGAAAAATGTCACCAAGTATAGGGTATTCCGCGTATATAGGTTATGTAAGACCCCAAAATTTTTTAAATAAAAAGGAATTTCCTTTATTTATTATTTTGAAATAGTAAGGGTTGATTTGATTAATGTGGATAGTTAAGGGTTAAATACGCAAATATTTCAAAATAAGAAAGTGGTTATAAAATATTCATTATCGTGGGGAATATTCGTTTGGTCGTGGAATATTAAATCTTGTCGGGAATATTAAATCTGTGGCAGTTTGACCGTGTGTGAGCCCCATGAAAGCGATTGGATGAAGAAAGCGACAAATATAAGTTGTTTTTTTAAATAGCAGGCGTAGTTATTCACAGATTATCTTGTTGGAATACGGTGGTTAAAACACCTATGTCTGGCGTTGTTGAGCGGTAGCACGGTATTGCAATTATTGATTCTTACGTGAAGGCCTCTTTCGATAATGGTTATGATAATTCTTATTCGGTATTTTATTGAGTTAATAATTCTTTGCGTTGATATTTTATATTCTTTGTTGTTTGATAATTGTCATTACGGTATTTTTCATTATCGAAGCAATAATTCATATTATCTGAATAATATTATTAGATAACATTATTGGCAATGTTTAG